>JAQFVV010012598.1:1965316-2095174 GCA_028023455.1 Epiperipatus broadwayi
TGCTTTATTAAGTGACATGTCTATTTCAAAATGAATAAAATCAATTCACAATCTTAGATAATACAATTAATAATAAACAGTTTTTTATAGCAATATTATCATTGTCATAGTAACACAGTTCAATGCTTAATAGGTTAACATCCACCATTAAAATCAAACAAAAAAGAAAAAAAATTATCATTGACATTTTACCACATACTGAGACTCATCTCAAACTTCAGTTGGCACAATATATATATATTATTAAGAACATCTACAATATTTTATTCTTTTTTAAAAATATTTGCACACACATCTTTTTTTTCTCACAGTAAAAATAAAACAATTTAATTCCATGAACTTTAAATCATATATGAATTTTTGTGCTGACATATAAATTATTTATTCTTATTCCATGTATTATTGTTTCTATGCATTTTCCTTTGGTTTTACCTGATTTTTCCAAACATTTAAGTTAAGTAGGTGAGATTGGATTTATTTGTCATTTCTTTTCCAATTTGCTGTAAGCTGGGTAGTGTGAAGATTTTATGTTTAATTTTATTATAAGCATATTCAAATTTTATACTGTTATTGTAGAATATTTTGAATATTATATTTATTTCATTTGATATTATATATATGTGTGTGTAGAATATTATTTTGTACTATAAACTTGTTTAATACTTTTCTAGTTTATGTTACTATTTAAAAATTTAATAGTAATAGTCATATTCCTTTTAAATTTTTTTTAAACCTAGTACAAGGCATACTTCCTATTTGTATATGTGATTATGGTTCACCAGATGTGTAACATAAGACAGTTTCAGAATGTTTAGCTTTATGCTAAATCAGAGGGATTAAATTATTTGAAAAATAAACTAAAAAATACAAATTATTCCTTCTATAAAAAATAATGCAAAAGGCACGAGAAGCATTTATATTTTCAAAATAAATAAATCTGACTTGAACTATTCAAAATTTTTTTATTGTCAGTCCAAAGAAATGAAAAAGAGTGAGTTTTGTTAGAGAAATATAAGTTCATTGGTACTTCTTTATTGAGATATACTTTAAGCAATCCAAACTGTGTGAATTAATATTTTGATCATATCCTCATACATTACACAAAATATATATGTGAAACATGGCATGTGTTTATATTTATAACTAATTAAAAGTACTTATTATTGAGCTTTTCTTTTCTTTGATAATTACAATTTTATAAACTTTAACTAAATAAATAAGATTATATTAAATAGAATGGACACCAGTATTAGTCTATGGCCTTATATATATATTATTTTTATATTTATCTTTTGAAAATTATTCTATCATAAAAAGGAAATGCCTTTCAAATTAATACTTTTTGTAACATGTATTGTGGCATAATTATTTAAGATTCAAAATTGTGGAAAATGCTCTCAAATAAATATATTTTATAACTGTTTCTTCATATTTTTCATGTAATTGCAATAGAATTTTCAATTTCAATTTTTTATGATTACTAATATACTTTTGTTGATTTAAGACTGATATTATTCACCTTAACTTGTGATATTTAAAAAAAACGGCAACTGTTTTTAATAATGTAGTATGGGGTGTTTTTTCTCCAGTTCAATTGTGATCTCACAATCTTATGAGTTTTTATCTGTTTAATTTTTAATCTTTCTGAATTTTCAATATTACTATTAATATTAATTTTTTGTAAATAAGAAAAAACAGCTTGTTTTATATAGACAATTTTTTTTTATATATACTTGACATGTTTTTGAAAAACTTTTAAGACTTTTACCAATTTTTTACAATACTTATTGATTCTATCAACATTGAAAAAGAATAAAAATATTTATGCTGTTCTTCCATAAAATAATATTCAGAAAATAATAAATAAGTAAATAAATAAATTATTGATATTTACATAACTGTTGTAAAGAATTTATTACTACTTTCTGGTTATTATTGATTTTATAAATTCATAACAAAAATTGTGTCATTCTTATTATTACAGGAAGACCATGTGATTCTTGCCTTAAAATATGAAAGACACACTGATTTTCAGTAAATAGTTTGATAAATCGGTGAATTAGTTTCCTGCATTGCTTGGTACAATGTTAGAGTGGTTAACCCTGGATTTCAGGATCCATTGAAAATGAATCAACTTTGATACTTCCAGTGCTCAAACTTCTTATGAATTCCTAAACAATAAACCATTCAAATATTATTTTTTGTCACATGTAATTTAATGCAGTAGGAGAATGGCAGACATTGGATCACTTCCAATGCTAATCTGATAATGATGATTATCATCATCAGTAGTAGTAATAGCATTTTCCTTAATGAATTCTTGATGTCATTCAAATTAAGATATCTGATCTTCATCAGAAAATCAAATAAATAAACAAAAAATGTACATTTAAAAAGTATTACCATTTTGTGGGAAAATAGTTACTACAAACAATTATATATATATAATATTTCAATAGGACACTGGCTGCAAGTATTTTGACCAATGGCAGATGCCATAATTGCTTGGATTTATTGTTATAAAGATTTTCTATGCAATTCATTGCAATAGTAGAGTGATAAATTAAGAGCCAAAGATTTTGGGATCAAGCTTAATTAATCATTTCTATTACTCAACATCACATGACCTCTATTTTATTCATAGGAACAGAAGAATGGAGTTGTTTAAAAAAATATTCAAATTCAATTATTTATTTATTTCACGAAGAGTAATTGTTTTTGAATAAAAACATAATGATGTATATTACTAATGGTTCTCGTTTAAAAATATTTGTTGGCGTTTTCAGTTGGTACGTCTAATTTCCGTTAATTGAACGGATTTTTAAATCTTTAGCATAAATATTTATTCAGCAAAGATATAAAAAAGTGTTGCTGTTGATAATTAATTTCGATTATTATTTGAACCTTTATTTTGTATGAATAATTAAATCTTAATATCTAAACAACACAATTTCTTCTGTTTAATTAACTTCAAATATATTACAATAGTGATGATTTTATTTTTTTACCTTTTTAAAATAAATGATTTTAAATAATGAGGCTTCCATTATTTTTTTAATATATTTATTTAGAGAGAAAAAATAATATGTTTCATTATTTAAAATTATTTTATAATCATATTATTTTCTATATATATATATAGCTCCGCGAATTTTTGATGCAGTGGCACAATGGCGGATGCTAGATGGAGCTCGAGATCTGTAAATCGCTGTTTCAGTGTGATTCTTCCGATGCTTGAGTTTTATCTTAATTCCCAAGCAATAAATAATTCCATTATTTTAATATATATAAATAAAGAGAGAGAGTAGTAGTATTAGACAAAATTCGCAAATATTAACTTACCAATAGTTGTAATCTTTTCATTTTTAGTCTTAAATTTACTTCATTCCAGTTGTTGTTTTAGTTTATATATTTTAATTCAGACGAGCAAAGCGATGACCCGGCAAAATCCTTATTTTAATTAGATTTTTATTTTTTTGTGGAAAATTTATACACAAATTCATAATTTATCTTATATATAAAAAGTCTTTTTTTTAACGAGCTTTAAACTCATAAATTGTGGAATGTTATGAAAAAGTTACTATATGTATTTGCTAATAAGAAAATATAAATTTTCGTGATATAATTGTATTCGCTACAAAAAAAAATTATATTGTTATTAATTTTAAGATTGTTCACTTTTTTTATAAAAATATTTTGAACTTAATTAACAAAAATCCAGAGTTCAGGCCGAAGATCTAAAAAAGTTTATTTCAAAATTTTATTATATATGTTTACTTACGTGTGTTAATGTATATTTGATTATTAAAGAACTATACACACTTTCTTTAACATACATATATATATTGCATAATGATTGTTATATAAAAATGCACTAAAAGCCATCATATGTGGATGTATTGTGATACCGGATTGATTATAACCATCGCAAAATACATCTTTAAATATTTGTATTTTGTCTTTCAGTTTTTTTGCTTCATTCTTTTAGAGTGGCTAATAATGAATGATATATGCAAAGAAAAACTTTTAAACAAGCAAGCTATATGACTTTTAATGGTTTTTTTTTTAAGATCACAATGATCTGTAGTATTAAAAAGAAAAAGTATTTATCAGTGAAAGATTTAGAATGAATTTCTTTATCTTTTAATTCAATTGAAGCACTTTGTTTTTAAATTTCATTATCAAAAATAAATTTTAATGAATGTATGCATCTTTGTTCACTGAAAAAAAGATAGGTTTATTAATTATCTAGTATCATTTTACTATTAGATTGTTAGAGTCAGGTATGTTTCATAAGATTATTATTATTATTTATCAATTCCTGCAGTGATTTATATTTTTTGTTTCAAATAGATCTAAATTTATTTTTTATAGGTCTATAAGATTGTATACATATTTCAGTACTGCTGAAGTGCCTCAAGGAAGCATAACACTACTTTCAGTTTATTGGATTGGATATAGAGCAAGTACTCTTGGTGCTAATATTTTTTTGCTTGCAGATGATATTAAATTATATAAAACTATTAACAATTAATATAATCAGAAAATTTTACAATCTGATATCAAAAAATTGCAAGATTGGTGTCTAAGAAACTAAATAGAAATTAATGTTGAAAATTTACATAATTTTTTTCTATATATATATTATGATTTACAAAGTGTTTTGTGAATCAGTGGTCAGATATGAAATTGCAATTCATGGATTAACTTCTTGCTATAATTTACAATGACTAGCCAAATTTTAATAATTAATAAGTTTGCTTTTTAATAATGATAATGATTTATCACATATATATTGTAAATACAAAATGTTATACTTTGGTAAAATATAAAAATATGAAGTTATTTTTAATAATTATTTTGATATAAAATGTAAAGAGAACATTAATAATACTTTCAATCTAAGAAATAATAATGTTTACAAATTTGCAATAAATATTCATAATATTCATAATAAATATAGTGATAGAATTAAAAGTAATTACATTGCTAAAATGTTAAATGGTTTACCTGAAATTTGAAAAAGTGAGAGAACTTCAGAGAATATAAAACAATATTCAAAACTATAACATTATGGAATAAATTCCCCCCCCTTTCTTTTGATGCTTAAATGCATGATAATTTATATTGTCTTTTCTTCTTTTCTTACATGTATTATACTTATATATGTATTACACATCATATTTCATTTAAAAACTAAATAAGATTATTAGAAATTCATAAAAACAAAAATATTAAAATTTAACTGATTTAATTTATAGATACAGTGTATATATAGCTTCCTGAGTTTAAATCTATATAAGTTGGGATTGAAGTAAAATATAGGGGATTTGAACTCAGACTTTCAATACATATATTGGTGATTATTTATCTTTTCTACATGTATGTGGTCATGTGTATCAGTGGTATGAGATAGTGTTGATAGTTGACAGGTACTTGAAAGTCTAAGTTCAAATCCCCCATATTTACAATTAGGCTCCAAGTATATGAAGAGTGCCTGTGTTTCAAATGTTTGAAGTAAAAGAGAACTTTTACCTCAACAAAAAACTCAAACAAAAGAATTATTGTAGGTTTAATGAAAAAACTAGTTTAACCTGGGGATTATCAATTAGTAGTAATTGATAATTTATTGATAACATCAAAGATTAAAGATTATTTTTATTTACTTGGATATTATTTCCTCATTTCTATTCTTTATTAGATATATATTGTAATCTTTTATCTATAAATGGAAGATTAAATCTGCAATATTATGTTAAATTTTAAAAAAAAAATTAAATAAAAATAGATATCCATTAACTATATCTCATTTATTTTAAACAATTTGAAAACTTTACTGTGTACCTTTCAAACTGTATTTCCAAATCATTTCCTTAAATATTAGTTGTAAGGGTATTAGTTAGGTTTGTTTTAGTACCTATTTAAAATTGAAATTCACAAAATTTAAATTAACTGGAATAAGTTTAAAGTAAACTATATTTAGGCAAGCTTTATTAAATAAAGTTTTTATAATATGTTAGATAATATTTTCAAATTTATAGCCATTGATATGTAATTTATTTGTAGCTCTAATTATTCCTTGACATTTCTAGTGTGTATGCATGAATATTTGTATTGTTTAAAAGAAAGGTTCTAAACGGAATTGTATTTAAAATTGCTGCTTATTTTAAGAATAATATTTTTAATGGATCAATATTATTATAATATTGAAATAAGTTATTTAAATTATAATTTTGAGAGCTTTTAAAAGAAACAAAAGCTAACTAATTGTTAAATATGTAAAATATAGTTTTAATATTATACAAGGAATTTAAATGAATATTATTTAACTACTTAAATAAAATTAATTATTTTACTTCATTTTATTTATGTCTAGACATGTTTAAAAGTTTACAAGTTATTTTCAGAATACCCTGCCTGGAGATTAATTGAAGTTTACATCAATTGATTAAGACCATACCCAAGTATTAATTATAGAATGACTAATTAAAGTCACATGGTCAATCCAGCATTTTGTAAGTAAGCATATGCCTGCATCTTTTAAAAAAAAGAGAGAAGAAAAAATATTATTATGCCTTCACCTTGAGAATTACATATTGGTTAAATAAGTCTTCATAATGTCTGGCTAGAGTATCACATCATTTAGGTAATCAATATCTCTTGCTTTGCCATACCATTTCTATTTTTAGATAATATCTACACTATGGAGAGAATATTAAGCTTTATTTTATGAAAACAGAAGCCAGAAAAATAAAGAATGTATTTTATTCTATACAAACTTTTGTTAATTCTAAATAATTATTTGGAACATTATATTAGTATTTTATTTGAAGCTAAAACTGCTATTTAACTTACATTTAATGATTGATAATCCTGTTCTCTGGCTGCAGAAAGGAGTTTTGCTATTAACTGAAAGGAGACCCTTTGATTCCTCTTGGAGGCCTTAAAAGAACTGAGCAGGGCAAATTCCTAATGTCCACTCCATACGTTCTTGTCGTTGCAGCTGTTATTACTATGTGATTATTCATATAGTATACGAATATGGATGGGCTGCTCACCAACACGCATTAACCAGCGTGGTGAGTTTATTGGCTTTTTACTTCTGAGTTTAAGATCAAGAAACACCATGGTCTTTCTTCTCAGTGCCTGATAAGGCAGAATGAATGTTTGTGTAAATGATAAATATTTTCCCAATACATATATACAATTATGACAGACAAAAATAAAGCATGGCCCTTATTCCCTGGAGGCTATAAAGTCACCAGCCAAGGCAGCGGTTGGTGGCCAAAGGTGGAGGGTGCTAAGAATCCCCTGATTGTGGACCCAGGCTGCCATTTGATGACGACTTTTTATTTAGGTACTTACAACTGCAGATCACTTTCAAGTGAAGGAAGATTGCAAGAATTAGAAGAAGAACTCTCTTATATTAAATGGGACATTATTGGACTTTGTGAAGTTAGGAGAAAAGGTGAAGAGACAATTGATTTAAAAAGTGGACATATACTCTATTATAAAGGCACAAATATTGGAAATACAAGTGGAGTAGGATTCATTATAAATAAAAAGTGGAAGAACAATATTGTGGAGATTGATGGTGTATCGGACAGAGTGGCAAGATTAGTTATACAACTTAATAGCAGATACTAAATGCAGATAATTCAGGTTTATGCCCCAACAAGTTCTCATAGTGATGAAGTAGTAGAAGATTTTTATATGGATGTACAAAAGGCTTTTGATCAGAGTAAACACCATTTAAAATTGTTATGGGAGACTTTAATGCTAGAATTGGTAAAAAAATGAAAGTGCTGTGGGTAATTTTGGTTATGGTAATAGAAATGAGAGAGGACATAGACTTGTGGAGTTTGCAGAAAAAGAAAAACTTTATATTATGAATTCTTTTTTTGAGAAAAATGTTAAAAGGAAATGGACATGGAAGCATCCAAATGAAGGTACAGCAGAATTGGATTATATTTTGACTAACAGGAAATACATATTTCAAGATTGTAATGTTCTTAATAAATTTAACACAGGAAGTGATCATCGATTAGTAAGGTGTAAGATACGTGTTAATGTAAAACTAGAGAGACAAAAATTATTAAGAAAAACAATATTTACAGTTGATATTCCTAATCTTCAGAAACATTCTAATGAATTTAAATTAGAACTTACAAATTGGTTTTAAGTATTAGTAGATTTTGAACATGATTCAGATTTGAATGAAATTAATATGAAAATAACTGATACACTTTTGAAAACTGCAACAAAGATAGCTGGTAGAAAGAAACAGCAATTGACCAATAAAATTTCTACTGAGACTAGAGAATTTATGAAGAAAAGAAGGAATATGAAGATATACAAAAATGATGCATTAAAAAGAATTGAATATCTCGAATTTTGTAAAATGGTGCGGAAAAGAGTTGAAAATGATATAAGAAAGTATAACTGTGAACTAGCAAGGAAAGCTGTAGAAGAAAATAAAAGTCTTAAGAATGTAAAACAACATTTTGGTATTGGTAGGAAATTTATATCTGCAATAAGAAAAAAAGATGGAATTATTACTAAAAGAAGAGATGACATCATGAAATTGGTAGAAGATTTTTATCAAGAATTATATAGTAATAAAGAACAAGTACCTCCTATATCTATTACATCTTCCAAATTGCCCAGAATTTTAAATGAAGAAGTGAGACATGCAATTAAATGTATGAGGAAAGGAAAGACTCCAGCTAATGATGGAATTATAATTGATATATTAAAAGAAGCAGGTGAAGAAATAGAAATTTTTTTAGCAAAGTTATATACCAAATGTCTAAATGATAAAGATGTACCGGAAGATTGGAAGAATGCAGTAATAATATTAATATTTAAAAAAGGTGATAAAGAAGATATTAGAAATTACAGACCTATCAGCCTTTTATCAGTTTTATATAAAATTTTTACCAAGATAATTACTACTCGTCTACAGAGAACATTGGATTTCCACCAACCAAGAGAACAAGCCGGATTTAAAAGTGGTTTTAGTACAGTAGATCATATCCAGGTATTGAGAGAAGTTATAGAAAGGACAAATGAATATGAGTTGCCATTATGCTTAGGATTTGTAGATTATGAAAAGGCATTTGATTCTATAAACATTTCTTCAGTGATTAAAGCATTAGATCATCAATGTATAGATCCAGGATATTGTCATATTTTAAAGAATATTTATAAAAATGCAACAGCAATAATTAGATTACATAATGACACTGGGAAAGTCAACATTGAGAAAGATGTAAGACAAGGTGACTCCATATCTCCAAAACTTTTTACAGCAGTGCTGCATGAAGTATTTTGTGGATTAAAATGGGAAACTAAAGGAGTGGAAGTAAATGGTGATTATTTAAGTCATTTAAATTTTGCAGATGATGTAGTTGTTTTTGCAAATAATGCTTCAGATCTGCAGGAAATGTTGCAGGAAATATCAGATGAAAGTAGGACTAAAGATAAATGTTAAAAAGACTAAAGTAATGTTTAATCGATTTGCTCAAAATATGAAAATAAAGATTGATTATGATGAATTAGAAGAAGTTAACAGTTACAAATACCTTGGTCAGATTATTAATACAGATGGAAACATAATGGAGGAAATTAATCATAGAATTAAACTTGCTTGGAGTGCTTTTGGTAGAAATAACTTGATACTAAAAGGAAATATGCCTATGTGTTTGAAAAGGAAGGTTTTTAACAAATGTGTTTTACCAGTTCTTACTTATGGATCTGAGACTTGGACACTTAATAGAAGAGCAATTCAGAGACTTCAGACCACTCAAAGAAGTATGGAGAGATGTATGTTGGGAGTAACAAGAAGAGATCGTAAACGCAATGTATGGTTAAGAGAACAAACAGGTGTTACTGACCTCATTGAAAAAATTAAAAGATTGAAGTGGAGTTGGGCTGGACATATTGTTAGAAGAGATGATAATAGATGGACAATTGAAATTTTAAACTGGATTCCAAGAGATTGTAAAAGACCCAGGAAGAGACCACATGTGAGATGGATGGATGAAATAAGAAAGTGTGCAGGGGTGATGTGGAGAAGAGAAGCTAAAGATCGGAGAAGATGGATTAAACTTGGAGAGACCTTCATCCTGCAGTGGATTGATAATGGTTGATAATAATGATGATGAATCCTGTTCTCATGCATGTGCTAAGTTATTTCCTTACCTTGAAATAGCTTTTAAAATCACACCAATAGATAAATTACTTCCAATTACTGGTTATTTGAAATTGCTCAGAGAATTGTTCTTTGAAATGTAGAATCTTGTTTATTCCTCTCCAAAAAATAAGTATCATTATTTGGAAGTATATTTCTTACTTTACCCAGCCACACATTATCATAAAAAGCCAACATTTAACTTGACAAATGAACAACTATATCACTAAACAATGAGCATTGCTAATTGCTCAACAAGCTTTGTGATAAATGCTTAGCCAGAGAAAGCCATTAAAATATCTCTCAGGAAACCCCCCCCCATACCTTTGGCACTCCTCAGAGTTGAGCAATTAGCAATGCTCATTGTTTATATCTTACAACCTTAAAAGAATGGGGTCATGTGATCTTGACTAACTATATTACTAATTTAAACATTGGTCATTTGAACCTAAGTTCTTTGATTTCCTGATAAAAACTTGATCTTATCTACTGCTGTGTTTAGTCAAGATTATATATATAAACACAAACGAGTATTCATATATATACTCAATTTACATTTTAATAACAATGGCTATACCCGCCTGCTACTATTTAGTGAAGTATAGCTACTAGTTCTAATGTGAACAGTTGATGGGGCTGTATGTACTCATAGATTTCTATCCACTTCCAGCTATAGTTGACAGTCTGTCTCATGAATAGGCCTTGCAATTCTTCTAGCTGTACTATAACAGCTTGCCTTAAATCAGCTTTAGTTCTGGAAGCTTCAAGTCCTAAATGTTGACTTGCCTCACTGCATTGACCATTAGCTTAAATATCTATAATCTGCAAAATTATCACTGCTGTTCAGGTTATCAGGAGTTTTCTTCAACTGAATAGGGAAAACCAGACTACTGTTATTCAGGTTTAATAGTTGTTCTCTGTGCATTCAAAAAGGCTGACTATTTGTTTCCAGATCCCCAACCTTCATGGAAACATTAGGATTGGTGAGCATCATTGCCTATTGACCTGTCCTTACCATTAGCTATGCATTATCTTTTTATATATACATTGGTTAGTGGCAATGAATGCCCAATCCAATCATGATAAAAAAGGAATCTGACTTAGTCCATAATTTGAAGGCAAGGTGAGATATGGCACCTACCAACTATTTTACAAATATAGAAAACATTCAGATGTATAAAGATTACTGTCATCTTTGCAAAGAGGAATCAGAAACACTCACATTTTTCTCTATTTCATATTTAAGAATAAAAGTATAGATATTAAATATTTTTTTGAAAACATTAGTATAGAGGGGTATACCTCAATTATTGAATTTAGAACAAATATCAGATCATGTCGAGCTTTAGTTTTTTAATAAATCAGTTCTTTGTGCTGCTTTTATTGGTGAACCTTTTGATTCTTCTGAGTATAAACTCTTTATACTTTATTTAAGTTATAATAAATTAATATTTGTTGTTTTGTATAGATCTTGCCAATACTCAGTTGATATTTTTAATGATGAATTTTATGATTTACTTATGAGGTTAAATGTTAAATTCATTATTATTATTATTGGTGAATTAAACATAGATATTTCTGATGAATTTACTTCTGCTTTTCAATATTATTCAAATATCCTTTCACATTTTGGATTAATTCAATGTTTATTTCATCCTACATATGTTCCATTTTCATCACTTTTGCTTATTGACGATATCTATGCTAGATGTCCTGAAAATATTCTTTTGAAACCACCCTTATTGGAATGGCATTTTACAGACCACAGAGGAATCATTATTCATTTTAAAAAGAATTTTTCTTCTAAGAAAAATGCTTTAAATATTTTATCACATGAATGTTTACATTCCTTAGTTACTACATATGACCTGAATCTAATATTTAAAATGAATGATATAAATTGTGCCTTGTCATCCTTTGTTAGTAAGATTAAAGATTTTATTGAATGTAGTTGTTTTATAAAATATATTTTAAAAGATTTGAAAAGAAATGATTAGATCATGATCAAAAGTTAACAGAAAGAATAAATTATATAATATTTTGAAAAAGTTACATTCTAAAGAAAATTTTAGAACTCAACTAAATCTTCTAGATAAAGAAATATATAATTAAAGCCAAAATGTTTTTTTCCTCTACTTAAATTAATTTTTTAAAATCAACTAGATTAAACAACTTTTGGATAGTTGTTAAAAAATACATTTGAAAAAAAAAATCATAATTTTTTAGAAGATTAATGAAGTATCTATTGATGTTTTGGATAATTTAAAACTAATAGCTGACCATTTCAATCATGTGTTGAATTATTAATGAATAATCTTACCAATAATTATAGATCTCATGTTTTTGAATATGGTAGATCAACTATGATTTTTTTTTGTTTTTAAAGATATTGAAGAATTTCAAATTTTGAATTCTCTTTATAAAGAAGCCATGAGAAATGCGTTGTTTTGAATGGTATTTCTGTAAAAATATTAACTGAAAATAATTCTATTCTATTACCAATATTATCTTTTTTATTTAATTTTTCTATATGTCCAAATACATTTCCAGATTGCTTAAAATCTTCTATTGTTACACTCATTTATAAAAACAGAGAAAAGGAATGTTTGGAAAACTACAGACTAATTTTTATCAATAAACTTGTTTTTGGTTTTTTTTTTTTTTTTCAAAAATATAATTTATTTTTAAATAAGCAATGTAAGCTTTTACCAGGAAAATCTACAGAATTGTTCTTATCTGAATATGTTTCAGTTATCACTGAATCGTTAGAAAAAGGTTGCAAAACTGTAGATGTTTATTTGCATTTATGAAAAGCATTTGACTGTGTTACTCATAATTTATTATTAATTAGCTTAATTTTTTGGGTATGAATGGTTTAAATCTTATTTAAGCAATAGAATCCAATTTGTTCAAATTAATAGCATTTTGAGTAATTCTGAAATAATCAGATGTGGAGTTCCTCAGGGTTCAGTTCTTAGACCTTTATTGTTTATATTAATCATTTGCTTAGTCTGTCTCTTTAATTCAACTTTTTTTATTTTATAGATAATACTGCCTTGGTAACTTCAGCAATTTTATATATTCTACTGGAGAAACTTGTGAATGAGGATTTGCTAAAAATTGCATAATGAATGAACAAAAATACATTATATTAATAAATTTAAGTATATAGTATATTCTCTAAAAATGTTCCAATAAAAGATACTTTAATTGAAATACCTTATTTGAATCAATCCACATGTCAAAAAACTACCAGAATTACAATGGTATCTTACCTTGACTTGATTTTGGATGAACATCTACATTGGGATAACCATATTCCTTTCTTTCAAGTGAAATTAAGAAATTAAATTTTCTCTTTTATAGAATAAGAGATTTTTTGAATGAATATGTTCTGTTAACAAACAGATATTAAGCAGATTATGTTACAGAATAACATTATGGGGTGGTGTTGCAGCATATTATTTGAAATCTTTGCAAGTGCTTCAAAACTTTATATTAAGATTTATTTTATTTAAACCCTTGAACATAAAAATATTTCAATTATATAAATGTACTGGATTTTTAACCATCAACCAATTTATTTATTTTAAATATTTTGTGCTACTATTTTAAAAATAAGGAAAAGAATAAAAAATGATTTTCCAATAATAATGTTAAACAGATCATATGAATTTAATATATTATTTGAATTAATATATTTTAAAACCCATTGTAGATATCAAAAATGTTATTTTTGCCCAAAATTTTATAATGTATTCATGATGAACATTAAATTTAATTATAGATTGAATTATAATTAATAATAATGAAAAACCCCATGCATGATTTTTTATCACAAGAAAATTATTTGTTTTAATAAATTAATCATTATTATTATTATTGCTGTTATTATGATGATGATTAGGTTTCATAAAGGAAAAAAGTTGACTAAAAATTACATTTACTTTTGCTTGCTTCACATGCATAAATTTACATTACAAGACAGAATAGGGTGCTGGTACCAGTTAAGTGTGTAAACTTAGATAAAACAAGGAGGGTATTACAGTGACCATTTATTGGCTTACAGTTGGATGTGTTTATACAATTATATTTTTTAACATGGAGAGGGGTGCAGATACATACGTATATGGTACATGGTTTTTCAGATATTCTTGAATGACATTTAGATTTAATTTATTTGGTAGATGTTGGTAAATGACAGGTCATGTTATAGAAGGTTGCAGATGCCCTTATGGTGGCACTATTGGTTGATGATCAATCACATAAGTGTTGTGATGCCAGTTTGGTCATGAGGTGCTTGAGATCATTAAGCAGTCAGATAAGGTCAGATGAAGATGAGTTGTATGTTGGTTTTTGGCTAGAGGCCCATCTTTTGGTGAGGCTCTTGTTGGTGATTTGGATTGATAAGAGTATGGTGACTGGTCAGAGGGTGGATTGCTCTAATATAAGTAATGAGGTGGCCATGAAGATGACAAGATGCACAATTATTTTAATATGTGACAGTTTGTTGTTGAATGTTGATGGATGAACATCTTGTATTGTTGTCAAAGGTGAAGGTTGAATGCACCAATATGCGTAGATCATGAAATAACTGCACATTGATGGGACAGTGCCCTATGGTTAGTGATGATGGTATGGGGGTGTTGGGTTGTTTGTAGGCTCTTGTCATGTTGTAGCAGATTATATCTAGTGCTAAGTGAAGGTTAGCATAGATGTTTCGTGTTTCCCCTGTGACATAGGAAACAGAAAGAGCTGACATTGGTGTACAATTACCTACATCTCAGAAAATGTGAGATGGGCAGGGTGTTTAGGTTAAATCTTAATAGCAAGTCAAATACTTCAGCTTTAGAGACTATTTTTATTACTATTATTATTTCTCAATAAAAAATATAAATCAGCAAGATATTGAAAAATAAATTAAAAGAACTTTATATGAAAATCCAATATTTATTCTAAAAGGATTCTTGAATTAATTACCCCTTCGATCCAAAAATTATTGCAGGCATCCTTAGACAAAATTTTTTCCTGAGGGTTTACTAAAATTGTACTTATTTAAAAAAGGTGCCAAAGACAATCCAAAGAAGAGCAATAAGTATCAATTTTATCATCTCTTTCTGAAATTTTTGGAAAATTGTTTTTATTCAGAAAGGAAAAGTGATATTAACAATAATATTATACCAAAATCTCAATAATGTTTTGTACCAAAAAGTTCAATCATTTACTAACCTTATAGCAGTCCAAGATTATATAGCACATGCCTTAAATATTAGGAAAAGAATTGATATATATCTGGACATCTGCTTTTGACTTAGTCTCTAATAAATGGTTACTAATCAAATTGATTAAATAGAATGTAAATATAAAATCAATTAATTGAATAGCTTATTTAAAAAGAAAGATTTGCATCTTTCTCAATAGTGATCTAGTGAATTAATAATGGTAGTGTTCTGTTCTATCATGACAGCTGCTTGATGGTGCTATTTCTAGCTAAATTGCTAGAAATATGCTGTTTCCATGGCCGCATTCAAGCAGATAGCTTCTTTCTATGATAAAACATAGAAAGAGTCCATTTACTTGACTACCAGCTACCCCTGTGACTTCTTTCTATGCTAAAAGCACAGAAAAATGCCCTTCATTGGCTGCCTTAGTTGTTTGTGTTACGCACTTTATCATAATACTCGGTTGTGTATTTTCACTACAGTATCATGTGAGGGTATGTTGACTGCATCATGTCTAAACAATTGAACTTTTCAGGTCCAACTTTTTTTTTTCATGTGAACTGAGCTACTGGTACCTTCTAACAGTTTTAACAGTGTCGTCACTGTTCCATCAGGACTGTATAAACCTCATAAATTGGATTTTACTGTGCAGCATAGCACTATTTCGAAGATCCTGATAAAAGTAACATCCATGAGAAATCATCCAAGACAAGTAAGATGGCTGCTTCGAACTCTGAAAATTTGCAATTGCCAGACACCGGAGATGGCTTTCATTTTAATAGTTTGTTATAAGTTATTAACGATAATGAGTAAACTGCAATGTAATTTACTCCCCCCTCCCCCAACAGTGTCTGATTAATTACTGTCCAAAAAGGGTAAAATTGACTTTTATTTTTTATTAAAAAATACCGTAACTTTTCTTATCCACACACACATCCAATGAAGCCTACACACATCCAAAGAAGCCCATCTCTGATTAATTACTATCCAAAAATGTCTTCACTATTTACTATTATTTGTCATTAAAAAAGTAATGTAACTTTTTAGATACAAACACACAAAAAAATATGCTACTCTATTTAATTACTGTCCCAAAAAGGTCAAAGTCAGCTTTCATTGTAAAATTTTGTTTGAATTTGTTAAATTTTTTGGAAGTTGTAATATAATTGATTTTGATTTCAAAACACAGTGTCTATTAATTAAGGTCCCAAAAAGGCTAAAATTTACTCGTATTTTCTATTAAAAAAGGAATATAACTTTTTATATCTACAGACACACACTCAAAGAAGCCAGTCTCTGATTAATTCCTGTCCGAAAAAGTGTCTAATGTACTATTATTTGCTCTTAGAAAGTAACATAATTTTTGTCAGCACACACCCACAAAAATCCAGTCATTGATTAATTACTGTCCCAAAAAGTCGGCTTACATTTTTATATTTTGTTTGAATTTTTTAATTTTATGTAAATTGTAATTTAATTTACTTTTATTTCCTATTCCAAAAATAAAGTCAATAGTTCTATAGAATTGCTGGCCTGGGATTGTTATACCTATGTGTTTTGCTTAGCATCAACGCCATCAAACACCTGACATGATAGAACAGAACACTATCTTAATAGTCAATCAAGGTATACCTTAAGGAAGGGTTTTGCCTCCATTCTTATTTAATATTTTTACAGCAGATATAGACCAAAATTTAACGCATTTGACAATGTTATCATATGCTAATGATAAAATATTTAAGGTAATAAGTGATCCACATGATATGATTAAGATACAAGGCAATCTAAATAGTTTTGAAAACTGGTGTGAAATTAATAGCATAAAAATAAATGTTGAGAAATGTGTGTATATCAGAAACTCTACAATTTTTAATACATATTACTATATAGTTAACAAAAAAAATATATAAAAAGAATCTCACAAGGATCTTGCAATCAATTTTGATAGTAATAATTTCACACAAAGAAATGAAAAAAAAAAGAGTTACAAAATTAAATGAAGAATATTAAGAAATAGTAAAATCTTGTCCATAGAAATGAAAATTATATTATTTAAAGCTCTAGTATTGCCTGTGATATATTTTGGATCAGAAATATGGAATAGAAACATTGTAACACTAATGAACATGCTACAGAAAATATATAATAATTTTGTTAAATATATAAATGCA
Organism: Epiperipatus broadwayi; assembly: GCA_028023455.1. NCBI lineage: Eukaryota > Metazoa > Onychophora > Udeonychophora > Euonychophora > Peripatidae > Epiperipatus > Epiperipatus broadwayi. Next base: position 1,982,902 of record JAQFVV010012598.1, read on the forward strand.
AATCAGAAATATTATCTTTCACTTGTAAAACAAAGACAATTCAAAGATCTAATATTATGTATTTACATGAGAACTTTAGTCTATCAAATTGTACATCTAAAATTAAATTTAAAGAAGCAATAAGAAACACAAAGTAATATGAGAAAATAAAAATATCAACTAATAAAATTTTATATTTAGAACACTACTTTGCAAAGATTAAGCATGTTATATAATTCTATTGATGTGAATAATAAGTAGATATTTCATCTATAGATAAAGCTTAATTTCTAAACATAATGAAATTTATAATATAGAAAATACTAATCGTATGACTTTTATATCATTATTATCTGGTAGAATTCCCAGCACCATATTGAATTTCTAAATATATACAACAGATATATTTTGTACAGTATCTTCACTTTGAATACATTATATATAGCATTGTATATATTATTAGAAAGAGCAAATATAAAGGAATGTAATAAGACTAAAAAAATAGTCACTACCTTAAAATTAGAAAAAAAGATTTTTAATACTTTTAAAAATGCTTATTTTTACATAGTTCACAAATTTCAAATATTGAGTTAATGTTAAAATCACATTTTTACAGACAGCTTCATTACAATTTTCATAAAATTATAAAAAAATTGATATATAACATGACTTACCAGAGATAATTCTTTGTTTTCAAATTTGCAAAAATGGAATCACTCGTGATTTTCATTTTCACTAGCTGACTCAGATCATATCCTTTCATGCAGAGTGTCTGCTGGAAATATATTTTTTTCTAATAGAAAAAATATTTAGCAATAAGTATTGTATATCAGATATTTTGCAAAAAGAACTTTAGTAAATTGCAATTTATCAAAAAAAGAAAACTAATTAGCCAAAAAAAAAAAATCTGTAATATTAAAAAACAAAGAGAAAAAGTGACAGGATAAAAGACTAAAAAGTTCTTCAGTTTGTAGGAAAATTAGGATCAGTTGTTACAATAAATATGTCTATAATCATAACTTGTAAAAAAATGTATAATATTTCTATAAAAAAGTATAAAAAATACTCATAGATTGTAAAAAATGAAATATAATTGCTTATGTATACATGACAAAGTTATATGATTTAGATACATACTAAACAGACACATAAGATATTACTTGCAGCAACAGATATGATAATGAAATCAATTTGATTTTTCATTATAATTATTACTTGCAAAAAAAAGTATTAATAAATTTGATTTTTCATTAAAAAAGAGATAAAATTGTTTATAGAACAGACCGAAGACTTATTCTACAGCACAAAAGAGACCATTATGTTGCAGTATTATAAATTATTGGTAACAAAAGAAAATGTGAAAATTATCCTATACTTACAGATAATATAAAATATTACCTCTGGAATTTTATATTTAAAATTGATTAGATTCTAAATCCAATAAGTTATATATATGAAAATGGATTTAAATTATTTGAATTTATATTATTTAAGAAATTTGAGAAGAAAATTGATTTTTTTATTCAATAAGCAATATCCACAAACTTATAATGATATGAATTTTGTTAATTTGTCAAATAAAAAGATACATTTGATTCAGAAATACATTTTAAGTCATGGGGCTAAATATGTTGGCAGTACTTGAGTTGATTATAATTTGGAAATTCATTTGAAATGATTCCTGGTGATAATCGTATTGCTGATGAAATTATCAAGAAAATTAATTATCATAAATTTAATGTGCTTCCATATGAAAATTCGTGGGAAGTAGCCATTTTGGAATGTTATGAAAATTCGTGGGAAGTAGCCATTTTGGAATGTTATGAAAATGGTGATCAGTATATAATAACCTCAGTCAACAGGTAAATGAGAAAAATGCTAAGAAACACAAGTGTGGGTCAGATCAGTAACCATTATTTCCTGAGTTGGAAAATATCTATGAATGGATTGCTGACAGAAGAGCAAGATCTTTGGTAGTTCACAGGACTGATATTCAAGTGTCTGCCTTTGTAATGGTACCATAATTAAATGTCCTCAGAAATATTCAAATCATCACAGTACTAGATAGATGGCTACCTTCAGTGACATAAAATTTTCTAAGAAGATTGACAACACTGTTCAAGCTGGAAGATACTGAAATTATTAAATGCACCCTTGCATTCAAGTCTTTTGTTGATGGCATTGACTTTTTAAATACCAACTCTCCAGCAGGATTACTATGGATAAAACTGCAGTGTTTATGGATCAAGGATCTCAAATGACAATTGATCAGAGTGTTCTCTCATTAGTCTATATTGCTTCACCTAGGTATGAAACTGCATATGTTACATGTATTTTCGCAATTCATCTGGATGAAAAGAAATCCCCACCTTTAATCATCAGTAAGAGCAGGAAAAATAAGATTGAACATGTTTCAGACATTTATGTTATTGAAACTGAAAAGACCTGGTGCCTACAGCCATTATAATGAAGTGGGTTGACCTAAAGCTATCACTTTTTTGGCAAGGTAACCAAAGAAATCTGCTAGTTTGGATTCATCCAGCACACGCCATGCTAAAGACACAAAGAACTTCTTTGTAATGATTTACATAGGAATGATTGACTATCTCCAAACTCTTGATATTGCAATAAATGTCATTTTAAGACCATTTGTGCATGGAAATCAATGATTACATTGGAAATAGATTGGAAAGAAATTAGTGTAGAAATTGTATGAAGCCTAGCCTGTAAGAAACCATGACTTAGATGAAGAATTCGTGGGATAAAATCACTGACAGATGTGTTGCCAATGCACTATGAGTGGGCTACATAAACAAGAAGTGCTCATTTAAGAACAATTTTATTGCTGAATATGAGAAATTAGGAATAATGGTTCTACAGGAAATAAATTTGCAGGACTTTCAGGCAAGAATTTGTTGATTGGAGCTTTATGATGATGTTCCAGTGGAAAAAAGGCATGATTTGTACATTAATTTTTGAACAAATGTACACTCTTGTACAGAAATACATGTAGACTGTTGTGCATAAAAAAATAAGACATGCCCTGAAAATAAGCCCTACAGTGACTTTGGAGCAAAAATTAATATAAGACAGTATTTTATTTTCAGGAAAACATAGTGAATTTATTATATTTAGATTATCTGTCAGTAAATGGTTTATATATTTTAAATTGTATGGAAAATGTAAATAAATAAATTTGCATATCCTTAACCGTACTAGCAGTCAAGCTATGATTATGAAGACTGGATCCTTCGAAAACGCAAAGCTCGTTCCTTCTTATTTATCTATTTGTTAACAATACACAGCTCTGAGGACAATTGCGCTAAACACACAAGTAAACTAGAATAAATAAATTATTATTATTGTTACTGTTATTATTATTTTAAAGGAAATATTTGGAATGTGTAAAGATGTTTTTCATAAAAATCTATACAATATTGAGAAATGGCATTTGTAATAATAAATTTCATTTTAAATGTGTTAATTTAAAAAAAGTTGATTTACAATTTTTGGCTGAAAATGGTAAAAATTAATACAAATGCTTAAATAGCTCTTATAGTGATATCTTGGCACAACAAGATTTAATAAATTTGTCTAATAATTTAGAGCAACTTTCTGTCATTAAATATTTTTTTTTATTTTACCTCAAGGGAGCTGTGAGGAGGAAGCTAAGAGAAAAATCAGAAAATGGCAATTTATTGTAAAAGATTCTGCAGATTCTGATATAAGCTGTTGTTGTAGCAAAACTATTTTAAAAGAGATATTAGCTTAATTAAATGACACTTAGTAATTCTTTATTTTGAGATTATTTATTTTGCAACATTTTGATGAAACAAAAATTAAGAATGCTATTTTCACACCTGATTACGACAAGTTTCTTTGAGAGTTAATGATTGTATTTTATCTAAAGGGCAAAAATATTAGATAGTCGGAAAGACAGCTCACAATCAAGTTAAAAAGTCAATTAATCTATATTTAAAGGAAACTGCTCAGCCTTCTTATAAGGATGTTCTTATAAGGTAAAAACGTTCTATTAATAAAGAGCAAAATATAAAATAAAAAAGTTAAATCTACTATTACACTTCTCTCTGAAAATAATGTAAAAATGCTGAGAAAATACAAATAGAAAATTGATTAATTCTGAAAATTTGAATTGTGAAAGAAAACCCAAAATTATTAAAAATATTTTATAGTTAGATTTTCCCCAACAAAGGAAATTAAAAACTATCTAGAAAGTGAGTTAAAAGTTTTAATGGTGTCCTATAGAATTTTAACTAATAATCCAAAATATGTATCATTTTCTGTCTCTTTCCCTGAAATTTCTAGTGATAAAGTGAATGATGTGAACTTATGGCCAGAAAATACTGTTATATTACCTTTTTTCAGAGAGCTAAATAAAATTGAAAAATAGAATGAGGATATTATGAAGAATGATACTGTCAAGAGAAATAATATGAAAATGCAAGATATAAATATGCAAGAGATAATTTATAATAACTCAATATGAGATACATAGAAATTAATAAATTGCTGTTATCAGAATGTGCATGGACTTAAAAACAAAACAATAGAATTTAAAAATGAATTACTATTACAAATTATGATATTGTTATTTTAACAGAGATCTGGTGAATGAAATGATATAAATATATTTAATCATAAATATATCTGATCACTGTGGTTTACATAAGGCCCTTGAGCAGCTTTTACTGGAATGTAATTTATACAGAAGCTGATCCAAATATGGCTGCTAATCCATTTTTGGTATTCTACAAATTTGTTTGGAACAAAATATTCCAGTTAAATGTTTTCAGAGAAATAATAATAAATATCCTAAATGGTTCTCTAAAGAATTATATAGAGATTTGAACAGAAAACAAATATAGATTATATAAAATATGAATTGTATAAAAGATATATTATATTGCATGCCTATACTAAGTCTCTTCTGATCAGAGATTATGATAGTAATTTAAATAATATTGAAAAAGATTTTAACCAGAATCCTCAAATGTTTTGAAATTATATTAAAAATGTGACAATTACTGGTGATAAAATTTTTAGAAATAATTATCAGCCTTTGAATAATTTAAGTCATCATGTTTCAAATATCTGTTCACATTTATCTGATAATGATTTGTCTGATATTAGGTTTGATAATGTAAGCTGTTGGAGTACAAATGTTAATAAAGTATATCTTACCGAAGTAATTAATGTAGTTCATAGACAAGTCAAAATCTTCTGTGAGTTGTTATGAGATTCCTAACTTTGTTATTAAGGGTTGTTTTGACTCTTTGGCAGCTCATTTACGATATATCATCAACTTATCTATTAATAAATGTATTATTCCTGATATTTTAAAAATAACTAAGATTGTACCCATATACAAAAAAGAGATAAATATGATTTTGTTACTATAGAACTATTTCTATTCTGTTACTTTTGCTAAAATTTATGAGAGATGTATTTATAATAATATATCAGATGTGGTTAAAATATTGCCTGATTTTCAGTATGAGTTTCTATCAAGTAAATCTATTGATACTAATTTAATGATGATATCTGATCATATTACACATGCATTATTCAACCAGTCACAACTTGATGTTGCTATTTTGATATATCACAGACATTTGATAGAGTGTCACATGAGAGGTTAATTTATAAACTTGAAATGCTAAGATGTAGTCCTTATTTAGTTACATGGTTTAAAAATTATCTGATTCATATAGTCTTTTTATATATATATAAACAAAACTAAGTCTACTTTTTTCAAAAATGTGATAGGGGTATCACAAATGGAATATTAACTCCATTACTCATCAATGTCTTTATGTGTGATATTGGTCAAAATATTAAAAAAAGCATGATACTTACTTATGCTGATGATTGTAAATTATTTAAAAGAATTGACATTTGAGGATCATATTGAACTCTAAAGTGTAGTGAACATTTTAATGATTAGTGTAAATTTAATAACCTGAAGATAAATGTAAACAAAACAAGTATTGTTAGTTATAATAATAAAACTAACTGGTCTATATATCATTATAGTGTTGTAGAAAATTATATTACATATAAAGAGATTGTTTCTCATTTAGCAATTCTGTTTTATAAGCAATATAGCATATTATAAATAAAGCTTATAAACGACTGGGATGTATCTTGAGATATAGAAAAGATGTTTCCCCTTATATTAAATATTTGTTATTCTGTTCTCTTATTGTTTCTATGTTAAAATATGGTTTTATTATATGAAATCCGGATAAAGTTTATATTAAATCTAGAATTGATTATATGGAGAAAAGATTTATTAGATTAATAAAGGGGAAAAATTTAAATGATGAATCAATATTAAATCTCAGTAGAATATTTGAAAACATTATAAATTGATAATGTTAAAAAATTAGTTGATGAAAAAATTGATATTAGTGGATGTATATTTAAAATATAATTAAAAGTACCTACTCACTTGTTAAGATAAGCACATACTTTTAATATTAAAAAAGTAGTAATTCATTTTTAAACAAATTATCATTTAATGGGATGAAAAATATATAATCAAAAATATATTAATATAGATATCTTTTGTAATTGTTTTATTACTAACATTAAAAAAAGAATTGGAATATAATTGAAAATAATTTATTGTGATGTATATATAAATATATGTATGTAAGATATTTTTGTTTACAACATATAATTTTGTATTTATTAATATTTTGATTTTAACCAGTGTCTTTCTGTTAAAGCAGAAGTGCTGAAATGCATTTAATAAATATTGGATTGAATATTGAATTATTATTATTACTATTATTAAAACAGGCAAAACTCTCCGTACTGTATGGAGAATTTTGCCTGTTTTAATAATATTTATGTGCTAGCATAAGAAATAGTGATCATGTGATATTACTATTATTATTATGATGTTGTGGAACTCAACCTGTATGGATATATTTTTTTTTTTTGCTGTCTCCAATATTTGGCAGATTTTTGTTAATTTTGTTTTCTTTTTGCCACCCATTTATTGTAAATAACTGCTTTGAAAACTTAGGTTTCTATGTGTGGTATTTGTGATAATTTATTGCCTAATAGTGGCAATTTTATTTCTTATCAAGGCTGTAAAATCACATGCACTACACATGTTCAATGTTATCTAGAAATACATATAAACATATGCCATTAATGAAAAAGCAAGCCTGGAGATGTTTCATTTGTAAATTCTTTTTTTATTACCAATTTGGCCTTAAATTCTATAGTTACATTGGAAGATTCAGTTTTGCATCAGGTTATGGAGAAATTAAAGTTATTACTAGTTATTCATAATACATTACCAGGGATTACTCAAATCGTTTTGAAAATGCAAGCTGATTTTGATATTTTGTGTTAAAATGTTAAAAGGAATAATAAACATATATCTTCATTGAAGGATAAAGTAGAAGCTTTGGAAAGATTTCAAATTGCTTTTGAAATTGAATTGTAAGGCATTTCTTATCAAACTAATGAGGACTTAGTGCAAATTGTTTCTGAATTGGTAGATGAGTTTGAAGTGGAATGTTTTTTTATTAATGATTTAGAGCAAGCATTTTCTACAAAAAAATAAATCAGCTAAAGCAGGACTTGTTGCTCATTTCATTTTTTGAAATATAGGTGAATCATTTTTATGTAAGAAGAAATATGTTGTTACTAGGTCTGATATTCTACCTTTAGAAAATAACAGTCAACATATTTACATTAATAAATAGTTTTTTTTTTGACTATTTGGCAGCTTTTGTGGAAAGCAAAGCAAACTATGTGTGATCAACACCAAGGTGTAGTAGTCATTCAAAATGGTTTAGTTTGTGTTAGAAGTGATGCTATTTGTTCTACTGTTGTTGTTAAAAATGAAATGGAACTATCATTGTTTTGATCTTTTGTGCCTATTATATGACCTAATCAGATTTTTGATTATGAGGACTTAAAAAATATTTCACAGGAATATTCATAGTATACAAATTCATTTTGATGAATTAAATATTTATTTCAGTCATTTTCCATTAGGTTTTTATGATATTATTTTTCTGTCCGAGACATGGATTTCTTATGAGGAACAACTTTAATATAGTTTGGACAATTATAAGGGTGCTCTTGCACTGCATTCATATTCATGTTCTGGAAGTGTAATGATTTATATAAAAATAGGTTTAAATTTTATTTATGATGTTCTAACTCTTATTACTTCTAAATCTATACTAGTAACATTTAATTTTCCTAATGGAATTCTTTTATTAATTGCCATTTATAGATCATGTACTAGATCCATTATAGCTTTTATTTGTGAACTTGACAATTTATTATCTAATTTACATTCATCTTCTGCCATAATAATTGGCAATACAAATATTGATTTATTAATTAGGTTACATAATTCTACCTGTAGATATGCAGATTTATCAATCAAGTAAAATTTTCACCTACACATATAATACCATCTTGTAAATCTCTGATCGATAATATTTTTATTAGACTTGCTTAGCATTATAATTTTGAATCTAGTTTAACTAAATTAGCCATTATGGATCACTTTGCAATTAGCTTATGATAATGCAGTTACCTACAGGTATGTTAATAAATTATTACATGTTGAATTAAATAATTCATTTACCATTCAGAACTGGGATTGTATCTTTGATCTAGATATTGGAGATAATGCATTCTTACAATTTTAAAATATTTGTAGTTCTTTAATTGATAAAATGACAAATTGTATTTAATAGACTAGTAAAAATAGAAAACATTCACGAATTTTGGATCAATTGGCTAAAAAAATTAATTTGAAAAATAGTTTAAAGCGTTCTGCAAATTCAATTGCTTTGAAGCAAATTAATAAGGAAATTAAATATGATATCAAAATTAAGTTATTATAGAGAACTTCTATGTAATAAAATTATGTCATTGAAATGGAAAACAATTCTTTGATTAAAAAATTCTCTAATCAAATTAAATTAAAAAGATAATAACATACTAGAAGTATATGATAATGAAAAAGATGTGTCTGATCTTTTTAATAATTTCTTTACATGTGTGCCACATGTGAAATAGTCTATTAATAGTTTAGCTTCTAAATTTATTTTGAATTCTTTGGTTTGCTCTAATGATTTTGATTTTTAGTTATCACACCTAATTGATGGTTTTAAAAATGTTTGCTCTTTAGACTTAGATAAATTAACATCCCAAATTATTGAAGATAATAAGTCAGCTTTTATACCTGTTTTAGTTTACTTATTTAATCTTTATTTATCTACTGGTATATTTCCTAAATGTTTTAAAGTTGGTGTTGTTACACGTGTGTTTAGAAAAGGTGATCTATTAATTATTAGCAATTATAGATCTATTTCAATCATTTTTGAAATTAGTGGTTTACGTACACCAGTTTGGTTTTATTGCTGCAAAGAATACTTTGGATGCTCTTTGTAATCATGTATATAATTTAACATTAGAAACTCTTAAATAATAGTGATTTATTTGGATTTATTCAAAGCATTTGATTTTATTAATCATGTAGTTTTTATATATAGTTTGTGTTATAGTTTTCATGGTCATTTTGCTTCCTTGTTATAGAAGACAGAAAACAGGCTACTAAAATACATAATGTTACCCGTGATTTTATATTTCAAAACAAAACAACACTCTCCATATAGTAGTGCCATCTTGTGCTTACAAGAGCAATCAATGGATGCCAGAAGGCTTGTGCATAAAATCCCTATCTAGTGCCTACTCATCCAATATCCCCAGACTAGTTTCTGGCTTGTGGCCTTCATCAGTGAGGAGCCTTGGATCTGAGAGCATTGCACCTAGATCTTAGGATCTAATGCAACCCTCCAGCACCCACCTTTTAACTCTATTTAACTACAAAACTATGAGAATGAAATTGAAAACACCATTAATATTTTCAATCCAAGCTCAATAGCTTATATAGTCATATGGGTCTGAACTCAATTCAGTACCCATACATTTTGGTGTCTTTGGCTCTTTAACTACTATATGGAGAGTGTTGTTTTGTTATGAATTGTTTAATAACAATTATTGTGCTAGTATGAGATAGTGATCATGTGATGTTTAGTGGTTTAACACCAATCCTGCCTAATAGGATAGTGGTGGCTATGGTTGTTAAAGAGCCAAAGACACCAAAATGTATGCGTACTGAATTGAGTTCAGACCCATATGACTATATAAGCTATTGAGCTTGGATTGAAAATATTAATGGTGTTTTCAATTTCATTCTCATAGTTTTGTAGTTAAATAGAGTTAAAAGGTGGGTGCTGGAGGGTTGCATTAGATCCTAAGATCTAGGTGCAGTGCTCTCAGATTCAAGGCTCCTCACTGATGAAGGCCACAAGCCAGAAACTAGTCTGGGGATATTGGATGAGTAGGCACTAGATAGGGATTTTATGCACAAGCCTTCTGGCATCCATTGATTGCTCTTGTAAGCACAAGATGGCACTACTATATGGAGAGTGTTGTTTTGTTTTGAATTGTTTAATAACAATTATTGTGCTAGTATGAGATAGTGATCATGTGATGTTTAGTGATTTTATATTTGTTAATCATAGAGTTACAAAGGGATTTGCACTAGCCCTGTATTATTTTTATTATTTATAAATGATATTTTTATTTTGACTTTGAATTGAGTAATTTGTGTTTTTGCTAATCAAATTGCTCTGTTTTGTGATGCAGTTTTATATAGTATTCTTAAACAAGTGATTAATAAAGATTTAAAGATTTGACAATTAATAAGTAACTGATGTATGATAAATTGTTTAACTTTCAATTGTAATAAAATAAGGGGCATTCTATTTTTTTTTATAAATATTCTCTGCATTTACTTAGTTTCACTATGCATAGACAATATAAAATTCATTTCAGTTTGTACATGTGGTAATATTAAAGTATATTTATTGATTCAATGTTTTCTTAGTAAAGCCATATTGTCTACTTATGTTTTTGGTTATGCAAAATTAATTTATTTTATTACCTAGTGAAGTTTTTGCCTTGATCTACTTTAATGACTATTTATTTTGCTTATTATCAAAATATCTTGTATTATAATATTTTTATTTGGGGCGATTATACTAATTACTCACTATTCTCATGATGTACATTATAAAATTATACTATGTGTATTATTTTTGATAGTATATATTGACTTTTGTGCATGATATCTGTTAATTCTTGTGTGTTGTCTGTTCTTAACCTATATTAAGTATAAAATCATTATTGAATACATATAATAATTGTTCCTTATTGTATGTAAAGTCTCAGTTATAAATACCCAGTTAACTAAGAATTTTCAATTGTTGTTGCCAGATTTTTATTTAGAAAGCAGTGATAGGCAATTTACTTGCAATGATCTCAGACTATTTAATTCTTTTGCTACTGACTACTCAATAAATGGTGAGCATATATCTTTTTTATATCTTCAAAACATGTTTTAGACTTTGGTTATTGTATTATCTGTAATCATATTTATTATTATTATGCTTGTTTTAATATTTGTATTTATTGTACTTGAGTAATGTTTAAAAATGTGTGTAATTACTTCTTACATTCTCTATATTTATCATTTATTCTTTGTATCAATCTTTTAAGTTTTTCTCTGTATGATTTTTTCTTTAGATGTTTAATGTATATACTACTACTACTACTGCTGCTGCTATTGCTACTGCCACTACTTCTTCTTCCTCTTCCTTTTCTTCTTCCTCTTTCTTGTCCTCTTTCTCTATCTCTTTCTTTTCTTCTTCTTTTTATTATTATTATTATTATTAATATAATAATTTATGAATAACTTCTAACACATTCTGCTTGTTTGGAGTTATTCTCTCTCTTATATATATGTAAGTTAAATACTGCTTAATGGAATATTAATAGCCAAAACCAAAATTTTACTAAACTTCTTCTGTAACCATGGTTTCATTTATTAATACATAGACATTTTCAAGTGCAATTCAATTAAACATACCACATATACATACAAAACAAAATATTCTTTCCATCAGTCACTTCAAAATTCAACTTCTTTTAATATCAAAGGATGTCTTTATGAGATTAATGGGTCAGATTCAAAATATTTTATCATAAAAGTTTCTTTTACTTTTATTTTCAATTCACTTTTTTCATATAGGATAACCTCTGCATTATTGAATAATATTTTATAAACTATATTCAGTTCATGAATATATAGAAACTGAATTATGATATCAACACCAAATCTATTCTGGGAGTTATAAGATTTCTTGTAGTCGTTATAAAATTTATATAGGTCAGAATAAATTAAACCTTATTAAAAGGGTTAAAGTTCATAAGAGCAAAGTTAAAAATAGTTATCATAACTCAACTTTATATATTTATGAACTGAAAACAGGTCATAAAATATTATTTGACAATGCAGAAGTTATCTTTTAAGAAAAAAGTGAATTGAAAAGAAGAGTAAAAGAAACTTTGATAATGAAATTGTTTGAATCTGAGGCCATTAATCTCATGAAAACATCCTTTGATGTTAAAGAAAGTTGATTTTTGAAGTGAATGACAGGAAGAAAGTGTGCAGGGGCGATGTGGAGAACAGAAGCTAAAGATCAGAGAAGATGAATTGAACTTGGAGAGACCTTTATCCTGCAGTGGATTGATAATGGCTGATGATGATGATGAATATCAAGTGATTTTTTAAATTGCAAAACCTTTGCCACAGAGTTTAATCTTTTTATGTTAGATACACATATTTATCCCCATATTTAATAAAAGAAGTTTAAAACAATTGCACAAAATAACCTTTATATATAATAAATGGTTGTAGTCTTATAGATGAAGATGCCAGTCGATGGCACCATTTTCATGCTAAAACACATAAAAATGACATTTCCGCAGCCGACACATTCGAACCCGCATTTTCTATAATACAACTTTTTTGTTATGCTACATATTGCAGGCTGCTATGTTGCGTCACAGTACAGCATGTATGTTGCATCGCAGCAAATAAATTTGGTAAATTCGCACAGTTTATACAATTGTGACAGCTTGGTGAGAGGGTGTGTGTATTTGAAATGGATGGAAATGTTATTTTGATTGAATTTTTTTTTTTTAAATATTGAAATGTTCAGATTTTCTAAAGTAATAATTATCCAACTCTTTACACCGTACTGTATTGAAGTTTTAAGTGGGAAAATGTTGACAAAATATATGTGTAAAGTGAGTTGGAATTACGTAACTCATCAAGTAACGTACTGTTGATAACATTCCATGAAACAAACAATATTCTACCGTGTGTTTATTTTTGAAGGAAAAAATAGTAGTAACACAAAAATAACCAGTAAGAAAAGTACAATTCTACACTCTTTTTTTAAAATTCATAAAAAGCATATATTATAAACATGGTTAATAAGTAAAGAAGACATTTTATATATATATTTGTTGTTGTTAAAAAACTTTTACTTTCTTTTTTCTGACTACTGTTATACTTTGTTGAATATATTTTACATTTATTGTTATCATTTATTTTATATATGTTAATAAAAAAAATATTTACAAAAATACGATTTTGATATTTTTTATTTTAGCATTACAAACAACAGAACCCTAAACCTAATCCTAAAACTAACCCTAAACCTAACCCTAACAACTTTTACTTTTTGTTGTCATTCTATTTGAAGTAAAAAATAGCAGTAATATCTGTTTCTCTGTAAAAAATTAAAATGTAAAATGAAGACTAAAAAAGTAAAAAATAACAGTAACACAATAATATTTGTTTTTGTGTAAAAATTTAAATTTAAAAGGAAGACTAAGAAATTTTACTTTTTATTCCGATTATGAGTTTTTAAACAACAACAACAAAAAAAGCCATAACCCCATTAAAAAAATATCCGATAGAAAATTGTTTTTTCTAATAAAGCAAAATAAAAAACATGAATCAAATTGTAATTTGTTGATTTTATTTTACATTTATTGTTATCATTTAATTTGTATATGTTAATAAAAAATAATATTTAAAAAAGATGATTTTGTTTTTTTATTTATTTTCGCATTACAAAAAACACATCAAAATGATTAAAATCAACGGCCTGGGAATGTTCATATTTTAAAGTTTTAGCGTGAAAACGGCGCCATCGAACGGTATCGTTGTCTATAATACTAGCACCTAATAAATATTAAAAACAATTCAAGTAAAAATTAGTCTACATTTATATAATTAATTAAAATTTGATTCATTAAAAGAATTGCTTATCCCAGAGTGGTCAAAATTGAACACCCTCCTCAAAAACCATTCATTCCTTGAATATAGTCTGAGATATTAGCTAAAGTGTTTAACTGTGGCAACCTCAGTGCCTTTAACATTCCAGTAAAAACTGAAAAAGTTATATATGTGTGTGTGTGTTTATCAGATCATGCCATGAAATATTTGCTAACTCAGTGTTCTTATTCAAGTTAATATTTTTAACTTTTTAATGAGGTTTAAATCCTTTTGAGTTTTTTCTTCTAAACAAGAATCCTGTGATTGAGTCAATTTCTTTGGCTCATGATTATAGCATGATAGCATTCTTTTCTTTGTAGTATTATTTAAGATATTCATTCATGGAATCCATACTATTATTCCCTCCACATCTACAGTTGTTTTATTTATTATGTTAAGTATTACACTGGTAACTTTTTGACAGTTTACTGAGTCTTTTTACTAATCTTGTTTTATCTATCTCAGCTGTTTTTTTATATCTATTGTACTTTCAAAGTTAATTAGTAATTCATTTGTTACTGAGATATCAGTGTATCATTTACAATGTCTTGTGTTTAATTATCAGACATTGTAGTGTGCCATTTTACCATATTACAATGCTTGCACCATATACTAATGTAAGTAACTATTTTCCAGATGTCCTTTTTATCCATATTGGAAACTTATTGTGGTATTGTCTCACACATAATTAAAAATAGCATTGCTTTTTAGCAGTAATCTGCATTGATATAATCAGTGCATCCCCATTGTTATGTAATTTCAATTTATATTTATAGTTATTACTATAAATAGGAGCTGGAGTATCTTTTATATAAATTAGTTAGAAATTAAAAACTATTCCAAATGATTCCATTAGTTTGTGAAACTCAATTATGAAACACATTAAAAAATTTTCAAAATGCTAAAAATTATATTTTGTCTATTTGATTTATTATTAGTCCAATAACTACTAAGCATACTGAATTTTCTTTTAAATTGGTTTCTTTATTCTGTTTTATACAATTCCAGTACCAAATATCATGGATTTGGATGATCAGTTATTTGCAAAATACAATCCCATAATTTATTAAAACTTAGGGTCTTATACAATAATTCCTTAGGAAATTTGTATAAAGAGCAGTTAAAAGTGCTGATTAGTCCATAAAAAAATTGTTCAAATGAAGAATTAGTACGATTTTGTTTAATTTCGCCATAATATTCTGCTGTTAATCATCTGTCCATATTATTGAAAAGCTTATTTGATTTTTGACATTACATATAAAAATCACTGCATCATATAAATTAAAAAGAGAAAATAAAAGTACTAAAACAACATCTAATGTGAAGCAATGTAATGTACTGTATTCTAATAATTGGATATTATCAGTAGAATTACAAGCTTGTACTATCTTTTTTTTTCTTTTCACTTTTTGTCATTAGTAATGATAATGTAGAGTCTGGTCATCATGACTCTTCTTCTATCTGTCATTTTCCTACACCACCTATGACAATAAGAAATCTATTTCAACAATCACATTTTGATTTTTTTGTAACATATTCAGCAGTTATGATTCCAATCATTTCTTTTCTTTTTTTAATATAGATAGGCCAAAATATTTTTAATATTCAACCATATATATATATATATTCAGCATAGCTATTACTATAAGTTTGAATAATTGACAAATGCAATGGTTAGTGGTTAATAAATCCCTATCCCGTGCTGTCCTATTCAATATGTCTTTTATCAGTTAGCCTTGGGATATTGAATAGATTAGTACTGAATAAGGATTTATTAAGCTTATAGGAAGTGGCATAGATGTGGTGAAAATAAGTATACTGTACTGCTGAATCATTGAATAAGCTGAAGACATGTGATAGTCATGTGACATTCTATGATTTTATCTTTAACATATTAATTTTTTCCTTTTTCTAGAATTAGATAGGGTTTAATTGCAGCAAACATGAATATCTGAAATTTGTTTAGATAATTAGTTAAATAAATTTCTAAATGAGTATCATTTTTATAAGATATAGATAGAATTATAATTATTGCAGCTGTTTTTGTTGTTCAGTAAAAAAATAAAGATAAAAGACTATATTGTATTAATTAAAATTTAAACTTTAAAAATGTTTGATGTTTTCTACTAAAAATCTACTTGTATTTGAATAATTAAAAATATAAACAGAAAGAAAAAAAATACTATTAAAAAAGTTTTTTTTAAACAATACTTTTATCTAAACAGCTGACTAAAAAGTAGAAAAATAATAAAGTAATCCAATTAAAAAATATGTTATTTCATAAGAACATCTGAGACCATAAAAATAAAAAAGGCATCAAATGCTTTCATGAAATGACACGTTTTTTAGTTGGATTACTTTGTTGTTTTTTTATTTTTTAGTCACTTGTTTACATAAAAGCATTATTTTTAAAAAAATGTTTTTTTAATAATTTATTTTTAACGTTTTAGTTATAAATAAACATATAATTTCAATTTAAGTAAAATAATTTTCTTCATTACTCTTTTAATCATCTTTTTTATTATGATTCTTGTTGTCGCCACAAGAGAGTGCCCGCTATCAAATATACACAAATGGAAAAATGTGAATGTTTTATTCTGGAAGTTGTGTAAGGAAGGCATGGAAAATATTAGGCATCTGTTAATTGAATGTAAATGCCTGAAAGCAGAAAGGATAGCAATAATGAAGTTGTGGAAGAATAAATATAAAAATGATTGTACAGAAAGCAGGTTGTTGTTTTATGCTGGGTTTGGGGAAAGATAAGGGGGATTTAGATATAAAGTCAATGGAGTTGACAAAAATTATGTTGTGTAAATGGAATAGAGCAGGATAGATAAGAATATGTGAAAAACTTTGGGCAGGGAATGAAAAGGGAAAGTGGCTAACAGGTTTCTCTGGGCATAATGGCTGAGAGATTTCTGACTCCATATAAGAAATCATATTGCATAACAGTTCTATTTGTTTTGATTTTGAAAATAAAAAAAACATATAACTCATCTACTCTTTTTTTGCACATTAATTATTTTATCACCAAATATTTGTGAAATATTAATTATTTTAAAAGAATAATTCAGATTTTACTAAAAAATTATTACTTTTAATTAATTAAGTACAAATTAAATAAATATTAACAAAATTTTACTTTATAAACATAATATTTATGTTAACTCAGTTGATAAGGATTTTTTTCTGGAAAAGATAAGGATGAAAGTTCAAGTTCTAAATGGAAACAGATTTTTTTTTTCACTGTTAAAAATTCAAAATTGTGATCTTCCTGACAAAAACACAAACAGGGCAAGTTAATATAAAAGCATTTAAAATTAAAATCTTTTAAAATACAGAATTGGAAGAAAATTTTTAAAAAGTATCCTTAGAAAAAAAAGTTAGCATTGTTAGATAAATGAAAATAAATTTTTATTTTAAAAAATGTAAGAGGGGGGGGGGTTCTATACTTAGCACCTGCTTAAAATAAAAAAATTATTATGGAAATGTTAAAAGAAGCACGGATGGAATCTATGCCAAACTATAAAAAAGAAATTCTTTAATAAATCATTAGGAGCATGTTGATAAAAATATTCAATGTGATCTTCAGACAAAAGTAAGGCTAAAGCAATCATTCATTGAATTGAGTGATAGATTTCTTTGAAATTGGTTTAATTTTCCAATTTAGTGAAAATAATATCATTTACCATTATAATGGTCATGCAATATATTCATATATTCTAATATATTAATTTTTTATAAATAATAATATCATGTAGCAATTTACATATACCATTAAAACTTGTGTTGCTTTATAAAATCCTCATTGCAAATATTTATAATTACATATGTAAAGTTCTAAATGCACATTTTATTTACTGCTTACATAAATAACTATATTTTGCTTTTTTAAATCTAAAGGTGAGAGTTCAACTTCCATGCAAATACTGTCATTGTACATATCGGGCCAGTAACACCTGAAGAAGAGAGGGAGAATAACACTACTCTAAAAACATTGTTTAATTAATTGTGTGCTATTACTAACAAGTTGTTTGTATTTGAAAAGTTTAAATAAAGTTTAAAATTTTCTTTACATTCAATATTCACTCAAAGATAATGGAAATAGTCCAACATATCACATCTAACAAGAGATTATTCTTATTACTATCATTCTAATTCTAGATACCCAGCTGTTCATTCCATATTGCTTTGCATTAGAGTGCAATCAGCTATTGAAACCATGTTGTCATTGCAGTGACCCATATGGAAGAGAGAAACAATGAAACTCTTGTTTATGAAAACTTTTCTCATCATAAGCCATATTTTGTTGTTTGCTTTTAAAGTATTTTAAATACTCCAGTTATAACAGTCAGTATAATGGTTTTATTTAGAAGACATCTATCTACTCGGTGTGGCTAGGTAACCAAAAATCACCCTAGTCAAAATGTCTGGAAAATGCAGTTGGGTCCAGAAATTAGTACTGAAATTTGAAAAACCACCCTGTGTAAATGCTTCTAAATGCCTTAAAGGGAAAAATGGATAGCATCATATGCATTACACAAGACCTATAGATGGTATCACTCAGAAATGTCCCAGAATTGCTGTATTTACTCTCTGTCTAACATCATCAGTGTTCAAGGAGAAGACTGTCAAGGGAAAAACTAAGGAATGCAATGATAAAATATTAAAACAACAAATATTGAAAGAATGGTACCTGAAAGATGCATGGTTAGTGACTATTTCCCTATTTAACATTGTAAGATCTTGTCATTATAAATACCATAAGGTCTTAAACCTGAATCATAGCTTAAACTTAAAATATCTTTTGTTACTATAACATTTTTGTGTTAAAATAGGCAAAATTCTTTCCATACAGTAGTGCCACTCAAAGCAAGACAGGATAATCAATGGATGCCAGAAAGCTTGTGCATAAAATCCCTATCTAGTGCCTACTCATCCAATATCCCCAAACTAGTTTCTGGCTTATGGCCTTCTTCAGTGAGGAGCCTCGGATCTGAGAGCACTGCACCTAGATCTTAGCTTGTGCATAAAATTCCTATCTAGTGCCTACTCATCCAATATCCCCGAACTAGTTTCTGGCTTATGGCCTTCATCAGTGTAGAGCCTTGGATCTGAGAGCACTGTACTTAGGATCTAAATGCAGTGCTCTTAGATCCAAGGCCCCTCACTGATAAAGGCAATAAGGCAGAAACTAGTTTGGGATATTGGATGAGTAGGTGCTAGATAGAGATTTTATGAACAAGCCTTCTGGCATCCATTGATTACTCTGCCTTGCTTTGAGTGGCACTACTGTATGGAGAGAGTTTTGCCTATTTTAACAAGTTATGAGCAAGTATGGGAGATAGTGATCATGTGATGTTTAAACATTTTTGTGTATATGTCAATAGTTGTGAGTATATAGGCAACCATCTTATTTATTCATTATTAATGGATTGTTAATTTTTTTTATTAATCCATTTAGTTTGTTTGTAACTCAATCTAAATATATGCTTTTTACACACATATGCTAGTTAATATCCACAGCTTTGAGAAATCATATAATCCACTGGGAGAAATGCTGGGATAGCATTAATAATTGATAACAATATTTTCTTTAAAAAACTTTTCAGAAATATTTTGAAAAAATTAAGTTAACAATAGTTTCTTTAAAAAACTTTTCAGAAATATTTTGAAAAAATTAAGTTTGTTTAAAAACATCTGTAAATTCTTCACAATCTTTGATATTGTTGCATTATTTATTGCTTTGACTTTTTATAGGTTTGGATATTTCCCTGTTTGATTAATATCATGTCCCAGAAACTTCATTTTATAAGTAACCAAAATGCATTTGAGGTGTTTAGGCACCAATTTTTACTAGTTTAGAAAAACTTCAAATACATGTATTGACAATTCGTCTTGGAATTAAAATATCCAAGTAGGGAATAACTTCCTCCAGCTCTTGAAATAAGTTTTCCATTTTGGCCTGAAATATATTTGGTGAAACAGTTATTCCATAAGGTAGCTTGTTGCATATAGATAACCCAGGTAAATACTAATGGTCAGCAATTCTTCTATTTTATCCACTATAGGAATTTGGTAAATATCAGACTTTAAATCAATTTTAGTGATGCTAATATCTTGTGCATACATAGAACAGAGAAAGCTCCATTTTTAATAGGTCCATTTAGCATAATGCAGTAGTCTCCACATAAATGAATTGTTCCATCTGGCTTCATTGTAACTATGACTGGCACAACCCAGTATCACAAGCCTTTTTCACCTTGGTCTTTAAAGCAAGTAGAGCTTTATACGGTTTTTATACAATTGGCTGAGCATCTTTCAGAGGTTCAATATTAACTGGCTATATTACTAACTCTGCAGGTATTGACTTGAACAATGGTGAATACTTATTATGGACTTCTGATTCCAGCTGCACTTTTTTAATGATGTAAATATGAATTCACAACTCTAAATCCATTTCTCCAATATAGGATTAATGTCTCCTTTAACTATATAAAGCAGTAGGAATTTAATTTTGGAGTTAATTTTATCCCTAACATAACTTTGTTTCATATTCCTATTTTATTACCATTTATATCTGTAGCTACTATTTTAGATTTTTCAAGCATAATGATTTTATATTTTCCACTAATTTTTGACCAGTCATTCTGCAACATAAGGAACAAGCCAACTCCATTAACTACTTTCAAATTAATTTTCTATTCACAGATAGAACAAACAGCAAGGTATGTCATAGTCTATATTATTTTTTTAATATTATTTCTACTTTTTACACTCCCATCTTCTGATTATTTATGTCTTTATTGTGACACAAACATGATAAATATCCAATTAATTTACAAACATGACACTTTATTTTTATATTTCTTGCCACAGCAAAAATTTATTTAGTTTTCATGTGGTTCAATCTGTTGGTATTTGTTTTCTTTGCATCTATAGAGGTTTTATCTGTTAGTGTGGTAGCTTGAAATTCTACAACATTTTACAATAAAATTTCTTGTATTATACATTTTTGATGACATGATTGTAATTTAGATCCAATTCACTCAGTAGAAATTATTGAACTTATTATTCTCCATAGTAATTGATCAAAAACATACTATCCAGCTCAGCATTAAAATACATTCTTTAGATAAAATATTCTTATTGCCTTAATTTTTCTTGAAGTAATTGTTATCTACTTCAGAATCTAAAATATGCTACCCATTTAGATATCACTGGTTTAAAATAAGCAGTTAACATCTCATTTACTCTTGATATTCTCTAAAGAATTTGCAGCCACAGACTTGGTTCACCACTTGCAGGACCTTCTTCACTGAGAATCACATAAGTGTTACAACTTTAATCTTTTCATCATCAAATTTGTAATAAACATGTATCTTTTGACATGTTCAGCATAAATTTCCAACCCAATGCCTTTTTAATATTAAATTCACAAATATAATTATTTAGTAATGCTACCTAGTTTGGTTGTGTCAAGCTTTTCTACTACTTTCCTCAAAGGACTCATCTGACAATCTTTGCAACTCTATTTGCTTGCGCATGTTTTTCCATTGTCAATCTGCACCATTCTATTTGCTTGCATATGTTGTTACACTGTCAACCTCTGCCATTCTTCTGTGTTTTCAGAAGTATTTTTAACTATACCATCTGGGTAGCATCAACAAGTTTTATTAAATAAAACTCCACACTAATTTAACATAACAAGCAAGTTTATTCACTTGTCAAAAAATACATAGACAAATAAAAGAATTAACAGTTTTTAAAAAATACTTTGTGATCTCTACAATTCACAATAAATTTCACTTCTTTGCATGCCCACAAATTTAACTACTTAGTTTTTTGTTTCTATTTATTGAGTTTATTAGACATGCAAAACTGCTACATATGATAATTTCTGCACTTTGCTTGCTGCCACTCAAATTATGCCACTCAAATTATAGACTAAAAACAGCTTGAAAGGAAACTTAGATACTGAAGGCCATACACACACACATGGTAGATCTTTGCAGAGTTTTTTTATTATACTCTGATCCTACATAAGCATTTACAAGATCAATCAAACAGCATAATTTTATGAGCCTATATAAATCCCAAAACTATCAATTGTTATCATTATAGCATAATAAAGCTTTTTCCAGGAATCTTATCAAAACTCATAATTTGCTTCCAAAGAATATAAAAAAGTTACATTTCATTAAGTTGATTAACTAAATCAAAATGTAAATGTGTTGATAAAATGGGTATTGTGCATTATTAATGGTAATAACAAGAAGTCACCGAACTATTTAGCTTATACAATATATAATAAATCAAGAGTTGCTCTCTATTCTACTGTCATTTAGAATAAACTTGACTAATCAATGATTACCAAATAGTTAATTTTCTCATTCTCAGACTTCTTTTTGGATTTTTATCTTCACAATATAGCTTAAATTCAAAACTGGCAATGATGCAATTATGCATCTTTAACTCTATTTTACTACTTTTTATCTTGAAATAGTAAAATTTAGTTAAAGGTGTTTGATAGATGCAGTTAAGGTGGTTTCTAGATGCATAACTGCATTACTGTTGGATTTAAACTCATCTTTTTGATGAAGAAAACATCAAGAAATAGATGTGGGAATAGAGTTTTAAATGTACTGCCATCTGATAAGCATTGATTACTGTATTTTACTACCTAATGCCATTAGAATCGCTGCTCTTGTATCATTTTTTAAATAATAAAATACATTCTCTGTTACATCTTCTATATCAGGGGTGGCCAATAAGTCAATAATGATCTAACAGTCAATCGCAAAGCCAATTTTGATTGGTCATGAAGCCAATCTGGCAAGAACTGTTGGGTAATGAGTGAAACAAATTAAGTCAAGATTTTTAAGTTTTTTGTTATTTTGTTTTTATTCTAAATTTTTTTCCAATTCTAGATAGGTAAAGTCCACTAAGTCATATCATTATTGAAAATATTTTTAATCTTGACTTAATCTAGCTAATTTGAATTAATAAATATTATTAATAATTTACTCATGTTGCTTTAATTCCCCAGGACATGAGTTTTTTGACCATTAAATGATTATTTTTTACTAGATAGATATATAAAAATAGTATTATTTTACACCTCCCTCCACTTAGACTACACCCATGACAAGTTGATCGCCTATGACAACAAGTCGATCGCAACACATTTTTAAAATAAAAAATAGATCTTATGAACACAAAAGTTGGCCACCCCTGCTCTATATGTTAAAAATATTGCGATTTTCAGTAATTTAATATAATCCTATCAGTTTTCTGATCAATATGTTATTTTTAATCATAAAATAAAATGTAAAATGATAACAATAGTATTGTATTGGTATTTTTTATTCATCTGTTATTTTTAAATCTTTTTACCATTTTTTAAATTTCTGGTTTTAAATTTTTATATTGCTTATGAAGTTTCACATTTATTTTATTATTAAAAAAACACTATTTGTATTGATTTAATAAAATACATCATTGTCATAAAAAATATCAGGACTCTTTTTTAAAAAGCAAGTCTAAAAACAGATCTTACTTATATTAAAAGTAAAAAAAATAATTTTAAGAAATATATTTTTCCTTATGACCCTTGATTTAACATGTTATCAATTCCTTTTAAAAATATATTGATAATTTTTTATTAACATTTTTAATGCATTACCATTTTATTTCTGGGTTTAATAATTTATGATCTATTTAATAATTTACACCTAAAAATACTTAGGCACTAGTGAGTTTTTATCATTTATAATTCTAAATGTTTAATAATATATTATAATACAATCCTTATGAAAGACTTTATAAATATTAATTCTTATAAGTGCGATGTCAGCACGTAATACTTTATATAAAACTAAAACCTTAGTACATGCATCTTGAGAGCTTAATTTTAGCAAGCAAGACCTCTACAAATCATAATGCAAAATCCGACTTTATAAAGATAAGAAGGACTCTCCTATCTCTAACCTATTTTTCTTAATTATATAGGCAAATATATATATAGTGGACTTAATCAGTGGAGAATTTATTAGCTTCATGCTCCCAAATCAAAATGCTTTAGATTTGCCTATATAATTAAGAAAAATAGGTTAGAGATAGGAGGGTCCCTCTTATCTTTATAAAGTCGAATCTTGCGTTATGATTTGTAGAGGTCTCTCTTGCTAAAATTAAGCACTCAAGGCACATGTACTAATGTTTTAGCCTTATATAAATAGTAAGACTTTATATTGTCTTTAAAAAATTTTGTTTTTGTTGTGTCTATTTCCAATTATCACATAAGTTTGTTTTATTTTAAAACTTTTATATTTTATTAAAAAAAGAATCAATAAGATAGTTTTTGGATTGTTTACATTTAAATTTAAATGAATTAATCAAATAATTAATGAAATAACAAAAGGATCATGTTCATAAATTGAAATATTAATAATTATTTTAATTGTAATATTTATTTATACCACACACATATATACTTAATAACTATTTATATTATAAATTGGAAGTTATTTTACTGTGATAAAATTTATATAAGAAATTATTTAAAATATTTTAAAAAATGTAAAGTAAACATTTATTTAAATGCCTGGTAGTTCTAATTTGTTGTCAGATGGTGTGTGTGTGTGTAAGTCACTAGATAAAAATAATAAAATAATATATTGCATGAAAAATATTCTAAAAATGTCATAGCAATGTTGAAGTAAGTGCAGATATTCTAAGGGGATATTTACTATCTTAAAAAAATATTTTTGTTTACTTCAAAAATAACTTTTGTAAGAATTGGATGTCTTGTTTGCCTATAATTTTAAAATTATCAAATTGTTTAATTTTTTAAAAATGCCCTGTTAGCAAAATCAATAAAGTAGGAAGGGTGCATTGTTTGACACTTTCCTGAAATACTGTCATTATATCTGTCAAAATTCTAACAATGTTCAGTGAGAATAGGAGACATCCCAGTAATATTTACACCATATAAATAAATAAAATAGATCTTAAAATAAAATCGGTCTACCTATGAAAGTAATAGAAATCTTCTGAGAATAACCATTGACATTTATGAGAATCAACCAAGCATACATATTTCCAATAATTGTTCAATTTCTGTTTAACTAGATTAAAAACAATAAACCATTTAAATAAGCATTTATTTTTAAATAGTGCCTACAATTGTATTACATTCAAATATCAGCCTTTCGAGCTAATTGTATTGGAAAGGAAAGTATTCATTTATTTATTATACTCGCAAAAAGCGCTTGCACAATTAGCTTGAAAGGCTGATATTTGAATGTAATAAACTATTTATTAAAAGTCTTAAAAATTGCCTTAATGGAACTGATTTGCACTTAAGATTATTCTGAATTTCTTATTAATTCCATAAGGATCAGAACAAAATAATTATTTATAAAGACTTTCAAATGCAGGACTTTCTAATTGTTTTTCTTTTAATAAAAAAAATTAAATATTTTTATTTGTTATTGTCATGTTATGATTTCTTTTCTTATCTTTAGCAATCCCAAAGAAAGTTTTTATGCATACCAAATAAATTATTTTTTTCTTTTTGAACTTAAACATATACGTGCATACACACTACAATGTATTGTGTGAATGAATGAATGAATTACATATATATTTTATGTATCTTTGAAAACATAACTAGATTGAGGGTTATTTGAAATATTTAATAAATATTATTTTAACATTTTTAAACATTTAAATACAGTTTCCAGTATAAGTTGAATTTGTTTGATGTTGCTATGTCAGTAAAATTTGTATGTATTATTAATTTTAAGCAACATTAGCATGTATATCTAAAGGTAGGTTTTTACTTTATTTTACTGAGTGTTAGAATATGTAATTATAATTACGTATAGAGAGATGATGAACTCATTTTTGCCTAGTTTGTAAGATACATGCATATATTTTGCAATCTTAAGTTAGCTTTGTAAGGATTACTTAGGTGCATTGGTATGTGAATAATTGAACATGTTTACTGTAGATATTAGTATTTTAATCAACTATTCAATGAACAAATATATAATGATAATTTCTTTAGCATAACATTTAATTTTCCAGGTGTATAGCAGAAATTTATGAAAATTGATTCATTTTGGTGTTTCACTTATCCTATTTTGTGTAAACTATGATAGCCGGTTGTAAATAGCAGAAAAAATATCAAAATTAATAAATTATCATCTGTTAACATGAATCTTAATTTAAATGCAAATAAAAATGTATATGATTTTTACTGAATTTGATTTTTATATTATTACTTTTCACTTATCATATTAATAAACTATGGTCACATGATACGCTCATAAGAACAGTGTAATATATTTACTCTTGAGATTGAAGAACATTTGATTATTTTAAATATGTTTTGGAATTAATAAAATATCCTCTTTGATTCCAGGCTATATTTTTCAAGCCCATTTTCGTACATTCATATAATTGTGACTGTATATAATTAATCTGCAGAGATATAAATAATTATTTTATTTTAATTTTTTTCATGCTTGTTACATAAATTAGCAGTAAATGTAGGAGTTATGTTCAATATATATTTCCTGTCCTTATCTCCAACATACCATTATAATATACATATATTTAAAATCTTAATTGAAATTATCCTATTTTAAAAAAAGAAAAAAAAATCAATTGGTTTTTGGCATAGTTGATCTCATTTAAATATTAGGAGAAAATTTTAAAAAAAAAACAATGACTCTAAATATAAGGATTTTTGCAATTACAAATATTACATGATGAGAAAAAAAAGATTAACTTCAATAAGAGACTCAAACAGATTCCATGTCCATAAAACAATTTACAGAGGTTTTAAAAATACTTCTTTGGGTTGAAATAAGAAAATGAATATAGGTTACTTATGTCATTTAGATTTTTCTGGTGGTGTGGTTGTTTTTCCAAATAAGACAAATCCCAAAAACTTTAGTGTTCAATGGCTTTTCAAAAAAAAAAAAAGAAAAATAAAGTTGGATAATAATGAATCAAAAGTTAGAAACTGTAAATTTTTGTCGGATTGTTAATTTAAGTTAACTTTTTCCGTGACAAAAATTCCGGTTGGCCAAGTGAAGTAAAACTCTTAACTTTTTATTTTTTGAAGTATTGTAGGAATGGATAACTCTTAACTTTTGATTGGTCAATTGTATTCCTCTTTTAATATTATATTCATTTTAATTTTGTCTGTAAAAAGTATATCAATAATTTGTCAGATTATGAAAGTGAACGAAAGTTTTTTCAAAAATAAATTTCTATTTAGAATTATAAAAATATTCCATAGTGGAGAAAGTAAAAAGATTGTTGTAACTTATTACAAAGTATTACTTAAAAGTAAAGATTTTTTTTACTAAAATTTTACTAATTTTGTAAAATAACTATATTTTTAGCATATTTTATCTAAATAATTTATTATATGTAAAAAAAATACTTTAAAAATGCTCTAAAACAATCATTTTTGTTTTCAAAATCAAAACAAAGAAGTTGGAGTGATAAAAATTATTGATAAGCGGTCTCTTTTGACCACCTTGATCAACAACCAATCAGTGACAAGAAAAGACTGCCTTCCATTGTTAAAGGTTAAATTTGAATATTATTGATTTTTTACTTGTAAAATAATTCAAGAGAGAGCAGCATCTTACGGTACTTTTTTTTTTAAGTGGCTAACAAGTTTATCTGGGCATAATTGCTTAGATATTCTCGACTTCGTTTAAAAGGAAAAGCCACAATACATCACATCACATCATATCACATCACTACATTAAATGCTGAGAGATTTTTGACTTCGTTTAAGGAGAAGCCACAGTACATCACATCACATTAAGCTTTAATATCACCGTAAATTCTTTACGTTAGCATTAAAAATGGCAGAATTCGAGCAACTTGAAGCGGTGATCATTTATGACCAGAGAAGTAATACAGATGAAAACATAATTAATCTTACAATTAAACTTAGTGAAGTGTGTTTATAAAAATATGCCTATGTTTTTGGATAATAATAAAAATTTAATTTGTTTTAACAGTATTTATGTATAAACATATGATAAACTTATAATAGAGGAACAATATAAATACTGAACTTCATATTACACAATAAACCATGAAAATAACGAAAAGATATCATTAAAAAAAATTAAGAAGTTCAAATGCTACTGAACTGATCATGTTTTTATTAATATATGACAAAAAATGAGCAATTACAGCTTTTAACTGAATTCTAGAAGAGTGAAAAATATTTTATTTTATGCATGGAGATATAAAAGTTTTTTGGAATGATGTGGAGAAAAAAAGATAAGGATTGGAAAAACTGGATTAAATTTGAATTAATCTTTATCCTGCAGTACATCAATAGTGAATGATGTCTTTCTTCATACTTTAAAATGATTACATAATGTACATATAATAGTTAAATGATAAGAATGTTAAAATTATTTTATAATTATACGATTTTGTCAGAATGTATATTTATATTACAGCTATGGGTACCCAGCTATGCAATGACTAAATGTGTGTAATTAAATTTTCATACCTGAAAATAAATCAAAATAATTTACTTTGCTTATAATTATTTTTTAGTAAAATAAATTTGTTGGATCTGTGCCGTTGATGAAAAGCAATGCTAGAACCTAATCCTGTGTAACTTATTTTATCTAGTTAACAATTTCAGATTTACTATTGCATTGATATTAAAGATTTGTTTACTAAATTGTAATTAATGATAGACGTAGGAGACAAGTAGTCATGGGTTTAAGATTTGTGACATTTATTTCAAGCTTTATTCTACAGAAAATGTTATTACATTTTATAATATTCAAATATGAAAGGTTAATCATATTGATCTTGTACTATTTTTTTATTAATTTTCGAATTATGATCTTTTTAGTAACGTAATTCAAACCTAACTCGAAAACTTTGCGTGCGAAAATATATTTGTAAAATAAAGCTGACCGCAAAGCCATTTTTTACTTAAAAACAAAATAAAATTGTATTACTCTGCAAGCGCTTTCAAGAGATGTGCTCTCATCTTCATAGCTCTAAGTGAAGTAATTATATGCAAATTATGCAAAGTTCAAAGGTTAATAGCTCCATTTTAGTACTATAGTTATTTGGTTAATCAATTTAATTTTTTTATTTTTATTAATAACTTGTCTAATTAGTATAACTATGGTTATGCAATATTAGTTTATCCAGTTTTAAAGATATGGTAACATATCAATTTAATTCTGAAAATGTGTGAGACATTTTATTATAAATATGTCAATTTTTTGTGATATAAAAATATTATTTAAAAAAAATATAGAGTAGCTTTTGTGTTTAGCTCTCTATTCTGATAAATATATGTATGCATATAAACAATTTTTTTTTTTAAAAAAAGTCCAATTTAATCCTATGTATCACAATATTAGAAATAGCTTTATTTTGATTAACAAGAATATATAAATAGCATAATCTACAGTCTTCAAACTATTGAATTGATAAAGGGTAATAAATATTTTTTTCTTGTTTTACTCTATTGCTACAAATAATTTAATATTCCTTTTCTAACCAATTAGATAACAAGACAAGTTGATTATAATCTAGCTACTTCAAAAAGTCTATGTTTGCTTAAAATTTTTAACTATTGGAAGTTTTCATTTTCTATCTGGTTTTAATTTCCTGATTTATAAGCTTGTCAAGTAGATATGCTAATCATTGCATTATAAAGATGGCCCTATATATATATATATATATATGTAAAAAGTTGGAAGAAAATAAAAAAAATCTTTTTACTTCAAGATTATTATATGTGTGTGTTTTTATATAGACCATAACCAAAATCAGGATTTAACTTTTTTTTTATGACATATTAAAATTATGCTTTTATACTATTTGCAGTTAACTTCATTCTGGAAATATGTATTTGATATTATATATTTTATTTAACAGAACCTATTATTTTTTTTAATTACAATTTATACTGCCAAATACTTTTAACATATCCTTTTATTATAATTAGTATGTGTATGTCTTTGACAATAATATACTGATTGCTTGGTTTCTAATATCATCACATACAACAGCTTTTCATTACTTTCTAGTGATCATAATATAATAAACTCTAGACATTTCACTCCAAAAAAAAAAAAAAAAAAAGGATACATTTCTTTTTTACTTTCCTTTTTCTTGGTGGAAAACAAACTAGAATTTATATCAGCCACTAATTCTATACTAAATCAACTGAAATCATATATTCATATATAAAGTTAATAGGTAAAAAAATGATTGATGGAAATAATTTACACTACTAGCAAAAAAATAGTATTATATTTTATTATAAAAAAAAATTATAAAATCCAATTTTTACCAAAATATATATTTTAAATTCAAAAGCAAGTTTAATCGTCTGTGATACAAAAAAAATTGCAGTCAACATTTTTAATTTTCCTTTTTTATTAGATTATGACTTATATTCTGACTCTTGGTAATCATCTGAATAATATTCTTTTACATTTTCATTTTTGTCTTCCTGAGTGTAAGAGTCATATAATTTTTTAGAAACTACTGTGGTATATTTATTGTTTATTTCAGGCTCATTATTCTGTAACACTGATTCCCTGTTTTGTTGATTGATAGTGTCTTTATTATTAGTTTTCTTTTCTTCATTCATTTTTAATTTATTAGAAAAACTTTGCAACCAGTCACAGTAAATATAGCTATTGTTTTTATTAGAATTTTTAGAAATTGGTTCTCTTGTAAATTTGCTATATTTTGAGTTTTGATAGATTTGAGTAGTTAACGTAATGTCTGGATCAGTGGTTGTTTCATTTTTAAATGTTATATGATACTTGTGATTGTTGTAAACATGTTTGTATTTAGCAGTTGTTGTAACTGGTGGTTTTTTTATACCAATGGAGTATCTTTTTGTGTAGTAATGATCAGATAGATTTTTATTTTGTAAATTTTTCTGAGGTGTTGGTGTTGCGTATTTATGATAATATTTATATTTTTGGGTCGTAATTTTATTATCTTTTTCTTCTTTGTTATGATTTTTACTTAAATAATTGTTATTTATATTTGCATTAATCTGTTTTTCCATATCCTCAGGTTCTTCTAATTCGTAGGAGCTTTCTTTAGTAGTGTGAGTTTGCTTATATTTATTTATTAATTTATTAATTGCTTCTTTATAACGATGTAAGGGATCATAAGTTTTTATTTCCAAATCATAAGATTCAGTCATTGCACTTTGTTCAAATATAGGCTTTGTTGTAGGTTTAAGTGTATATTTTCGAAATTGATATAATTTAGTAGTCCGTGGTTGATATATTGTTTTTTGAGTCATAACTGATTTATCATATAAATTTGGCAATTTATCATATCCAGTATTTTCTTTAAAAAAATGTGTGTGCATTTTATCTTTTTCATCATTTAATTCATCTATAGAATATAATTCACTGTCTAGATCCATGTCTTCAGGAGCGGATAAATCATGTAATGTTTGGCCATACTTCATTGGATGATAAGCAGCTGACCTTACACCAGATACAAATAATATCTGTATTATCTAAAAATAAAAATATAGAATATTTTAATCATTAAACTAAAATAATTTAGCTAAATTTACTAAAATTAAAAAAAATTAAAGGTTAATTCTTAGGAAGACATGAGATATTTTAGCACCAGAAATAACAGGTTAAGCTTCAATCCAAAAGCATTTAACTCTAAAAGTCCATCACTGTATTAAACAACATAGAGTAATTAAACTAATTATTATTTATTTAAATAAGTTTTAAAAAATGAAATGGATAAATATACATAATAATATTATTTTAATTTTTATTACACAGCATCTCCCAATTGATAATCTCCAAACAAACATTTTATTAATTGGCAATTCAAAAAAAAAAAATTAAATAAAAATTGATTAATAACATTTAATTTTATATATTTTATTTTTTTACTTCATAGTTCATAAGCAGCATGCAAATTTTATATATATTATAACTTAATTTTTACCATTGTAATTAATTAATAATGCCAAAAAACTATAAAAAATTTTATTAGTTCTCTTTTTTAGTTAAATAAAGTAAATCCATCACTATTATTGGTCAGATAGTAGAGAATATGATCAAAAATGAAATTTAAAAGTCTTTCATAGTATAGCCAAAAGAATATAAATTTTGTAGAAATATTTAAAGACGTCTTCTGAGCAGGTATTTATTGATCAAAATACATGCATCTGTGTGATTATTTTTTGTTTGAAAAGTGCAGTGGAACTTTTTTTGTGTGTACATAGAAAAAAACATACATAAAATTAATATTGTACAAAAATATACAAAATAGAATACACTAAATCAAATATAATAAAACAGAATTTGAAACAGTTGTACAATAACTATATTACAATAATTATAATTGAGAGTATATTTAACCAACAGTTAATTTAAAATATATGTGAGTGCATGCAGGAAATTTCTATACTTTAAAACTTGATCAATTTAAAATTCATAAATGTAAAACTAGTAAATTAAGTTATTTTGTTTAATATTACATTTCAAACAAAATATATTTATTTAAATTGAATTTATTTAAATAAAATATCTGACAACTTTAAAGAGACATTATAAATTATTTAGCTGTTAAAATTAAATGATTATAGAACCTTTTTTTAACAAAATAATTCAAATTATGAGATAATATTAATGATGATGATGATGATGATGATTATCAACTTTTTCTTTCATTTATTCAATGTTTGAATATTATGCACTCAGAATAAACTCAGATAATTTATGATTGGCTGATATTTTGTATCACTCTAGCAAAGGACAATTTTTTCCCCAGAAAAACTAAAAATATATAAACAATTGTGGGAAATAGTGACTAATTATGATACCAACTAACAATAGACTATAAATATGACTTCTTGATAAAATTAAATCAGTTTTTAATGATCAGATATTTCACTGTAATATCTCCACACTAAAACTCCAATGTATATTTATTTATTTATTTCTATACTTAGCACTTTCAAAGGAACAATGTCTTCATTTTCAAAGCTATAGATAGATAGTTCTAATACCGATTTTTGTTTATTTATTTGATTCAACAGATGCAAAATTATTCAAATCAGGTCTGCCATTTCTTCGAGATTGTGTAAAACGTATCTTTTATTCAACAAGTTTGTGTCTAAATTAATGAAATAGGCCTCCTTAATTTTTCTTCTCATCTTGTGTCACTCACTGCACATCACTTGCAGATTGTCTGGTATGTATGAGTGGCCCATAGTGGCTTTGTGTTGTGCAAAGATGGAAAAGTGGGAGGGATCTGCGAGCGCTTTATTGTACGCATATTTATGTTGTAGCAACCTTGTGTGGACAGAAGCTTTGGTCTCACCATAATATGAAGTGTGACAATTGTTTTCTGGGCAAACTATTTTATACATGGCCTGCTGGATATATATATTGGAGATAGTTTATCTTTGGTATTATTGATACATCTATTGATATTAAGAGGGGATCTGTAACATATGCTAAAGTCGTTGCAAAAAATTGTTTGTAAATATATGTGTGTGTTTTTGATATATGGCAACAAAATCCTGGTTTTGTTCAGCCTATCAAACAGATTAGCAGGGTCTTTGAAATGCCTAATGATCTTGTCTATTAATCTTTTGTTATATTTGGCTTTTATTAAATCCCTAAAACTTTGAATATTCCTATTCTTGTCAGCCTCAAAGCTACACAATCTGGCATTTCTCTTCAAAAATATTTTTTAGGCCTGACAGTTTGTACATGTTGGGTGTATTTGACTGATGATGAATGTGGCCTCTAATATTAATAGGTTTATTAATTTTATGTTGGAACCATTGAGCCTCAATCCACACTTGTAAATCTAAATATTTAACACAGCCACCAATTTCCTTTTGTGTTATATTTATTGTAAATCCCAAGACAGTTTTCAACTCTGTAAAATTGATGTCAGGAACTTTAATGAATTTTAGATTTTCAATTTGTTGCTGGATTTTCTTCCTATATTCCACAGTAGTCATTATTAATTTCATTAATTTAGATGCAAGCTCATTGAATAAAAGAGACATGTTTTACGCAATCTCAAAGAAATGGCAGACCTGATTTGAATAATTTTGCATCTGTTGAATCAAATAAATAAACAAAAATCAGTATTAGAACTATCTATCTATCTATAGCTTTGAAAATGAAGGCATCGTTCCTTTGAAAGTGCTAAGTATAAAAATAAATATACATTGGAGTTTTAGTGTGGAGATATTACCGTAAAATATCTGATCATTACATATATAAACCACACATTTAGTTATTTAATAGTTAAATCAGTTTTCGTAAAACTATAGTGCATCCAAGATTCAGTCAAATTAAATTTTAAAATAACCATATTTATATCATCTTCTTCAGATTGACTGAGTAGACTAACTCACTCTGGACACTTTCACTGACAAAATGTATCTTTTCCTTGAACTAAAATAAATAAACAACAACAACAAACACCATTATCATTAAATACTATTTTAAAGAAAATCTAATTTACTGTCTTCAATTATTAATGGAATTTTGGAAAATTACTAGGAGTTAGAAGGATTTGCTTTAATTATATTTAAAATTTGGTTGATGTGGATTGTAAATTCAATTAACTATTAAATTTTAATGGTAGTTGAGGAGGGACCGTACTGCCACCATCAGATGGTGCTGCAACACCATCAACAACCAGCCTGAAACCTGCAAGTGAGTTGTTGATGTTGTCACAGCGCCATCTGATGGTGGCAGTATGGTCCCTCCTCAACTACCATTTTAATATTCATACTTGATTATAATAAATGCTAACAATTCTTTTTATATGTTTTAATTTAGTTACAGGAAATTTAGAATAAATTAATATGATTAGTTAATTGTACTTAAGTAAATATCCAATAGAAATCTCTTCTTCCTTTTACATACTGATATAATTGGATATCATAGATTCAAGATTATCTTATAGGTTTATTAATATTACATCATTATAAAGTATTTTATCTTGCTATAAATAGCATCATTAGCAATAGTAAATTGGTATATGAGTATAGCATGGCTGAGATAGTATTAATTATTTTATTAAACTAGGTTTTAAAATTAATTATAGGGTCATATATTTATTTAAATACTATATATATTGTAAACTTATCTCTATCATTCATGAATCATTTTATTTAAATATGAACATCATTAAATTTTAATAAAGTTTATATTATTATCAGCAATGTTTATTTATTAGGCATAGTTGAATGATTTTTCATTATTCTCATTTAATTATAAGTGAAATATATCTTACACATATATCATTTTGAGATAGTAATATTTGATTTCATTGTTTTATTTTAATCTATTTTATGTAATGTCTGTATTTAAGGTATTTGATGTGATGATTTTGTTTGTTTTCTGTTTATTCTAAATGTTGTATAATCAAGATTATCATTACTGTGTTGTTTTGGTGTAATTAACAATCAGATATATGATTAGACAAAGGATTATATTAGGTACTGAATAATTATTAATTGGTTAGTATTCATTTACCTTAGTTTATTATAATAAACTAAAGATCAGTTTTTCAAGCTAATGCACATGCGCTTTATGAATCTTAATAATAAATGAATACTTTCACTTCCAACACAAGATAAAGTCTTTGCGAAAGTATAAAATGAATCACCCATTCTTTCAACCCAAAAGTTTAAGTATGGTCAAATCTTAAGCACTGGAAATGAAAGCACATGTGCATTAGCTTGAAAAGCTGATCTTTAGTTTATTACAATTCATAAACATCGCGCTATATAAAATAAATATCTCACTTAATTTATTATATTCATTGTATGAATAATGATACTATTATTCATAGGGAATTATAAAATTAGTATTATCTTTCTTTGATTTACATTTTATTTAGTTACAAATGATGTCCAACTTCAGTTTATTCAGTTTCATAGGGCAATCAATGACTGGGCTATATTTTATTCAGGCTATAGCAGAGATTAGCATATACATGTATTTATTCTGTTATAAATGATGTAACAATTTGCAGGGCATAACTAAACAGAATCACTCTCTCATGGCCTTGTCATATCTGATCTGTTACAAATGGTTCCCAAGTCTGAAGGGTATTAGTAGAAGAATATACCCTCATTTTAATCTGCTACAATGGCTCGCTAAATTTAAGGTTGCTAATAAAAGTTATTTCATCATTCACCTTTTAATGTCAGTGATAAAATACTGTCCAAACCTGTATGGAAACTTTTTATCCTGTTACAAATGAGAAGCCAACTCTCTCTTGATCAAAGACCAAAATTTGAGTCTCATATATATGCAGAGAAATATGATATTGATATTGTATACATTAATAAGGTTTTATAGGTCATTGTATTGTTGTTCGTTTGTAAATTTTATTGATAGCTGAAAGATTGAATGGTTGGATGTGTTATATGAAATAATAAATAAATTTTTAAAATCCATTCTAGTTAAAGGGAGGATATTATTTTTATTATAAAAAAATAAGCAATTTTGAAAACCAATAGTGTTGAAACGTTATCAGAACCTGAAGGTATTATTCAAGGAATGTTTAGGAAAATAATGTAATGAAGATTCAAAATAGAGAAAATAAGAGATGATGTGAATAATAAATTTGAGAGTCAAAGTAAAGAAATAAGAAAAGTAAGATAAGATGTAAATAATAGGTTTGGAGATGTAAATAATAAATATAAAGAAATTAATAATAATATTGAGAATCAAAGTAGAGAAAATAGAGAACTAAAAGGAGATATAAATAATAAAATTGATTTGTTTAAAATTGAAGTGAATGTTACTAATCCAAGATTTGATGAGTTCAAATATAATTTGGATATTAAGTTGAGGGATTCTGGTTATAAATGTGATGGCAGATTTAATGAGCTGAGAGACCAGTTGGGCAGGTCACAAGAAATATTGGAAATTAGATTTGAAAACTTAAGTAGTAAAATTAAAACATGTAAAGTAAGGTATAAAGAGTTAGATAAGAAATGTATGAAATTTAAGAAAGCATGCAAGAATAATCAGGAAACATCAAAATTAGAAATGAATAATATTAAATTGAAATTGCAGGATGTACAGAATTATATAAAAATAGAATATAAAGATTGTATTTATTAGATTATTTTCATCTTCTAGTATTGAGTATTAAATTTTTTAGAAAAATTTATTTAAATTTTCAAAGTACATTCATTTGTTAGTAATAGCATGCAAGTTAGAATATGCAAAATGTTTTGAGAGTTCTCTCTTCTTCAGGTGTTACTCACCTGACCAGTGACAGTACTTTCATGGAAATTGAATCTGGACCCTTAGATTCTTGAATATTGAAATTTTAAGGTAATGCTCTAACCAACTGAGCCATCCTGCTAAAGGCAACAGCCAGTAGAAATTTTATATATTTATCTATGAGGTTCCTCCTGATTTTTCCAATTTTTCTTAAGGGCAAACTTTAAAATTCAATATTCAATAATCTAAGGCAAGCAACACCTGAAGAAAAGAGGAAAAACAATACTTCTTGAAGCATTGTGCATATATTAACCTGTGTGTTATTACTAACAGTTGAATGTAGTTTGAAAATTTAAACAAAGTTAAATTTTTCTAAAGATATTCAATACTCAATACTAGATGATGAACATACTCCAATATATAAATACAACTAAAACACTATCATTACAAACCTTCTGGAAAACACTAGAATATAAAGAGGTGTGTAAAAAATATAATAAGGTTGATTAATGAAATAAAGAAGTCGCAAAAAGTGTGCAAGGAATCTCAAGGTGATTTAAAGGTTACACAGAAAGAATTATATAGTATTGTGCAAGTGAAACCAGGAAAGTTGGATGATTTATGGGACAGATTGGATAATCATCAATTGTCTTTTCAACAATTGGAAAGCTATAATAAGGAGTGAGAAGAGATTTGTAGTAAAATGAAAGACAATAATAAATTGTTTGAACAAGATTATATAAATGTTTTGAGGAACAAGTGATAAGTCTGAATAATAAGGTCTCAATAATGTTGGAAGATAGGATATTAAAGATGAAAAATACCCCTATTAAATGTACTGGTGGTCATATGGATAGAGCATATAATTATGTAAGTTCAGAGGGTAAGTCTCTAATTAAAGTTGATCATGATTTATTGTGGTCATATGGTGAAGAGAGTAATAAATTAATATATTGTCTAGAAGAGATTAAAGATGAAAGGATAAATGGCAATATAGCTAGGTTTATACAACTTAAGATTTTTAAAGGGAAGTATGATGACAACCTTGTAGAATATTGAAGTGCCTTAGAAGAGCTGTTTTTATTTGAGCAAGGTTGAGACATTATCAATAGCGAGTATTCAAAGTACTTTGAGTGCTTGAGGTAAGCAAAGCACCTATAGAAAATAATCATAAATACAATAAAAATAGTCATGTATATAATGTTTCTTCTATTAAATTTAATAGAAACAAAAGAAATAGACATAATATAACCAATAGGTCCTACATGGGTAGTAAAAATAGTAACATTTTACCATACATAAATAATAATAGGGCTAATCCTAAAAGTCATGGTAAATTAGAAAAGGGTGCATATACAGTAGGAAATCCTGTCAGCATATTGCAGATGTACATCTGTAAAAATGCTTGGAGCTAGGTCTAAAACTAGTTATTTAAATTAATACAGATCTCATTGGAACGTTCATCACTGCAAGGAGCTTTATAGTGCCATAAATTTGGGGAACAATAATATTATCAAATATTTAACTTTAATGAATTTTGAAACAGAAGATGAGTTTGATAGGGCAATAAAAAGTTATATAAATAACAATTGCCCAGAAATTAGCACCATTGTTCAGGGTATATTAGTAAGGGGTTTACTAGATTCTGGAACCCAAGTTTCTATTATATGGAAAATTTGTATATTAAATTTACTGAAATAGACTTTGAAAGTCCTATGCTACCATTAAGACAAACATAAGTTATAATAGCCAATGGTCATAAGGCAAACTTGTTTGCTCAGCAAATGTGGTTAAATATCAAGATTGATTCAATTACTGTATAGCAAATATTTTGACCATGTCTGGACTTATTCATGAGGTTAGAATCTGAATTCACATGAATCGGTTTGGATTTATTATTGACTATGTTAATCAAGAATTGATTTTAAAAATGGGAAAGATGTAGGTTTAATAAGAGGATATCCTTTCAAAATTTCAGTCTATTAAACCATCCAAAATAATTCTATAAAAATATATGAATCTTCTGAGTTGGATGACAACATTAAAAAGAAGTTTTTACAGTTATTCTGTAGATATAAAATTTGTGTTTTTTAAAAATCTTAGAATGATAAAAGATTATGTACATAGGATACAAATGAAGGAGTATAGCCCCTTCCAATGTAAAAGTTAGCTTATTCCTCACCAGTATAAAGCGGAAGTGCAAAAACAAATTGATCAGATGGTTGATCGGAAAATTATTAGAAAATGTCTCAGCATATCATAGTCCATTGGTGGTCATCCATAAAAAGAATAAATCCATATATATTTGCTTGGATGTGAGGTTCTTAAATCAATTATTTCAGAATGTGATATCCCTCCTACTGCAAGAATTATTAATTAAAGACAAAAAGGTCTTTTTTACAGTTGACTTAATAGTTAGTCACTGGCAAGTATATTTTCATGATGAAAATCAAAAGTATACTGCATTTAAATGTGAAGGCTATTCATATGCTTTTGAAAAAATGTCTTTTGGACTTGTGAATAGTGGAACTGGTCTTCTCATATATTTGGATATTGTATTATTCAGAGTTCAATGGCATATGTGGATGTTGTAATTGTTTCAGAGAATATTTTGAAACATTTTTGTCATTCAAATACAGTTTTGAAAAATGCGAACTAAAACATATCAAAATGAATTTAAAAAAAAGAGTAGAATAGCTATTAAAGAGATAGAATTTTTTTGAGCACATTGAAGGAATTGATAAAATAAAACCCCACCTTCTAATAAAATTAAATCTATTCAGATTTTTTCTGCTCTGGAAATAAAAACTACATTTTTTCCTTGGAGCTTACAATTTTTACCATAGATTGGTCTTATGAGAATTTTGCTTACAACACCATTTATTTGTCAAAATTGTTAAGAAAAGATGAGAAATGGAAATAGACTGAAAACTACAATATAAGAACTTAAAAAGATAAAATCAATTTTTTTGAATACTGTAATGTTATATTATTCTAATTTCCAATAAATATTTTATGTGCAAACTGACAGTAATGGGTATGATCTAGGAAATTTTATTACACTTGAACCATGAAAAGAAGCTCTGTGTCTTATAAGTAGATTGTTGAAGTGTGCAGAATTGCATTATACCACAATGGAGAGAAAGCCTTGGCTGTAGTATGGGCTTTTTAAAAGCTTTAGCAATATCTTCTTGAATCTGACTGTATTTATTATAGATCACAAGAGCTTGGGATTTATTAATTAGAGTTATTTGAATAGTAAGAGGCTAGTTAAGTGAAATTTATTCCTTCAGCAATTCAATTATAGAATACAGTATTGTAAAGTCAAGGATAATATTGTAACATATTCTAAATAGAAATACTATCATAACAGACCTATGTCATATAAGTTTAGATCATATTTTCATCATGGACAACTCTGGGAGTTGATGATTTGGTTAAAAATTATTTAAGGAATTTATCAGTTTTACAATTGCAAGATCCAAAGTTAAATTCCATTATTCAATATTTGAATATAAAGGTTGAATCTGTAGTAAATAAAAGGTTAGTTAAGAATAAAGTTATGTTAAGATATAAAGTGATTCAGAGTTTGTTGCATTGTAAAATAGATTCTTGAACAATCGTGGAGATCTGGGATACTATCATGTGTTAGAAATCAAGATAATTTATTATATGTATAGACTGTTCTATTAGTCTGCACTGTATGCATCCATAGTGAACAGGCTTCATCATTGTGAGATCTATTTAAGATCAAAATATGCTAACAAGTCATACACTGGGACATTACATGATCTATTAGCCATTGATTTCTATGAACCTTTGCCATTGTTTAAGGGATTCAAATTTATTTTGGTCACTTATGATGTCTTTTCTAAATTTGTACAGACATACCGGTGACCAAAGCTAGTGCTAGGAATGTGATTAGGTGTTTTCAAAAACAACAGTTTGTAATGATAGGGAAGCCTAGAGATATTTTAACTGATCATGCTATATCATTCTTGTCTAAGAATTGGAAAGGTTGATTTGAGTGACAATATAAAACATATTTTGTGTTCAATTAGGAATGCACAGTCTAACCTGAGTGAGAGTCATGTGTGAGGTCAGTAGAATGTATAGTGCATACTTAAAAAACAACCACCATAATTAAGTGAATAAGTTAAAGAAGATAATTCATTATATTAATATAATGCAAAATGAGTCAACTAAGTTCACCCCAATGTATCTGCAATTTGGATATAGGAAGCCTATATTAATTAAGACTATTGCCTACTGTATCTGAAGAAGAGATAAGTTATGATAAGTGATATATCAAAGGCTAGTGAGCATTTGAGATAGATGGGACAGAAAAGAATTATTCAAGCCTCTCATAATCCATGTATGTTTAAAATAGGAGATTTCATATTTGTAAAGACTACTGAAGTCAGAAAACCACAGAAATATAGGTTTAAAATTTTTTTAAACATATATGAAGAACCATTCCAAATAAAAAGAAAAGTGGGGGAGAATGCATTTCTCTTAAGAAACCCCTGAAGGTGAAAAGGGTACCTTCAATGCCCTAAGTTTAAAGCCAGTAGCATTACCCAAGTAAATGTAATTTAATGAGAGCATTATTTTTCATAGACTCCATATTAGTTGGTAATATTATAACTATATATATACATTTAACATCAGGAGATGTGAGTTTTTATTTGATCTGTTAATGAGAATAAGTATAATTTTTTTTAAACAAATGATATTTATGAGATGATAATGTATTGGTATGGAATGTGATAAAAATGAAGTAATCTTTTTATTAAGTATTTATATTTATAGTTTCTTGCATTACTTATGAAATATATAATTGTAAAGATGAGAAAATTATGAAGTCACTGAGAGATATAAAATATGTTTATGTTTGTTTAATGGTGCAAATATAATAGGTGAAGAAAATATATATAGCTATTAAATATTAATTAATGGTACTTTATGTTAAAAAATTTTGACAGGAATGTTAAATCATTTTATTTTATGATCAGAGTTTATGAATTGGTTAATTTCTATACAAATAATTTTAAGTATTATATTATTTAACTGTAATAAATTTGAAAGTCATATTATTAAAGAAATTACTGAAAGAGATAAAGATCTAAAAAATCAATTTAAGATAAGACTCTGGTGACTGTAATTAATAAATTTTGTAAGTGATGAAAATAATGAGATATAGTTGTACCTTATGGTTTATTGCTAATAAACCTTAAATGAGCCAATTTTGTTTGTTATAATATTTTGACATGTTATTTATGGGAGAACTATAATGAAATAATGAGAATATATTAAAAAGATGAGAATAAAAGAAGTAAATAGGTTTTGTCTTGTATTGATGAGCATACTAATAATGTGTTTAAGATTCATTAGAATTGAGTTATTAAATGATATATGAAGATGAGGAAGAAGAAAAGGATAGATGTTTGTGCATATTTAAGTGATGATGGTTTATTGTATATATTTAAAAAGAATAGTAAATTACTATTGTTTATTTTAAAAAACTTTTTTTGTTGTTAGAAGGGGAGTATTATACTGACTGAAATTTGACATGTATTTCAGTATGTGCTAAGATGTAAGTCATAATTTTTTTTTTATTTTTGGATGGCGAATATGTTAACTTATGAAACATTGAACTGTGTTGCTATGGTGACAATAATATTAATATAAAATTGTTTATTATTCATTGTATTGTAAGATTGTAAATTGGCTTTATTCATTTTAAAAAAGAAGATGAATATGTAAATAATAAAACATAATTTGGAGAAAATTCTTTTGTTATATGTTTTGTTTTTATTACCGCATTTACAAACATAAATTATAAACAATACAAATAAATGTTGGTGTTTTTCTGAAGGTTTGTGATGATGGTGTTCTAGCTCTATTTTTATATTGGACTATTTCCATCATCTAATATGTGTGTTGAATGTCTTTAGAAAAGTTTAATTTTAGTTAAATATTCCAAATGCATTCAACTGTTAGTAATATCACTGCAAACAGGTTAGTGTATGCACCAATTGTTAGTAATATCACAGCAAACAAATGTTAGTAATAACACAGCAAACAGGTTAGTATATGCACTAACTCTTAGTAATATCACAGCAAACAGGTTAGTATATGCACAATGTTTCGAGGGGTATTTCTCTCCCCTTTTCTTCAGGTCTTGCTGGCCTGACCAGTGACAGTAAAAGCATGAGATTCAAACCTGGATTCTTAGATTCTTAATTATTGAAATTTAAGGGAACACTCTAACCACTGATGCTCAGTTGGTTAGAGTGTTACCTTAAATTTCAATAATCAATAATCTAAGGACCCAAGTTTGAATCCCATGTTAGTACTGTCACTGGTCAGGCCAGAAACACCTGAAGAAGAGGGGAGAAAAAAATTTCTCAAAATGTTGTGCATATACTAACCTGTTTGCTGAGATATTACTAACAGTTAGTGCATATACTAACCTGTTTGCTGTGATATTACTAACAGTTGGTGCATATACTAACCTGTTTGCAGTGATATTACTAACAGTTAAATGCATTTGGAATATTTAACTAAAATTAAACTTTTCTAAAGACATTCAACATACATATTAGATTATGGAAATAGTCCAATATAAAAATACAAATACAAATAAATGTTTAATTTTTCAAATATATTTGTCCTTTTTATTTCTATAATAAATTATACTGAGAAAATATTTATAAAATATATTTCCAGTGTGATATATTGAAAATTTAGTGTAGATTATTTAATTTTTGTTAGAATGAAAAATAGTATTGGCATTGTGAAACATACATTTTTGTTGTGTATAATAATTCTAAAATATTTATTTTTATTTATTGTATAATACAATTTTTATTAGAGAAACTACTGAAAATTGCTTAAAATGTGAATATAGAGATTTTCTCTCATTACAATGATATCAATGAAAAATGTTATAAATAGAACTAGATAATATGAACTCATTTTCTCTCTTGGTTTTGCTTTAAACAGAAACACATATAAATTTCTTTATATGATTTTTTGTTTTATTTCCTTTAAAGTATATAGTTGACTGAACAAAATGA
This sequence comes from Epiperipatus broadwayi, assembly GCA_028023455.1. Classification (NCBI taxonomy): domain Eukaryota; kingdom Metazoa; phylum Onychophora; class Udeonychophora; order Euonychophora; family Peripatidae; genus Epiperipatus; species Epiperipatus broadwayi. The sequence continues at coordinate 2,027,514 of JAQFVV010012598.1, forward strand.
GGGTGTAAAAAATAATAGTGTCTGTCCTTGAACCAGGCAACAAATCGAGAAAATTTTATGGGAAAACAATTAATTATATAAAAAATTGAACTCATAATGCTATAATAAAGATTATCATCATTGTTTTGTTTTGATATAGTTAACAGTCAGATATGTGATTAGACAAAGAGTTATAATAAGTACTGAATAATTATTTATTGCCTAGTATTTATTTAGCTTAGTTTATTGTATTATTCTATTATTATTAATATTATTATTCACAGGGAATTATGAAATTAGTATTTTCTTTTTATTTATATTTTATTCAGTTACAAATGATGTACAACTTCAGCGTTCATTTTTATTCTGTTAGATAGGTGATCAATGACTGGTCTATATTTTATTCAGGCTATAACAGAGATTAGCATATGTATGTATTTATTCTGTTAAAAATGATGCCACAATTTGCAGGGCATAATTAAACTGGATTACTCTGTCATGATCTTGTCATATCCGATCTGTTAGAAATGGTTCCCATGCCAGTGGGGCATTAAAAGAAGTCTATACCCTCATTTTAATCTATTACAAATGACATTCTAAATTTAAGGGTGATAGTAAAAATTATTTCGTCATCTTTTCATGTCAGTAATAAAAGATTGTTAAAACCTGTAGGGCAACTTTATATCCTGTTACAATATATACATATATATATATTTGAACTTAGAATTTTTAGTACAATCAATACATGTGTCCACATACTTCTGAAAAAGATAAATGATCCCCAATGTGTATTTCATGCAGAACCAGCACTCATCACTTGGCCAGAACTTAATCTCCTGCACATATATATATATATATATATATATATATATATATTGTAACGATATATAAATATGCCATTACATTAATTTAAAATAAAAATTTTAAATTCACAAATAAAAATAAGTTCAGAAATAAAAGTTAAAAAAATTAAAGAGTTGTTAAATGTGTATACATATATATATATTCGCACAGATGCAAAACATTAAAATTATTTCTTTTTTAAATAAAAAAAAAGGTATTTGAACGTACTTTTTCAGAAAAAAGTACAAGAAAAAGATAAAATGTTTTTGTAAATGGAAATGATTGTTTTATAAATTAATTGAAAAGCAAACTAGCCCTTGGGGCTCTTATAGGAAAAGTCAGATATAGATAAGAGAATGAAAAGAATTAGCTTGTCCAATATAGAAGCAGCAATAAAGGCCCGGACCATAACAAAAAAAATGGAACAGTGACATCTTTTGTTCATTGAATCCAGAGGATCATTATAAAAGGAAAACAATTTATATTAAAACAGTTCCAGACAGTTCCAGCTTGAGTTTTATGAGAAGAGCAATAAGATGCACTTGTTGCTCTCTCTCACTTATTTCAAATAAAATGACTGTAATACCAGGATTGATCCAACTTAGGCCTCCTCCAGAACACTAGACCGGACTTCAAATAGAGACATCATGAGAATTGGCACCAGGAACCATGATTCTCCTTCTGTAAGATATGAACTATTATAAGATTCAAAAATAATTTAGAACTTTCGTTCAAGCTTTTAATATTCAGAACCTCAATTTTAAAATGAACTCTTATCTAACTTTCGAATTTCAAATTGATAATTAATGTTTAAATTTTATATATTTAAGTTTACTAAAAAAATCATTTTCATTTTTTTTTATTTTTTTTTATATTGTACAAATTTAAATGCATTTTTTTTAAGTTGGGCATAGACACTTGCATGGATTCGTTCATGTTTAATTATGTTTTTTGTTTTCATATTTGGTTAAAATATATAGATATTCGGTAAATAATGATATCTTATGTTGAATATTATTCGGATGTCTTTTTAGTTATTGGTGTTAATGCGGCATCTTATGATGAATGCCATTGGGTTTCTTATGAATTTCCTCATGCAATTACATCAATGACTTTATATTTTGATCATTTATGTTTATTTTGAAATAATTTTGAGCGTGTAATCTGTGTAGTCGATCTATGCTCAACATTAAAAAACAAACTTTTATAAATCCATCTGTGTGAATTTATATAAATGTTAAATTTAAGTCAGGTGTGAATGGCTATATAGATTTGTAAAGTTATATTAGGGGAGGGTAATCTTAGGTTATTCGTTCTGTAGTTGAATTGGGTCAATGGATTGGATATATGGGTATAATTTGTTGATGTAGTACGAGATTCGCTATGGGAAAAATCGCTTTATACACTGCGCACCCCCTGTTTGCCTATAGAATGCGATCATAAATTGGCAAAAATGACCACTGTCCCTTCCTATGGAGTTTTTTATTGCTCTCTCATCAGATAGATGTAGTATTCCTATCTGGACAAGAGTCATTTCTTCTCTTAACCTATATTTGTGCTGTCGTATTTGTATTACATTGAATACATCAATATATCAGATGGATTGACATTGGGCCTAAGGTTAAATAAGGGATAAAATATTTTCTTTTCAAATGCAGATCTATGTAGTTATTCATATTCAACAATCTTAAAATAAATATAAATTTCATTTGTGTAGATGATTTAAAATTTTAAAATAATAAGTTAAATTAAAAGAATATTAAAATCTAAAATAATAAATATTATTCCTCAAAATTTAAAATGATTCAAAATTTATATGTGCATAAATAAATGTTTGTGTTAATTACTGGCAGTGGCTTTTATTTTTTTATATATATATTTAAGATACAAATTAAACAAGTTATTTATTATCTCTGCATCTCCATGAGCTAGTGACATTGGGCTAATGGTCTAAATATTTAAATAAAGTGGAATTTTAACAGCGCATATCTGCCTACTTTAAAATTTTCTAGGTTCAAATGCCTAGATGGAGCCCTTGTAGTGCAGATACGGTAAGATTCGATTTTTACTTTCCTTTGAACCGTTATAATATATATATATATATAATCAGTGATCAGTGTATATTATATGATTTGGCCCAACTGATGCGTGCTGGTTCTGCATGTGTTACATATATTGGAGATCATTAACTTTTTCATATGTGTGTGGTTATGTGTATTGGTTGTTTGAGATGGGTGGAGGATGAATTTAGACTAAAAATCCTAAGTTAAAATCTGTCTATTTACTATAGTAAACAATCATTATAATTAAATATATATATATATATATATGTGTGTGTGTGTGTAATCCTATAACATTACAATAATAGGCAGAAAACAACATTTTACTAAATTCTCTCATGACCATTGTTTTATCTATTAACGATAGACCTTTTTAAGTAAAATTTAACTAGATTCAAACAATATATATATAATTGGCTTTGCCAATGAAACTACATTTTTAGTTATTTAAGTATTAAAAAAAAAAAATTAGGAATGAAAAGTTTTTATTAACTCAACCTTGTTGTACTGTTAACTTTATTACAGTTTTATAAGTATATACCAATTTCAATCATAAATTATTTAATATATTTTGTAAGTCCTGAACATAATTGAAGTCCATTTCAATATTTTTACTATACCAATTTAAACTTGTTTATGGTTGAAGTAATTTTAAATGTTTAACCCAAAGATGTATTTTTTTATTTAGCAAGGTGTTAGTACTAAAAGGTCAAGATTGCTTTAATATAATCTTTTGGTATCTCAAATTTTAGTGTTTAAATAAGCAGTAATAGTAATTAAATCTAAAATTTTAATATCAGATATTAAAGTTCAATTTTTATACTTATAACAAAGCATTTAGTTTAAATAAAGTATCAGCAATAATATATTATAAGCTAATATCATTAAGATTAAATAGCTAAAGATAAAGCTAAATTAGTTAACTTAAAAGACAAAAAATTGTTTTATTAGTGTTAAAATAGTTAATTTTCAATTGAAATAACTTCAGTATGCATATATGTGAGTATGCTTACATTTATTAATTTTTAGTTTACACTTTCTTATTTTATAATATTAGATATAATTTTTCAATAACTTTATTTAATTAAAATATTAAATTAAACCATATTAAATTTCTAACTTATTTATCTAGTTTAGTTATACTTATATAAGGCTAAAACCTCAGTATATGCACCTTGAGTGCTTAATTTTAGCAAGAGAGACCTTTCCAAATCATAACGCAAGAATAGACTTTATAAAGATAAAAGGGACTCTCATATCTCTCAGCCTATTTTCTTAATTATATAGGCAAATCTAAAGCATTTTGACTTGGAAGCATGAAGTTAATAAATTCTTCACTGATTAAGTAATTATTTCTGTTAAACATTAAAATTCTTGAAATCTTTCGATTTACAATGAGTCAATATTCAGATATTAAATTTAGAAATATTATGAATCAATTTAAAGTTGTAAATATTAATTCTTATTAAGCACGATGTCGGCATGTAATAGGTATAAAGATTAAGTATCTTGTTTAAAAAAAACAATATTTTTTTTATTATATTCTGTTTTAAATATTAATTCTTATTAAGCGTGATGTCAGCACGTAATACCTATATAAGGTCTCTCTTGTTAAAATTAAGCACTCAAAGCACATGTACTAAGGTTTAGCCTTATATAAGTATTATATTCTATTTTGTAATAATTTCAGTTTCTTAAATAATTATCTCAGACAGCTATTTTTAATTATCTTCCACAGATACTAAATTAATATCATATATATATACAATCACTTTTTTCTTTTAAAATATATATGTTCTTCAATAATATCAACAAATACACAATCCTCTCCTTTTTCTTTTCAAAAACATTATATTCTTATATTAACAATGGACATATATTTATATAATACAATTAACATATATTCATATAATACCAACTCCAAAGACTTGTATTATATAAATATATGTTCATTGTTAATATAAGAATGTAAAGTTTTTGAAAAGAAAAAGGAGAGGATTATGTATTTGTTGATATTATACTAAATTAATCTTTAACCTTAAGGTAGGAAAATTAAAAGGAAATTGTAAAAAGATATTTTTCTGTCAATCAAAAAGAATGATATGATTAGGTCTATAAAAAGCTCCACACAATGAATGGCTTCTACTGAATTACATGAAAACAAATAAACTTCTAGCAGAAACAGATACACAATAAATTTCTCAACTACAGAACTAATTATAAGTAATAATTTTTTTAATTATTTATTTTAAAATAACATGCATCTTTAAGAAATCTCAAATTCAGGTACCAAAGCTTTAAATCAAAGTCACTGGAAATCCAAAAGTTAACATTATTTAAAGAGGAGAAAAAACAAAAAATTGAAAATATTAAATAATTGCTCATTTGTAATAGATAAAGTTTATCTATTGGAAACTAGCACATTGTGGGAATTATCTATAGTTTGTATTGCTCGTGTAAGAATCGTAGTTAAATAAAATACCCGGAAGCTCATGTTTACAATCTTTATAACAGCATGCTAATATTTAAATGCATCTTTTACTAGTTTATTTGAGAGAAGAATAATTATTAAGAATGTTCAAGATGTTTTATTTTGATATATTTTAAAAATTGTAATAAATGATTTCTCTTGGATGAATTTATTTTTATAAATGAACTATAAATTTGAAGTTTGAATAATTTATGCTAAAATTAAAAATTGCTTTTAATAAGTAGTCATTTGTGTCTGTTGCCAGTGAGAGAAAAAGTTCACTCATTTATATTTCAATCTTATACTTTAAAGTAGATTATGAATAAGAAGAAATGTTTTAAATTTACCCTTCCATTATAAAGACATTGTATTTATATTCCTGAAAGATTATAGTTAAAAATTAAATATTAATGTTTAATGAAACTTACTCTATCAAATAGTCTATGAATATTATATGCTTATGACTTATTAATGCTGCAAAATATGAATATGTAAACCTGTTCTTTCTCTTTTCTTTATGGAAAGAAACCTGCTTAACTTTAGAAAGAAATTTGTTCTCAGATCTCAATATTTAATATAATTCTTAATGAATAAATAAAAAACCAGCTTAATGTTGTAATATGCATTATTGGAACTTACTTACTTATAAGTTTAAATAGTATGTGAAATAATATGGTCATTATAAATATACTAATGTGCTTTGCTGTTTGAGGAAATCTAAAATAACTTTGAATAATATACATCTATCCAGATTGTTCTTACTGCCTATAAATGAAGAAATATTATCTACTTGTTAAATTGTCTTCTAGCAAATTGTGAAGTTTCCACGATAAAGAACTTTAATATTTAAAAAAGTTTTGGTAAACAGATTATAATTTAGAATTATAGTTTTATGTCTTTCTAATTTATTATTATTATTTGCTTATTTTGTATATTCTTGCTTGGTATATTTTATGCATTATGGTTTAAGGTAATATATAGAAGTGTATATAATATTAACTATTTTATATGCTAGATAATGATTTTGGTATTAAATCATTTTAAGAGTATTGCTTTGTTCTCTGTTGTGAATAATTTTGATTATTTTATAAATACTTATATACAAACCATTGAAAGATGTTGTATATTATTATTTTTATTTATTAAAGACTATATTTTATTAAATCAGATTTGATAAAATAATTATGTTATCGGTTTTATGCATCAATTAATAATTATTATGTTTATCAATTAGTTTATCTCTTGTGTATTTGCTATAAGCTTATCTTGCCAATTTATGTTTCCAAGGAATAGGAGGCTTATTTCTCCTTTGATATTTATTTAAATATCCCATAAATTTTATAGAGATATAAGCCTAGTTTCTCTCGTCATTGATTATCTTTTATGCTTGTATAAATGCTTTGTTTGAGCAGCTTTTATTGTTCCTAGTATTTGTGATGATCTATTCCTATTTTTCTTATATGTTCAGAAACAAAGTCTTAATCTATTTATTTGCCCTCAGAATGTAGGTGCGTATTTTGGATTCATGCTACCACTAGGTTCATTGCCTTTATATGTCTTCTCACTTTGGAAATATTATCTTTTGTATTGCAACCCACATATGGTATATTATATATCTATTATTTTGACAACTGATATGGTCATTTGCTTTCTGAAGAGTATCATCCTTTCTTCAGGTGCACTTTTGACTACTCTTAGTGCAGTTGAGATGCTGCTGATGTATAAATCTGTTTTGCTGTGATTTTCCAACCCTATATGAGATAAAACTGATAATTGCTTTATTCAAAAATTTAAAATTGTATTTCATAGCCTAAATAAATAATATATATCATCACCATCATCATCCAGTAGCAAGGTATTGCTGATTGTATGTCATTAATAATAGTTGGGTTTACTCATTGTTTGGAACAATATTATAGAGTGATTGTAGCGAATGTTGAACTTTTTGATATAATTCATAGGTTAAACAAAAGCTTCATAAATTAGAAAGTTATAGAATTATTAAAATAATGCATTAGTTAGTAAAATTTTACAAGTTAAGAAGGTATGGAATTGGTCAAATAATGTTTATGTTAATAAAATTTATTATTTAGGAAGATATAAAAGTTTTTGTAATAATAATATCAATAGTAACTTTAGTTTTATTAATTAAGAAAAGTGAAACTTGTAGCAATATCTGTGTCCATGAGATATACATTAGTCCACGAAAAAAAATAGTTGGTTAACATTTAAGTTATTACTTTATTTTTTTTCATGTATAAATTTATGTTTTGGAAAACCTATTTCTCTAATAGGGCAAAATGCATTGTATTATTTTTAAAGTAGCACTCTTCAATTTGTAGATTTCCTAGTTATTGTTGTTAAATTGTTTATTGTAAATAAATGTTATATTTTATTGTTAAATCTTATATCTTATTCACAATTCATTTATGCAGAAATTAAACATTGTATAATTCATTATGTCAGTCATATTGCATTGTTTATTCAAGGTATGGTTACATAAATTAAAGATAATGAATCACTTAGTCATAATGATTTACAGATAATGAGAACGTATCCAAGAAATAAAATATTTATTTAATACTTTCTTAAGATTTTACTAATCATTATAATTTAATTGCAATTATTTAAAATAAGGCTGCTCTTATACTGAAATATTATCTTCTTCATTTAAGAAATATTGGTTTAGGGTGTTGATGAAATAAATATTCTGAGTGGCCATAAAATATCTTTTACAGTCTTGGTATTCGAAGCTTATCCTAGAAGATTCTTATGTTATTTAAAATTAAAAGAGTTTATGCACCTTATTTTAAGTGAAATATTTTCCTATTTAAAATTCAAAATTACCATTATTATTGTATACTATGTCGACATTATCTTTGAAATAAGTGTATGGCTCCTCACATTTTTCACTAGGATACCATTCATTTGATTAACAACTTATAAGTAAAAAGAGACTGAGAAATTTATACTAAGAACATTTGTAATTAATCCCGAGATTTTAATATCATTATTTAATAAGAAGTAAAAAAAAGCTATGTGAAAAGAAAAGTGACACAAATAAATAAGATTTAAAAAGCATGATTCTTTTTATCTAAATATTGAACTGTGGATCTGATTATGGCAATAAGATATTGGAATAGTAGCTGTGATGTGTATAATTATATATTGAAAGGGGATGGTGGTAATACAAGGAATTTTATTATAAAAAAGAAATTATGTTATAACCTAACTACTCTGTGGTGTATGCTGTAAATATTGAAAGTTTTTGTAGTTTGTAAAAGTGAGTTGAGGATTCTCTTAAAATTTATTTTTAATTATTATTAGAATATTTATAATGTTTAAAATAATTATCATTGTTCATTGTCATTATTATCCATATGGCTCTTTTTATTATTGGCGTAGATCACACTAATACCAACCCCGAGCTTAGCCTAATGTTTATCAAATCATAATATTATAGCTTAATACTTTTTTAGCGTCTAACTTTAATATTTCATTCTTCCTTGTTCTAATTTTGACTTTTGATTCTTTTTTTATGTCATAATATATATCATATGATCACCATTCACTATGCTTACACAAGCTATTATAACAAATGCATAATTCTAAATACAGAAGATATTTTATGCACAAATCTTCTTGCATCCATTGATTATTCTGGCTTGCACTGGTGGGTACTACTATGTTTTCAATATATTGCGATGGTGATGATGATAATCAAGTCCCAACACAAACTTTGGTCAGCTAGCACCTGTTCAAGGATTACTTGAATCATAAAATTTAAAAGTGCAAATATAATTTAAAAACAAAAGGACGTTTGTTGACAATATATATACACACACCTATTAATATTTTAGTCGTATAGTTAGTACAATACTTGCATATAGTAATTTTTTTTTTGTAATATTTTAGACCTTAAATTTGTGAGCAAATTTTCTTTTGATGTATTTTAATTTATCTAAGTTTAAAAGAAGAAGAAAAATAATTAAAATGTATGTTATTTAGTTTTAATTACATGTACAGATAAGTAATAATAAAAAGATTTCATTACTTTAGTATAATTTTTTTTGTAGAGAAAAAATAAAAAAGTATTTAATATTAGCTCAGAGGAAAATCTTTTTTTTTTTAAATGAACCGAGATATTTTATCAATCTAATTGGATACATTGTTGTATCAAAATTCTTGTACTATAATTCCTCTTTGTGGGAAGGTCAGGGGGCGGGGGGTATTTAAAGGTACCAAGATATTTTATCAAGATTTAATTTGTACAGTGTTCTATAAAAATTATTGTAATTCCTTTTTGTAAGTAATTATGTGTGAGCTAATTTTGAAAAAAATTTAAATAATTCAAAAATAAAATAGTTTACAGGGTTTTGTTCTTTGGTGTGTATTCTATAAAAAGACAGGATTTTGCTTTATAAAAACAGTGAGTGGGACAATTCCAAGACGACTAAAGTTCAATGCAGTACTGCAATTTCATCTGTGGCAGAAAATTCAATGAGGGCTAGTTTCATTAGTGCCAGATAAGACAATAAGTAGCAGGAAAAAAACTAATGCTGATGGAAGAGTTAAAAAAACTGAATCAAATGAAATAAAAATCCACCGGGTATATCAGCTCTAATCCTTAAACAGTCACCATCTGTTCTGCATTTGATTATGCTGAAAGTAACTTAGCAATAAAAAGTAGTAGAAATTAAAATTGTCTCTACCTCCTGTCCTTGCGGCACATTTACACAAAACATTGTAAATTAGAGCATTGCCAGGGAAGTTTTGTTTGGGTTAAGAACAGAGAGAATGGTCATCACAGAATTCAGCATTATGTACTAACTAGAATGAATAAATATTGCAGGTGGGTCTTCTAAAAATCAAGAGAATAGGAAGGACAGGTTACCCCCCCCCCCCCATTTTGGTATAAGCAGATAAGAACATATAAATTTTATTTTTTTGTTGGTCTTGTGTTTTCTTTCGTTATTTTTAAAAATATGTCAATTTAAGTAATTTATACCTTATCTAAATTAAGCTATATATATATTTTGTTCACTTCTTTAAGAAATCCATAATAAACAACAATGTTATTTTTTAAAAAAAGAGATAAAGTAAAAAAAAATAATTTTGTGTTGTATATTTTTTGCTGTTTGTTATTTATATATGTCTGTATTTATATGCCCCATTCCCTTCTATTCGTTTCTTATTAGAAACGACTAGAAGAGAAGGGGTTTGTTTTATATTGCTAAAGTAAATTTTTCTTTTGTGTTATCATTATTATTATATATTTGCTTTATTTATTTTATTTATAATTAAAATCAATAAAATAAGTTTTTTGTTTTATTTAGTCAATAACTGGTGCTCGATGTCTTTACTTACCTCATTCCATAATTAATCTGTAAAAGAAATCTTGATTATATGTGTATTTATTGCAAGATAGGCTATTCATCTTGAGAATTTAGAGTAAATAGAGATAGAATATGACATAACATGTAATGCAGGATTGGCTGTATCTTTCGATAAGGGTATTGTAAGGTATATTTCTATGAAACTGGTTCTTAAAACCCATGGGGCTTTATAAAAGATTTGAAATACCAGGCACTCTTAAACCTGGAGCCTAATCGTAAATATAGGAAATTTGAACTCAGACTTTCAAACCCCTTCATTATCTACACTATCTCATACTACTAATACACATGACCACACTCATGCAGAAAATATAAATAATCACCAATATAAGTATTTTGTACTAAACCAGCACTCATCAGTTGGTCCAGACTACCATCTCTCATCCAAATATATAATCAGTGCTCACTTTATATTAAGATAGCAAATCCTTATACTTTAATGGACAGGCCTCAACTCACTCCAACTATTCAGCCATCCATACTATTGAAAATCTGATGATAGAATTCTCAAATCCCATGTTGATGCCAATATTGTTGTCATGTCCATGTTGAACTCAAGTAACTCTGACCCCTCATGTATAGGACAGTATCCATTTAAATACATAGAAGAGGGATGGCCAGAATGCAGGCTTAATATTTGAGATTTGAAATACCAGGCATTCATACCTGAAGCCTAATCATAAATATAGGGATTTGAACTCAGACTTTCAAGCCACTTCGCTATCCACACTATCTCATACTGCTGATACATGACTGCCCACATGCAGAAAAGATAAATAACCACCAATATACATATTTCATGCTAATCCAGCACTCATCAGTTGGTCCAGGCTACCATCTCCCATACAATCAGTGCTGTTTATATTAAGATAGCAAATTTATCATCATATTTTCAATGATATGAATGCCTTAAGAGTTGGAGGTTGGAGTAGATTGAAGCCTGTCCATTAAAGTGTAAGGATTTGCTATCTTAATACAAACTAAGCACTGATTATATATATAATGGGAGATGGTAGTCTGGACCAATTGATAATTGCTGATTTAGCATGAAATACATATATTGGTGATTATTTATATTTTCTGCATGTATGTGGTCATGTGTATCAGTAGTATGAGATAGTGTGGATAGTAAAGGGGCTTGAAAGTCTTGAGTTCATATCCCCTATATTTACAATGGGACTTTATAAAATGCTTTAGTTAGGCTATTTGGCCAACACTGGTGGAGATGGTTATCCAAATAGGGTTATTAGAAAATATAACTGATGGTTATCTGTTTAATCCTCTTTTTGACAATATAATTAGTGATTTAATGCAAGTTTTCATTTAATAGACTCACATGAGAATGTACATGAATAAGGGCTTTTCCTAAGTCTCCTATTGTTCCTAATATGGGACCTAAGAATTAGGATAGATTATTAATAAAAAAAATGGTTGTTTCATAGGTGAAACTTATTATTTCACTCCACCTGATCTTCTAATTGAGTGTCAGGGTTTGAACTCAGTAGAGATATGGTAGTTCCCATTACAATATATATATATATATACACCAAATAACATATATTACATTTTGATATTCTGTCAGTATAAAATATTAATGTAAAAATATTAAAACAGAGTTTAAATATTACAAATTTAGTAAGCTTTATTGTTACCAAGCATACGTTCAACACTTTCATGTCATATTCATGGTTAGTTTGCTGAGGACATTACTTTTTTTGCTGATTTAATGCTATTTAATTTTTGGTTCATTGCATATTTATTTTGTGTAATGAATCACACCTCTTATTTTACATTGCTATCATTTCTTTCTTTGTACATAATTTTAACAACACTTGGTTCACAACAATGGTGGCTGTTCTCTTTCATGATTATGAAAGGCCAACAAATTAACAGTTTCAGACTTTATCTTAGATTTTTTTATGAATTGATGAATGAATATTGGGTCATTCCAGTTCTAAGATTTGCCCTGGTACATATAGACAGGCTTTTTGGTTGCAGTTTACAGCATACACCACATTGAGCCAGTCCAATGTTAGAATTTTGTCCTTTGTGTTGTTAATAAACATATTTAGATTTATTGAGGTTCTGAATCCAACATTAAATTTGTCTGAGCAAATTTGTGCTATTTTATGACCCAAACATGATAAATGTGGTAGAGCAATTCAACATATTATTTCTATGATCAACCATTTTATTAACTATTTTAGTTTAGAATTGCTCTATATATCTGAGCATGTGTATCCTATAATCTGTTTTTATCAAGTTATCCATGTAATGTTGAATATTTTCATTTCTATCTGTTATACTGATATAAATAATAATTGAAGTGAAAAAAATTTTTTTAACCCTGCAAATTTATGAGATGTAGGTACTTTTGATTTTACATCTATATATCCTCTTATATCAGTCAATAAAAATTATCAACACAACTGTATGGATCAGTTAACTATAAAGAGTCAATAAAAATTATTAATGAATTATTAAAAAACAAGAATACAAACTCATATAAAAAAGAATTTATTATAGAGTTGGATAGATAATGACATCATAACTATGTTCAAAGGGCAAAAATATAAGATCACAGAACCATGGCCAATGGCTTATCCATTAGTGCAATCATAGTCAGATCCTGCCTTATAAAAAAACAAGTGTAATAGACCCTATATTGAGCACACAGGGAAATTGTATATACATACACTATATGGATGATATTTTTGTGAATGAAATTCAAAATATAATTAATCACCTGTTCAGAGAATTGAACATAAATTCAGGATTGAATTGGAAAGTTGAACAGAAGAAATCCATATCTGAATTTAAAATTAAAGCAAATACATAATGCACTCCAATATAAAATGATTATAACCTTCCCCCACATCAAAGGATACATAGATGGAAAATCAAAAGTACCTATGTCTCATAAATTTGCAGGAATAACAAACTTTTTATAAGCAATTATTATTTGGGTCGATATGAATCAAATAGAACTGAGAACATTCAACATTACATGGCTGACTTGATAAAGCAGGTTATTACAGGTTTCACACACACAGATATATAAATCGATTTAAAACTAAAATAATTAATAAAATTGTCAATCATAAAAATAATAAAGTTGAATTGCTCTACCACATTACATACAGGTAATAAAATAGCACAAATTTGCTCAGGTAAATTTAATGTTGGATTCAAAACCTCCATAAATTTAAACAACCTTATTAACAACACAAAGAACAAAATTCTAACACTTGCCTGGCCCAATGTAGTTTATGCTGTAAACTGCAGCAAACAGACTGCCCATATGTATATAATGGTGAGACAAGGGCAAATCTTAGAACTTAGAATGACCCAACATTCTCTAATGTATAAAAATCTAAGATAGTCTTAAGTTGTTAATTCATTGGTCTTTCATAATCATGAAAGAGAACATGGCCATAATTATGATCTGAGGGTTATTAAAATTATGTGTGAAGAAACAATCATAAACATAAAATTAAAATAATATATATATACAACCAATAAAATTTTCCATATTTATTATGCATGCTCCAATATTTTTAATAAATCTTAACTGTTTCTCAATGTAATATATTCCAGACCAATTTCTTTGCCTATATATATATATATATATATTTCAGTAAAATCCAAAGTTTTCAAATGAGTTAAAAGTTTTAAACATTTAAATAGTCATACAGAAATGGCAGCCAGACTTTTCTATTTAATTAAAACCTATTTAATTTTAAAGATTGGGTGTTTTAGCAATCTATCATAAACATTTGTGGTGTTTAATATCAATGCTTCATTCAATATTCAAGATTTATCATAGGTGTTGGAAGAGGGCATCACAAATCTAAAACACTTGACTGGTAACAAATATTTATTAAGTGCATTAATCAATTTATTACATACCTTTATAAATATTTGTTATAAATATTTTCAATATGTATTTAGAGTACATACTTGCATCCATATATATATATGCATATGTGTGTTAAAAATGCATAATATGGTTCATCATTTTTTAGAATCATTACATGATATAAAAACAATTATCCGATATAGGAGCTACTATTGGATGTTTATATATATTATTTGTTATTTGATAGGTCAAAATAATTGTTAATGTTTTATGATGATAATATATAGAATTAAAAGAAATAAAATTAAAAATTTTATTGTCAAAATTAAATTTTTTATTAAGCATTAGTTGTTGGTTAGTTATTATATGCTAATTGTATACAATAACTAAGTAGTAAAAAAAAATGCTAATCCATGCATTTTGTAATATTTATATATAGGGTTATAAACTAATTTTATTATTAGTAAATAATCCATATTTTTTTAAATATATAATTTGAAAAAAAAACTTTAAAATGTTTTCACATATTTATTATCACTAAAATGCAAATATGGTAATAGCTGATAAATATCATATTCTGATTATAAATATCTATAAAATAAAATTTGCTTAGGTTCCAAATATTCTGATAATTGTTCTTAAGTATTATAGTTTGAGCTATAATATTTTAATAAGTGTTTATATAAATCAGTGTAAGTTTCAATAATTTTCAACTAAGTAACTTTTTTTTTAATTATATGAAACTGTTAAACTCAATTTCTATTAGGGGTCTTGAATAATACAACCCCCACCCTCAGTAATAATCATACTATTATTTATTTATTTTATTTAATGAGATATGTAATATATAACAATACTTTTTAATGTTGTATTACAACAGTGTTATTTATAATATATATTGTAGTGATACAAGATGATGGTGAGAAAGAAATAAAGAAAATAAGCATTTTATAAATTCTTCTGTAATCTACAAGAATATCAGGAAAATTAATTTATTATAATAGCTCTCTATCAATTATCTTAGAGTAATGTGATAATAATAGTTTGTGTTTACTGGTGATAATACCAGATGGATGTCAGCTCATAATCTAAATTATAGAATCATCACTATTATATAATCAACTTATATAATTCAAATATAATTAATTACCACCCAACCATTTGAAACTCAATCCCTAATTTTCTTTTACATCATGCAACATAATATAATTTGAATAGTGTATAGAATTAAGAAATACAAAACTTAAAATATTAACAAAAAATAATTTAATAAAAAATGAGCACTTATATTTTATAAATCAAATAATAACCTAGTTGTTCATATTAATTTTAAAATCATCACATATAAATATATTTTATCCCTTATTTTTATTATGACAACATCAGCCTAAAAATGTATATGAAACTTTAAATTCAGTATGAGACATATAATTTTAAAGATATATAAAAAAATAAGCACAATTCAAATTTTCATTTTTTTTCTAAAATTGGAATGAGTCTCTAATTCTGCTAACTACAAATACATATTACATGGAAGAGAGAAACAAAATATTGTACTTCAAATATTAATAAATACAAAGTCCTTAAGGGATGATATTGTGGCATGAATAAACCTTTCAAATATAAGTAAAATTAGTAATAAATAATATAGATTTAAATTTTTTTTTAATGTTTTATTTAATTTGAGAATTAATGCACTACAAATCAAAAAAAAATGTTTTTCTTGGGCCACAATTTTGGTTAAGTGTAACATTAAATAAAAAGTGTGGGGCATCTATAAATTAGCTAATTCAAGAAATAGCAGAGTATTTATTGTGATTATAAATCGTATTGGTTGAATTAATTTATGGATGTCTCATACTTTTATTTAAAATTACTTATATCAACTAAAATTTATAGTTCAAGAAGAAACTTATTTTTTATTTTATTAGGCCATTTGTTCTCAAATTAAAAAAAAAGCATTTTTAAAAAATATTTTATATCTCTATTATTTTTGGGTTGAGAATATCTGACAAAATTATTTAAAATCAGTTACAAGATTTTAATTTTTATGTCAAGCGTTGGTAACCGTGAGGTCAGCGCAGCTGCATTGCAAGCAAGCAGTTGCTTGCAGACAGTTGTTGTGAGTTTGCTTCCTGGCTGATGCTTTGATTTTTATGAAGTCAGCGTTTTTAAAAAGCAAATTTTTTGAAACAATTCAAAGGGAAATTAAGATTTTTCTATTTTAATTAACAATGTTTATATAAACATTTTAAATGCTTAGAACAGAATACTGTAACTAAATTTCTAATAAGCAGTTTTACTAGCTGAGCATACTTTTGACTGCCCAGGTCTGACTCATAGCACCCAGTAATCACCTCTAATTTTTTATCCTCAAATTAAATGAAAGTGTTTTCTTAAAAAAATGTATGGGCATCTAAACTTAATGAACCAATTATTTGAAATGCTGCCCATTAATATTGTTAGGCTGTAAAGTCCTGAAAGTATTGCATTGTCAGCAAAACCAAAGAAATGTACAAAATTTGAAGAAAATCAGTTTGCCAGAAAAGGTTAATAATCAGTTATATAAATTAATCCAAATAAACAAGTCTTAAGTAAAATAAAAGTATTTAAAAATTATAACTGGATTAAATATAAATAAATATAAATATCCTCACTTAGAGACATTTTAGAGCTTGAATTTTAATAGATAATCATAGATTTGCATACAATTTTAAATCTTGTAGGTTAGTTTAAACTTCAGAAGTGCACTTCAGATTATTCAAATTCTTATTAATTTGCAATTTTTTTTCTTTATGCTGATGAATTCTTTCTTTGAAGTTTTTTTTTCAAGTAATATTTAGCATTTTTATTATATCTATTGGACAGTAGATTTTTTATATTTGGCCAGTCACTTCATAAAAGAGGCAGCCAAGTTCAAAACCCAGAAACAACTCTTTATAAAGTCAGATAGGCTACATCTAGGCTAGATTGGCTACAGCTGATAAACTTAGCAAATCTAGCCATTCATTTCAGTGGCTAAAGCAGTGTATTGAAGCTTTTCCATGCTGCAATTATATAATATAACTTCACTTTTATATAGATTTTTAAGATCTGCTTGACACCAACTATCACTTAAATTACCAGACTAAGTGAAAGTTAATACATAATTATTAATTTCAGGAATGTCAATTGTTTTCTAATGATATAAAACCTTGCTTAAATAGTTTCTCGTCTTATGATATTACTTAAGATCAAATATTAAAGTCAAAGTCACATAATTAAGTGCATATGTACTAATGGAGTAATTGCAATTGCTCTAATTATATTCTGTTTATCAGAGAATAGGCTTTATCATCATCATCATCATCATTATTATTATTATTATTATTGGATAATTTATTTCTCATATTCAAATCAATATAATACGATTTTAATCAACTTAAAACAAAAAATAAAATGTAAGTTTGACATCAAAAATCATTTACTTTATTAAAAGTATAAATTTTTCAATTTTACGGACCTAGATTTATTATAAGTTTTGAATGATAATATTTATGCTCTTATAGAATAAAATTCTACCCTGTCGAATACCAAGCATATGTTTTATACTTTTAATATTAACTTTTCCATCATTTTTACATTTTCTAATTCATAAATGATAATTATTAATTCTTTTATTTTAGCAAATGTCTTAATCTTTTTGTAATAGCACATGTCTAATATCAATAAAACATCCAAGTATATATTCACTCTTAAATATTATTTTATTGCAGATTTTACTTTGATAGATTTTGAAATAAAATATTTTTTGTTATAATAGCTTAAAATTCAATTATTGACACATATGTAATAGACACTTTATTCTTTTATAATACATACATATATATATATATAATTGCTTTTTGGGCTAAACCATGTGTTATTTTCCATTACATACTAATATTTTGAGGAACTAGCATTCGTCATTTTCAAGGTTAACTTTTGAAAGAAAAATCGTTAGATCTCAAACAGTAACGTGACTGAGTGCGAGATGAGAAATGAGATTCAACTTGAAGTAGTTCAGAATTTAAAATATGAGGCTTATCAAATGTTTATTTCCCTCAGTTTTTTCACATATTAATTTTGAGTTAATATTAGAAGACAGAGATAAAATGAGAGGCTTCCATATAGCTAGAATACATTGTGCTTCGCCAGCCCTATTTAAACCAGTAGATCTCTTTAATATTTCAATTGACTCTCTCATGGTTCTTCAATCATACCTTTCCAAATTAGCAAGTATTTTTACCTTCATTGATTTAAATTTTATGATCATTGATATTACAGCCTGTTTAGACATCTATGTAAGAATTTGGCACACATGAAAATGATTTCATTTTTTTGTTACATCACAACTTTAATGCTGAATGACATTTAAATTAAAAATCTAATTCCCTGGCTATATTTTATATTATTTGGTATTGTTAAATTACTTTACACATATGATAATTTTTTGTTGTTTATAAGGCTACTGAAATAAATAGTAATTGAACTCCACTTTTGTAAGTTAAGCTGATTTAAAATGAGACTGCATGGACATCTTTGCTACCTGGTAATAAATCACTTTCATTCATTACCAGGTGATTTTATTGGTTGCATCACAGTTTTTATTAGAAAACAATACATTAAATATCACAGTGCATTTAAATCAAGAGTTTATCTCATTAATTATATTCCATATTATTGTCTACTATTTAATATATACAATAATAATAATATGTAAAACTTAGATGATAAACTTCAAAGCATTGCTTGTATATCTTCTAGTCAAATTTCTAGTATTTTCTACACCGATTTTAAGAGTAGAAAATCATTAAAAGGACTACTACTATGCCAGAAAATGACCTATGAGTATTCTAAACTTATGTTTAAAGTAATTAGAAAAAAAATTATTAAATAGAAATACATAATATACCTTTAAATCACACCAAATATATTCTTCAAATCTTCATAAATTTAATGTGAGCTGATTTAAGTTAAAAAAAAACTCTGAAATCAAGCAATATTTTTCATAATTTTTAAAACCCACTTATGACTTAATATCAAAGCATAGTTAGCAAAACTATTTACTAATAGAATCTATATAGAAACAATTCTAAAACATTAGCATGATAGCAAAACTAGCAATCTGTAAAACTTTTATATAAATCCTAATAATGATACATCAGTTGTTCAATACTTCATAATTTCAACTCTGAAAAAATATCTTTCATTAAGTACAAAAAGTGTTAATTTACTTGGAAAATTATTAACCAAAAAAAAAAAAAAATCTCTAGTGTATGCAAATAATAATAATTTCAAAATTCTGTCAGTTCCTCATTTTAAAAAATGTCCATAACTGCCAGTAAATATTAAAATGAATAACTATTATATCTCCCCTTACTTTCAACTAATAACTAGTTCAGATTCCATTTATCTTAATCAGATTGAACTTTCATCACCACAGACCAGTAGATATATAAATAGATAATATAACCAATAACAGTAGCATGTCAATGGGAGATGATACTCCATAAATCCAATTTCTTTCATTATGGATTGGGGATCTGGTTATAAATTGTCAGTCCAGTTTGAGTTAAAGTCAGTTAGCAACCATTTGCTGTCATATTAAAATGTCAGTATGCACATTGTCCACTATATGGCTAAAGCAATGAGGCAAGTTCGCATTAGAACTGGAAGCTGCTAGAAAGCAGCTATATCATTTTATGTACATATGAGTCAAGCTGTCAAGGTACAGTTGAATGTATTAGGTAAATCTAAAAGGGCATCTGAAATTCCTACAGTAATAGTGCACGACAACTAAATGCTATACAAAACCAACATATCAGGCATATAGGATAGCAAACATTATTATTGTATATAATCTATAAATAGATTATATATATGTCAACACATTTAAACAGACTTGTCTAGATTTGTAAATATTGTATGTATATATGAAATAAATATCCAAGCATATTTATGCATTGTTGATTTAGTACCATCATGAAAGGATTTTCTCCCTTGAGTTTTAGATTTGTGTTATTAATTATGAAAAATTGACAGCTAATATTATTAACAGGTAAATAAAAATTAAAGAAAAAAAAATTGAAATGGTTAACATTGACTCAATACAAGAGTTTGTTCTGGCCTAAAATTGGTCATTGTACATGGATTGAATATTTTCTATATACAGGCTAATCAAATCAAATAGCCTGAATTAAAATTACTAATATTTGCATCTCTCTGCAAATCCCAAATATATGAGATCTTAAGATCACAGGCAGTCCCACTGCTTCCAGATGAGCTTGAGTTTGATAAAGCATTATCTCTACTGTCAAACTATTTCTGCTCAAAACCCTTAATGATAACACAGAGATATCACTTCAATCCTTGTACACATGAGAAGGGGGAGAAAGCAAGACATTTATCACTAAATTCAGAAAGCTATCTCTGAGAAACTTTCATTTGTAAAATGAAAGACCGCAACCTTAAATCAAGCTATTGATGAATCCAGATGTTACTTTTGATTTGGCTACCTTTCATGCAACTCTAGCTGAATTACCAGTGAATCAAGCACATCCATTAAAGAAAATGGACTTCAGTATTAAATTTGTCAATCAAAAAACTGGGTCTAACAAATACTCAGCTGACAATAAAATAAACTGCCAACTAAATCAGTAAAAATGAATGAAAATATTTGTTATAGATGTGACAAAGCAAAACACACACTGAATGTCCACACTGTAATACAGTGTTTAGATATTGCAAGTGTGTCTCAGAGAAGCTGATTGTTTTAAAAAGAAAAAAACAAGCTGTTCAGAAAAGACTGAAGAGTTCATTCCAAAAAGCCAGAAGAGCAGTATAAAATCAAATGTCATCATTGCCTCTATAAGCAATGTGAAAGGGATTGATTCAGCTTTCAAATGCAAAATTATTATTAATAATATGCCAATAACAATGAAATTGAACACAAAGTCTGCAGCGCCCACTGTGCCTTTAAAAGATGTAAATTGTCATTTATAAAAAAAATAAATATCATTTGCATTGTATCAGGAAAGTGAATATTGATTGTGAAGGCTATCAAATACCTCTCTTGAACCAAACAAGAGTAGCAAAACAATTTATCTTGTTGTGTCAGCTGTAAAGGATAGCAATTTATTAGGTCACAACAGGCTCAATTACTTTGGTTTTACATTGAATAATGTGAAACAGCTCACAACAAAAAAATCAAAATGAATCTGCCCAGAAGTGATTAATGATAGGCTAGGCTTAAATTCTAGAACAATTCATAATATTTTGAAAATGCTAAAATGTAAATGGGTGCTCAAGTTCTACATTGTATGTTCAAGAGAATTATCAAATGGGTTCCAGCAGTTGTGATCAAATTAAAAGGATTGCAAACAGTGATTGTTCAATGGCTAATGGACAGCCACACAATGGACACAGAAAGCAGCTAAGCTTGAATTATATATCACCAATCAATAGTGAAAAGTTACCAGACAACATACAAAGTTACTGGACCTGCTAATGAAGTCATCAAATGTGGATGAAGCCAGAAAATGATGAAGATATCCACCAAAGCATCTGAATGACTACTTTCATCAGCAATAATATTAGCCAGATGAAGGAATGTTATATTTCATCTTATCTTCAACTAATGATCTAGTCCAGACTCCATCTTATTTTGATTTGATTGATTCACAGCCACAGATCAATAGATATGAATAGAGGTATATCCAATGGCATAAACAAGCTAATGGGTGATAATGCTCAGTGAATTTGATTGCTTTCATTATGGATGAGAATCTGACTATAAATAGTCCAGTAGGAGTGTCAAGTCACTCAACAACAATTTACTCTCAAACCTGAATGGCAGTATACATGTTATCAATTGTATGGCTAAAGCAGTGAGGCAAGTTCACATTAGGACTGGGAATATAAATCAGACATGAGGCAAGCTCTTACAATATAGCTAGAAATGTTAGGTAAACCTAGAAGAGCATCTGAAATCCTTTACAGTAATATTTGCATGACAATTAAGCCAACATATCAGGCATAAAGTATACAAACATTACTGTATATAATCTGCAAGTAGGATGTATACATGTCATAAATAGTCTTGTATAGATTTGTAAATATTATATATATATACGTGAAATAAATATTCAAGCAAATTTAAAATCTGTTTTTATATTCACACATAAACACAACAATAATATTATTAGAAGCTTAAAACTACTCTATGGAAATGATTATATGCTTTGTAAATATATTCTTTTCCAAATAGACCCATTGACTTACAGAAACTGTATAGAACTAATAAATACTCCATGCTTATTACTAATTTAAAAGATAGTTTCACTTTCTAACTTCAAATCACCCAGAAACTTTTCAAATAAATAAATTATGGCACAAGAATTAGATTTACTTCAAGATCTTAAATTTTTTTTATGTTTTGTTCAAAATCAACAATAAAATGAATCGTGTTGGACCTTTAAAATAAATGTTATTTGAATATTATTATTTCAGAACTACCAATGGTATACTTATCTGTTTCATATATATATAGTTTAGCAGTTCTTGATTAATATAATCATAAATCATAAACGTAATAATTATTTGATTTATGTAGACAATGGTAAAGTTCTTAATAAAGTCAAAAACAATATATTCCCGTGATGGAATCTTAGCATTTTTTTTTTTTTTTTAACGGATAAATGATCTTTTTTTTAAAAAAACA
Organism: Epiperipatus broadwayi; assembly: GCA_028023455.1. Taxonomy (NCBI): domain Eukaryota; kingdom Metazoa; phylum Onychophora; class Udeonychophora; order Euonychophora; family Peripatidae; genus Epiperipatus; species Epiperipatus broadwayi. The sequence goes on from JAQFVV010012598.1 coordinate 2,050,861, forward strand.
AACAACATACACATAGTAAATAGATAAATACATAATTGGATCTTTGAGGTTTAGTGTTATACCATTCAATACATTTTTTTTTTTTTTTACATCTACATGTTAGTTATTAGTAATATTAATGAGGACCAAATTCTCCATACAGTATTCCCACCAAGTGCAAACTTTCGTAATCAATGGATGAAAGAAGGTTTATGTATAAAATGCCTATCTAGTGCCTATTCATGCACAAACCTTCCCGCATCAATTGATTACGAAGGCTTGCACTTGCTAGCACTACTGTATAGAGAGTTTAGTACTCATATTAACAGTATGTCTAAGTATATGAAATAGTGATCATGTGATATTAGTAATATTGTTAGTAATTGATTATTTTATTGTATAATTAAATATCTTATTTTAAATTTATCTCAAAACGTTACATATATAAATCATTCATTTATTTAGTATTCTATATAGTTTAGTCGAATGGCAAAGAGGCGGAATGTGGAATCCAATATGCATGGATCCCCAATGTCCACAGATTGGGCCTCTCTCTGCCTCTTCCAAACTCGAACTTCTTGTGAACTTCAAAGCAATTAGAAATTAAATTACTTTATCTATCTAACATGTTAAGTAGAATTTCATTTTGTTTTAAAATATAATAATAAATGGTAAAACCTAAAATTATTGCAATAAAAACTACAAACTATTCTATTTTATTCCTAGTAGTAAACAATAATAAAATGATTGAATTAAATTGCCTCAGTACTGTATTTGGTATTAAGTTATTAAGACCAAACGATAACTCCTGATCTTCAGCGTAATAACTCATTATTGTTTGCCAATCTTATATACAATTTATTCCAATATCTCAATATTTAGAGTTAATATTTAAATCTTTAAGGTTTGATGCCAAAGACTACGTTGTAGAATAATGGAGTTCCTTTAAATACATTTTCATAAAATGGCATGGAATTGTAAAAGCACACTTAAAATTCAAAATTATATTTGAAACCATTTTCAATTATTTTAATAAAGATTTTAAATATCAGTCACTTAACGATGAAAATTGCTGATAGCAAATATAAATTACAGTCTGTTTGGCTTGTATTATTATTAAAATATCACAAATAAAAAATAATTAGTAATTAAAAAAAATGTGTTTACCAAATAGTTATCCATCCTTTAGGACTTTCTGTAGAAATAATAATAATTTATATTTACTTTAAAGTATAAATACTGAAGTTATTAAGCGTGAGAATGCTTAAAACACGAATTTTTAAAATTCGTTAATTTGACGTCTTTGACCTCTTGTAATTCATATATATATATATGAATAGAGGGGGATTAATTTTTTTTAATAGTATCATTGTATTAGAAACTTTGCCAATTGTTCAAGGTTAATTCAGTCATATGTGAGTGGTTTTATTTACGCAATGTAAGCGAATCATTTCACTTTTAAGCTGTATCAAAAAATTTAGGTATAATTAAATTTTAAAAATGTGATTAATCTATTTCTACATTTCATGTTACTTTGTTTTAAGTTTCCAATTCAAAATATCAATATATATGTAATTAAGTTATTACTATATCGATAAGCATTATAAATTCACAATACTGTTTATATCTTTTAGAATGATATTCTCAGATCATGTTGAAAAACTTATTAAAATTATACATTAAATTAATTGTTAATTTTTATGTTAAATTTTTTTTCCTGCTCCCAGTTATAGTCACAATACTTTCAAGTCAAATGACACTTGAGCACTTAAGTACTAAAATTTCCAATACAAAAAGCTTGATATCTAAACTGGTAATGAATAGAACAAAAGTATTTTACTTTTTTACTTGACAGGAAATCATCCTATCACTTTATGAATGTATTGGAAGATTGTCAGTGAATTGGATCTGAGATTAATTTTGTTTTGTGGTAGCCACACAAATATGTGTAATGTTTGTTCAGAATTTGGAATAACTTATAAAGCCAAAAGTCAAGGGCAACAATATCAGACCAAAATCTCTGACTGTGTGTAAATGAACAGTATTAAGACAGTATTAATAGATTTATAAAAGATCAATGTGAAATAGACAATGAACTGAAAACTGTCAGATTTACTATACAATTTTAATCATGTTTCAAACATTGAAATAAATATTATACTCTTAATAACATAATTTGATTAAAATATCATGTTTTAGATCATCAGTTTAACTAACTAAAATTTAAATCCCATTGAAAATAAATTTGTTCTTATTGGCAATTAATTAAGTTATATTAAAATAAATATTAATGTTTAAATAAAAAAATTTGATATTCTATTTCTTTGTTATAAAAAATAAAGTGAATTATTATCACTTTCTTTATTATTGTTAAGATACTGCAGTATCCAAAGACACAGATGTTAGGCGTTTAAGTAATCTGTTTAATCAATTTAATTAGAACTATTTTAATTAGTCTATTATATTTAATTCCAATTACAAATATTTCTTTATAAGGTAACAAATATATACTCAAATTATTTATACATATAATTCCTAAAAAAATTTCAATTTATAAACACACATTATACATACCAAAATAATACTCTTCCCCTCACTCTAAAGAATAAGCAAATGTATACTCATACACAAGCTTTAATTTTTCTGGCATTATTTAGTTTTATTTTTGCCTTCAAGGTATTATAAGTTGGAATTCTTCTCATCATTGTTTTACTCATTTTCTTTCAGTAGCTTTTCCCTGTTCTTTTCTTTATCTTGTATCTTTGCCAATTTAGACCATCATTCTCTTTCACTAAATAAACTATTTTTTCCATTGTGAAAACACCCAATAATCATCAATTTCTATTTCAATCAATTCAGCTTTTTGGCTTCTTTAACAGTTTACATGATTATGAACTTTATTACTATCAGGCATATTTATCAAACTTTGATAGCAATGTTGAGACCATTCTTATTTGTCACTATTTTATAATCAAATTATGGAACCAATTTCTTTTTCCTAATTGAAATGTTATTACTATAAGTTTATTGGCCATATATTTGTTTATTATAACTCAATATTTGTCACCCAGATAAATAGTCCTATCAGTTTTTCATATGTCTATTACTAACATTGACCAGGTTGACTCCAAAACAGATACAATTATACTTTTATCCACTAAATCTTTAAGTGTTTTTCCATGTTATGCTTCAGTGCAAAAGAGGCCTTTTGGTGTTTACAGATGACAGGGCAGGTAACTTTCATTAGTTCAATATCTATTGGCTATACAATCATTTTTGTTGAATCAGACATCTAAATCTCTGATTCAAGTTTTACTTTTTAATTATTTTTATTTTCCTGCCCAAAGGTTTAAACCATTTTCCACCTAATATTGGGCTTATCTTTTGTGGCTATTAATAAAGGCAAATTATTCACTATAATTCCAATAGTGTCTATGAAGTTTTTTTTCATATAATTTACTACTAAATCCATTTTTTTCATGTTATTGACTACTAAATCCATTTTATCCATTGGAATAATTATTTTATTTTCCTTTAAAATTTTTAAATAATCTTTTTCTGATAACAGCAGTATACCTATTCTGCTGTTAATATCCATTTTTTTCATGAATAATAACATTATGCAACATTTGACCATTTTCATTGATGTTAGTCTTTTTGAAATTTGTTTTTCTATTATTGTTTTCTCTAGATTGATAGTTAGACAACAATCTGTTGTTATTTTTTCTTTGATTTTTGTAATGTAGATTCTGGACAACTTACCTATAATGTCATATGTGTGATAGTAAACATTCTTGTATTTTCACCTGTTTTTTTAAGTATCCCATTCTGGCACAACAATAGCATGTTCCAATGCCAGTATCAATTTTTTCATCTCACTTTTTTGTTTTCTATAAATACAATTATTACCAATCATTTGGGGGATTTGTGAACTCTGTAACACTCTTGAACTCACCTACTTCTATTGCAACTTCATATGCTAATTTTTTTAATAACATTTGAGTAGATAAATTTAGTTTCCCTCCAAAATTTCTGCTTGAGATTACTATCAATCACCCCCCCACACTAACTGATATCCTCTAATACAATAATAAAATTACTCTTTTTGGCAAATATACAGAACCTGTATCCAATATACTGTATAATTTTATTTACTACCTGACCTTTAATTTTTCATCTATTACATTAATTATTAACATGTACCTTTCTACATGAGTGGCACATACTTACCTCCCAGCTGGATTGTTTCCATCAAATTCTGTAAATAATTATTTTACTGTGTCATTATTAATTCTGTTCAACTTACAACCTAAAGTTAATATATTCACAACATCACTCCCAAAATTTTCAAAGATTCTGTAGTTTTACACCACTCCAGATATATAATTATTGACTGTTGACTACACCAACTGCAATATCTAGGATTAGCTAAATTTATATAATGGTTTAATGGCCAACTACTATAAGTAGGGGTAATCAGCACATTCATAGTTTAATTTCTCCTTTAATAACACAGTCATGGATTTACTAGTGGACCAAGTAAATGGGTATAAAAATTCATACTAAATGGGTGAATAGTTCATTATATTTTGCACACAGAATAGAATATAGAACAAATATTAATAATAATGGTAAAAACAATTTAGTGTACAATCAATAACTCTAGATAGTATTTCTGAACACTATTTTAACAAGTTATACATATTTGATATCATTTTATCCAAAGGCTTGCAAATAATAAAAATTCTGGGTGATTTGTTCAAATCCTAAATCTATTTCTTGATAGATAGAGAATAGATCACTCTGGAATAATAGTTTCCTGAGTTTCGTAATCTATTTATTCTACTAGAACTTTTTATACTGGATAATTATTAATTTTCTAAAGTGCACATAACCTTGGAGGGGGGAAAACTATTAGATTAATTTGGTTGATACCATGTCAAAGTAACCCATGATTTATTACTACTCAAACTTTTTTATTAGATTTTTTAAGTAATAAGTTTGATTCTATTTTTAATCATTGTGTTACTTATATTTAATTATAAGTATTTTCAATTACAAATCTTTCTCTATAATACAACAAATATATACTCAAATTATATAATTTCTATAATTTTTCCAATTTATAAATACTTAATATATATACCAATATAATAACAGGTATTTCGAAATTATAGATAATTTAAAATTATAATTTCAAAAGTCTAATAGAATACTAATATTCTCAAAGACCTGAGTAATGAGTTTAGTGGCAGGCAACAGATGAAAAGATTCTTAGATTATCTTCTACTAAAAACTTGGTCTAATTACGAACTTTTTCTTTTCCTCCCACATGTCTAGGATTTCATTCAACTCTATTCCAGAGAAATTTATCATTAAAAAAATAATCATTTAAAAGTCAGAGGATTTATTTTAAATTGTTGGAAGTAGTTTATGATATATAGTTCTTTTATGTATTGGTATTTTAGTTTCATTTATAATAAATAAAACTCACCATTTTATATATACTTACTTGCTATGTCCATAAAAATCAGCCTATCTTAAAACCTTTAAAAATTTTCAGACATAAATGATTTTATAATTTTGTTTAGGTATATGACTAATATCTATAATTATATAGCTATCACATATGACTAATGATATTTATCTATAATTCATCATCATTTCTACTCATTATCAATATTCTGCATGATGAAGGTTTCCAAGTTTAATACAATTTCTCCAATCCGTAATCTCTCTTCTCCACATCTAACCCATGAACATCCTCATTTCAGTTATTCATCTTACATATGGTCTCTTTCTAAGTCATTTGCTATAACTTAAGATCTAGTTTAAAACTTCAAATATCTATATAGTATCATTTCTTTTAGATATACTTTCAGCTAGTTCTGCTTCAATCTATTAATTTTTTCAATGTTGTCACAAATACCTCACGTACTTCATTTTCAATCCTTTATTGTTATTCATAATATTTATTTCTACATACTTTATTGAGTAGGCTGAAGTCTCTATTTTATTCTTTTGTTAAGTGTTTCAGTTTCATAAGAACTGTAAAGCACATTTATTTTATACTCATCTAATGTGTAATTCACAGAGGCAAAATTCCCATGCATCATTCATTACAAACCAGAGTAATCAATGGATTCAAGCGTTCATGTGATGCTTAATGTGATGTTTCATGGTCTAAAGTGTAATTGTAAATTTAGATTGATCAGATGAACAATTATATGCTAACTGTAAAAACAAAATATGATTTTACTATGAAATAGTCATCTTAGATTAAGGATTTTTAAATTCATGTTGATTGAAAAAAGAGAAGAATAAGTTTTATTTTTTTCTATATTGCTGAAATATTTGGTTTTCTTTGAAAATTAATAATAATGGATCTTTTTTTTTAAATGTAAAGTTGAAGAAAAATTTATATTGGATTATTTATAATAGTTTTCAATTATTGTTTGCATATAAATTGCTCACTATTTGATAGATATCTACAGTATCCTTTTTAATGATTTTATTTCATTTAGAAATTTTGTCTGTTTGTCTGATCAAATCCTGTAAATCATTTTGAGTATATTTTTATTGAATGGCTTTCCTTTCAAATTTGTACTCATGTAAGGCATCGATGGAAATTTAATATGCCACAATATTTCTGGGTTATCCAGCCAATTTTTCAATCTAACAGTATTTGTGAATGAATTTCCAAACACTTGCTATTGATTCAGCAAGTTTTCTGTGGTACACACTAGATGGTGGTATATTTTTAAAAAAATTATGCTCAAATGTATTATTCACTTAAAAACATTTACAGTTTATTAAAATAATAATAATAAAGAATGAAATCTTAATTTGTCTGGATTGTTTATCTAAAACTTGCTTTTTAAAAAATACTGCCTTCATAAATAAAAATAAAATCTTGTAAACAATTTTTAACATGGTGAATTTCATTTTAAAAACTAGAAATAATGTAACATTGTTTACATTCTAATATTTAAATAGGAATGTGAATATTACATTATGAAAAGTCTGTTGCAAAATATCCAAATATTAAAAAATAAATACTAATATATTAAAAAAATATTTTATAAAAAATGTTTTTTATTTAATTTGAGAGTAATACATTAAAAACCAAAAAGTTTTTTTTTCTTGAATCACAATTTGAATTGTTACATTTAACTTAAAATAAAAGTGAGAGGCATCCATAAACTAATTAATTCAATCACTATTTTTAAAACTAATGACTGAATTAATTAATTTATGTATGCATTCAGCTTTTATTTCAAATTAACTATACCAATACAAATTATTGTCCAAGAAAAAAAAAGTTTTTTTTAACTGCATTATTACCCACACTTTTATTTCATATTAAATACAAAACCCCAAATTGTTATTGAAGAAAACAATTATTTTTTGCTTTTTAATGTGCAATAAATAAAAGCATTTATTATAAAATATTTTTATATATATTATTTGATTCTTTTTTTATATATTTATTTTTTTATTGATAAAAACTCTTAAAACCATTAAACAAATTTATGTAATAACAGATCATCTGATTACAAATTAAATGCTTCACCCAAATAAATACAACAAATTTATATAAATTTTATAGTTTATTTTAATATTTATAATAATTATAAAAACCCTAGTCAAAACAATTTATTAGCATTAAGTTGAGTTTTTACTTTTTTTAAATGTAATTTGGTTAGTGAAAATTTAAATTTATTTATTTATAAAAAATAAAAAAATTATATATATAAATTAATTGATTTAGAGTTTACTATAATTGAAAATTCTTTTTGAAAATATTTTTAAAGCATTTCTAAATGTAATTACATACATTATTTACAATTTTCATTCCATACTTCACTTTTTTATTTATTTTTTAATATTATAACTTTTTAACTATTAATTTAAATTTGCTTATTATAGTTTAATTACAGAAGATTATGCTCAATAGCTTTGCAAATGTAATTTATTTTAGTAATTTTTTCATCAAATTACATCAATTTTTTAAAATAAAATTAAATATATTATGCTATTTATCTTAATTATTTTGTTTTATTTATGAGTTACAAATATTATATGGTCAGTTTTTTAACCATGTAATGTTCAAGGCCAAAATGATAAGCTAATTAAAACAGTGTTTTAAATTGACCACACGGATTTTGTGTTGTCTTCTCATCTAAGTATGAATCCAAAACCTCTCACCATTTGTTTATCATTCTGATCTTTGTAATACACAGTCCAATATATTTAAAAGTGTCTGCCTCCATTTACAAGCAATGATTTTATTTGTGAAACTTTATATGTGACTAAGAATATATTTAAATTCTATAATTTAAAATAAAATATTTATTTTTTTGTTACCAATATTTATTTAAATTATGTTTATCTATGAATATGTGTGTATATAAGTTTAATACTTTGATATTTATTTTTATAACCTAGCATACTTTTAAAGGGAAAGTATACTAGATTAATAAATATTAAAGAATAAACTTTATTCATCATCATCATCCTTTTCAATTATTATCATCTATTTCAGGAAGAACCAAATTTAATCCAGTTTACCTTATTTCTAGCCTCTCTTCTCCACATCACACCAGCAAACTTTCTTATTTCATTCATCCATCTCACATGTGGTCTTTTTCTAGTCTTTTACAATCCTTGGGATTTAGTTTAAAATATCAGCTGTCTATCTATTATCATCTTTTCTAAAAATATGTCCAGTCCAGATCCACTTCAATCTCTTAATTCTTTCAGTGATATAAGTGATATTTGATTGTTTTCTCTTTCAGTTCCTTCTTGTTACTCCTAACAAATGTCTCTCCATATTTCATTGAGGGGTCTGAAATCTTTGAATTGCTTTTCTGTTAAGTGTGGAAGTTTCAGATTCATAAGTAAGAACTGGTAAAACACATTTATTAAAAACTTGCCTTTTCAAATACAGAGATATATATTTCCTTTTAATATTTTGTTGTTTTTACCAAAAGCAGTTAATCCAAGTTTAATTCTATGATTAATTTCATTCACCATGTTTCCATCTTTATTAAAAAGTTGACTAAAGTATTTAAATTTATTAATATCTTCTAAATCATCATTATCAATGTTTACTTTCTGTTTTTGAGGAAAAAATATTGAACATTATTTTAGATTTTTTATCATTTATCATTAGCCCAACATTTTACTTTCATCTGATAACTATTGCAATATTTCCTGAAGTGAAAACAGTACATCATTTACAAAATCTAGATGATTTAAATAATCTCCATTTCCTTTTAATTCCTTAGTTTCCCATTGAAATCCACAAAATACTTCTTTTTAGAACTGCTGTAAAAGTTTTTGAGATAATGATCATCCTGTCACATACCCTTCTCAATGTTATTCTTTTTAGTATAACTATGTAATTTAATCACAGTTGTTGCATTTTGATAAATATTTTTCATAATATTATAATATCTTGGATTTATATATTGATGATCCAATACTTTAATCACTGAAGAAATGCTTATAGAATCAAATGCCTTTTCATAATCCACTAATCCAAAACATAATGGTAACTCATATTCATTGGTCCTGTTCTATAACTTTTTTAGATACTTGGATGTGATCTACTGTGCTAAAACTACTTTTAAATCCTGCTTGTTTTTTTTTTGGTTGGCAAAAATCCAAAATTTGCTGTAGACAAGTTGTAATTGTCTTGGTAAAAATTTTGTACAGAACTGATAAAAGATTGATAGATCTGTAATTTCTAGTATCTTCTTTATTATGCTTTTTGAATATCAAAATTATTTCTATATTTTTCCAATCATTGTAGATATTTATCATTAAGACATTTGGTATATAACTTTGATAATAATTTTTCTATTTCCTCACCTGCTTCTTTTCCTTTTCATAGATTTAATTTCATGTCTCACTTGTGAATTTAAAATATTGGAGAATTTAGAAGATGTAGCAATTAAATGGTATAGTTTGTTTTCTTGTTCTTTATTCCTATACAATTCTTCATAGAACTTTTCCACATATTTCTTATCATATCTCTTTTGTGCAATAATTTCATCTTTTTTTCTTATTATAGAAATAAGTTTTCTACCAATTCAAAATATTTAATACTTTTGAAACTTTTACTAACTTCAATAGATGTCCTTGCCAATTTACAATTTTATTTTCTTATATTGTTATTAATTATCTTTCACACTATTTTACAAAACTTTAGCTATCAATTTTCTTTTTAATGGATCATTTTTATATATTTTTTCATATTTCTTCTTTTTTTCATACATTATATAGTCTCAGTAGAAAATTTATTGGTACATTGCTGCTTTCTTGTACCAACTATTTTTTTTGGAATTCTTAATACTCTATCAATTAATTTTCTATTGACTTCATTCAAATTTAAATTATCTTCAAAATCTATTAACATTTCAAAATAATCTGAAAGTCTTAATTAAAATTCTATGGAATGATTCTGAAGATTAGAAATATCAATTGTAAATACTTCTTTTTCTAATTTTTGTCTTTCTAGTTTTCATTAACACATCTTTTAACTTACTAATCGATAATCACTTCCTGTGTTGAATTTATTAAAAACATTACACACAGTTTTGAAATATATATTTTCTGTTAGTCAAAATATAATCTAATTTTGTTGTACCTTCATTTGGATGCTTCCATGCTCATTTCCATTTAGCATTTTCTCAAAACATGAATTTGTATACAGTTTTTCGTTTTTGAAAAGTCCACCAGTCTGTGTTTCTCAGCACTTTCACCTTTAAATCATTTACCAATCGTAGCATTAATTAGTCTTCTGTGACAATTTTAAAATGTTGTTTTGTCTGACTTAAAGCCTTTTGTACATCCATATAAAAATCCTCTACTTCATCAGAATGATTACTTGTTGGGGCATAAATTTGTATTATCTGCCTTTGGTATCTGCTATTAAGCTGAACAATTAATCTTGCCATTCTGTCTGATATACTAACTATTTGCATAATATTGTTCTTCCACTTTTTATTTATAATGAATCCAATGCCACTTGTACTCTCAATATTTGTATTTTTATGGTAAAGTATATGACTACATTTTAAATAAATTGTCTCATAGAACTTCATCAATGCCCCATTTAATAGTGGATAGTTTTTCTTCTAATTTATGAAAATCTTCTTTATTTGAAAGTAATCTTTAAGTTGTACATATCTAAATAAAATGTCATCAAATAGCAGATTGGGTCTGCAATAAGGAGATTTTTAGCATCCTTCAACTTTGACAACTAACCACTCCCTTAACTGATGACTTTATAACTTCCTGGAAATAAAGTTAATGGTTTAGTTTTGTGAGACATGATTGTAAATAACTATTAAAAAAAGATCATAAACACAGATCTTCATTATTCTGTCTTCAAAAAAAATCACACTGATATTTCAGCTAAGAACTACCAAGCAACTTAGAACAAAGACCATGATGTTTTTATATTTAAACTATGGTAAAAAGTCAATAAATTTCCCACAATGGCTGATCATCTGTGTTCATATTCTATGTAAATAATCATATAATAATAAGAGCTGCAGTGTTAAGAACTTATGCAATGGATTGATCAGTTCCTTTAAAGCCTCAGGAGGAATCAAAGAGGTTCTTCCAATATTCAGCAAACTTTTTTCTGCAGCCTAACCTTTTATAGTATTTTTTATTACAGGGATTCAATATATTATATATAAAGATACAATAATTTATTCCCTTCACATCCAAAGCCATTTAAAGCTTTTAAATGCCTTAAATCATGAACAATAGCAAACTCTATACAATATAAATATTTAACAATATATATAAAATATCTATAATATAATATAATTTTTTAAAAAGTACACATTTAAACAACAATAAAAATAATTAACAAAAAATCATAATAAAATTAATATAAAAAAAGAGAATACACTAATAAATCTATACAGAGAACTCAATGAAATGAAATTGTGACTGAGAGATAATTTATAATGCCATTTATACATCTGAGTTTCACATGTAAAATTAATGAATTCAAATTTACAATTTTTATTTATTTATTTAATGTTTCATCAAACTATGAATAATTAAAGTTATGAATGTAAGTTCATGGATATGGGGACTGAGAAGAAATCTTTACATATAAATCAACCAAATAAGTGCTTTTTATCTTTTATAATCTTCATGAATTTCTTTTGTTAATCTTTAAATGGAAATACATTTAAAACTAGTGTTCATAATAATTATTGTACATAATATAGTAATTAGTTTAAATTGGTAATTTATTATCTGACAGTATAATAATAAAAAAATAAATGTAAGAAAACAAAGTGTGTGTCATACTATTTGGTTAATTTTTTAAAAAAAGTTTATATAATATTATAATTATGTAAATGATAGTTATTATGATCATAAAATATGATAAAATTATTATCTTGACTAGGAATAGATATTATGACGAATGTAAGAGTATACATGTACATGTAGAATAAATGTAAGCAAATACATATCAACATATTTATTTACTTTATTATCAATAAAATATATGATAATAATATTGATGATTAATCTTGGTAATTCTAAAAAAAGGAAATTATTCTGATTAATTATTATTATTTTAAAAGCAAAAAGTATTAAAGTATAATATTTTATATATTTTTAATATTTAGTTTAATTAATATATATATATATATATCAATATTTCAAATGTACTCCTTATTTAAATCTCATAATGCACCCTGCAGATTCTGAATGCTATCACTCTGATCTTAATGGTCAAATGCATGTATGGAAAATTATAAAGATTCTAATAATAAATAATCTTTTTTTCTTCAAATGTTCAAAATGTTGATATATATATACATTACAGCTAGTAGAAGAAAAGAAAAGAAAATCTATTTTAAAAATGCTATGTTGGAATACAAGTATATAAAAGATTTTTTTGAATTTAATAATATAATATGTGAGAAAGGTGGAAAAAAATATTAGGATAATTTAAACTTTTGAATGGAACAGTCTTAGAAAATTTTCTCTCCAGAACTTAAAATAAAATAGGTACTTCTTATTTATTATTTTAGAACATATTATAACAAAACAGCTAATTGCAAAAGACATGCCCTACATTTAAATTAAATTGACATTTCAAAACTAATAATAATTACTTTATGCATTTAGTGGATTTTGTTATTTCAAACAGAGAAGTTAATATGCTTAATATGTTCACATGCAAGCCATATCAATGGTCAGGCTGGGATAGTATAAAATATAAGACCTGTGACCACCTTTCCAGATCATTCCACTCATTTTATGGCTGCAAAAAGCAAGCACCTCTTCTATGGATTTTTTTATTTGTATTGGGATGATTCCCAGACACCATCTAGCCAAGACTGATTAGATTATCATCAAAAGAAGGGTTTTAAAATGCTTCCACCACTTCATTTTATCTGGCTAGCACAAAGAATAGGAAAGTGGCTTGAATCAGACTATCAGGGCAAGTATATTCATAACACATATATAATTAACTAAATTTATTTAATACTATTATATGGTAATTAAAATGTTATATGGTGAAGTATGGAGAGAGACAACTAAGCTAAATTAACAAATCAAAAATAACAGGTTTATTTACACACACATAAAATGAAAATAAAACATTTAACATAATAATTAAATGAAAGTGGAAATTAATTATGATCTTATTTGCTAAGGATTAGTCCATTTCTAAAATAAGGATAAACAACCCAATTGTTTTTAGTTATAAAGTTTCAAAAGAATAACAGTTTGTCTAGACACTGAATTTGATATTTTATATTTACTTAGATTATTGTTATAGCTTTATTTCTGTAGTGATCACTCCTCTCCTCATCAAAGTTAATGGAGTTCATTAGTGGCATTTCTAACTTCTTTTGGAAGCTGTTTGCTCTTTTAGTCCAGGTTGGCAAATATCTTGGTCTTGCTTGCAGTAATATCTATATTTATAGACATGGATCTCAGCAATGGTAGACAAGGGTCTTTCCTATATATCAGGCATGAGATGTCAAAGAAATCAGGTGGTGAACCTGAATGAATACCACTCTGTAGTTTAACAGTGCATGATAAGATTAATATGTCCATGAATATTGCTCTACATTCCTGATTGATGAATGGGAAATTTTGTATTGAGAGCTGGTAGCAGAATGCTTAACAGAGCACTACTGACTTAACAGCAAACTAAATGACTGACTCTTAACAGAAAATTCAGCAAAATGCTGTTGTCTTCTCATGGCAAAATTTGTCAGAAGAATAAAACAATAGGAAATTTGTAGCTTTTATCCCATTGACATTTATTGTGACTATCCATGTTATTGATTAGTTTTTCAAATTCTTTTAATCAGTTAATCTTCTCTGCTTATTTTTTAAATACAATTTGATCAAACTTATTATCCAATAAATTTTAATAAAACCAAATCATTAATTACCTATTTTTGATTATTTTTTATGCAACAAAATTCTTTTACCAAGTAACTTTATAATATTTAAACAGCATTAAACTGTTGCACATGCACTTTGTATTTTAAATATAAAATGAATGAATACTAAACACTTCAACCACATGATAAAGTCTTTGGAAAAGATAGAATGGCCATCTATCTTTTCGAACCCAAACACTTTTTTATGGGTGAATCTTAAGTGTTTAAAAGTGAAAGCATGAAGATCTTAAATAATCACTTTAAATTACTTTTACATGCGTGAATGAATGACTCTGGTGAAATTTATTAGAATTTACGATACGTCATTCTTATTTAAAATTAAATGTATGTAAATAAGTCAATTATTTTATATAGCACATGTGCAACAGTTTAATGCTGTTTAAATATTATAGTTTATAAAAAACATCACACTATATAAAATAATTGACTTATTTATATACATTTAATTTCAAATAAGAATGATGTATTGCAAATTCTAATAAATTTCACCAGCGTCATTCATTCAAGCATGTAAAAGTAATTTAAAGTGATTATTTAAGATCTTCACGCTTTCACTTTCAAACACTTAAGATTCACCCATACAAAAGCGTTTGGGTTTGAAAAGATAGAGGGCCATTCTATCTTTTCCAAAGACTTTATCATGTGGTTGAAGTGTTTAGTATTCATTCATTTTATATTTAAAATCCAAAGCGCATGTGCAACAGTTTAATGCTGTTTAAATACTATAGTTTATAAAAAACATCACGCTATATAAAATAATTGACTTATTTACATACATTTAATTTCAAATAAGAATGACGTATCATAAATTCTAATAAATTTCACCAGTGTCATTCATTCAAGCATGTAAAGGTAATTTAAAGTGATTATTTAAGATCTTCATGCTTTCACTTTCAAACACTTAAGATTCGCCCATACAAAAGCGTTTGGGTTCAAAAAGATAGATGGCCATTTTATCTTTTCCAAAGACTTTATCATGTGGTTGAAGTGTTTAGTATTCATTCATTTTATATTTAAAATCCAAAGTGCATGTGCAACAGTTTAATGCTGTTTAAATATTATAGTTTATAAAAAACATTGTGTTATATAAAATAATTGACTTAAGTAAATTTATGTAACTTTTAAAACATATTTAAATTTATAATTTATTTTTTGTTTTTATAATCCATTGGAATTCTTTTTTTATCAGTTAACAGAGAGCAGATAAGTATTCTTTTAAATATTATATTTAAAAAATTCTACATTTTAAATCTTTCTATGAAACATATGTACACATATGTGTCACAATATGAACAAAATGGAATACTAAAAAAAAAGAAAGGAGTAAAATTTATCTGTCTTATAGAGATATTCAAAGGAGCTCGAATCATGAAAAGTAATGGATTAGCTTAAGTTTGTGACTCTCCCATTCTTATGTAATAGTTCATGTTATAATTATTGTATAATGGAAATAATTCTGGAGATATTAGAAAACCATTCAAAATAATAATAATTGCTTAAACAATCAAACAATGCCATTAGAAACTTTGGCAGTTGGGTTGTAAATTAGGACCAGAAACAACATTATACTTGGTAAAATGGACAAAACAATTTTAAAAGTACATTTTGTAAAAAAATAATATAGTAATATTATTTTATTATCATTTTTTTTGTTTTGTTTCAAAGTATTACTGATGAAAAGTTTAAAGCTTTAACAAATAATGTTTTATAAATTTTGATTCATAATTATTCATTATTTTTTAAAAATATTTATTTTAAAAATAAATATTTAAATATCAATTTTACATACACAAACATTTTGAATATCTGTAAATATTCAAAATAGATAATTAAAAATAAGCACACACATTTGATCATTTCATACTTGTTTATTGTTTATGGTTTTTAAAATAAGTATGGATAAATGTAAGAAAAATATATTCACTTATAAATAAGAAATTTGACAGACATAAAACAGACTATTTCTTGAAACTGAGCAGATGTTTTATTTATGTATATTTGTAAAAAGATTTTACTTGACAAAGTTTTACTATTTAGGTAGAAATTTGTATTAAAGCAACAAAGTCTCGGCTTTTATATATGCATTAAGCAAATGTAATATTATACATGTTTGTGTAAGTTTAGAAAAAGAAATATTTTACTTATATGAGGAATCCCACATATATTACATATATAAATGCAGGTGTTAAGCCTGTATAATGTATTATATGATGATTGTAATATATATTTGGCACAATATTATTGCTGAAAAGTATACCAGTATTTATTTAATAGATAAAATAAAAGATAGATTTAAAGAAAATATTTTGTATGGAAACAAAATGTAAAGTGTGTGTGTTCTTGATCATCTAAAGATATTTTCATTTTAATTAAAGAGAATAAAATTAGATGATAAAACAAAGCAATTGTTTTAGGAAATATTTGGAAGATATATAACCACCTTGTGATTTATAAGAGGTTTTGTAATTATTAATATTAATTTGAAATAGTTATGCAAATCTCTGCTCAAGTTTATAATTGAAAAATATTAATAAATCAACATAAATTATTGATGATAAGCAAACTCATACAATGACAGTAAGTTGAATGCATATCAAAAAATATGTTATTGTTTTGCAGATATTTAAAACATGCACGTATAAATTTATAATTTTAGCATTGAGACATAGATTTATTTCTAACTTATATAAATAATATTAAATATATTTATTTATCTATTTATTTTTGTGAAAGAATATAAGAAGATAATCCCAAAAAAATGTATGAGTAGATAATTTTAGGATAAGTAAAAATGAGGGTGTAGAATGTTCTACACATCAGGTATTTATTTATTATTATTTATTTGTTTGTTTCAATATTAATTTAATTTGTAGACAATTTTATTATATTTGTTCTACAATAAAAATTTTCATTGTTATCATTTTCCATGATGGTCCTTAGTCTCATTTCATTTATGCATTTACTTTATTCTGGGTGCAATGGATATCCATGAATGACAAGTATGACACTGGATTTATGTTTTTATTATTATCAACATAATATTAAAAATTTGTCGCATGATCTGTAGTTTCTTCCAATGTATTGACTGCAAAGTTAAAGGAACAAGGATTAGGAGAAGTAGCATGAATAAGCAATGGACAGGCATCCTGACTCACATGATATATATAATTAGAAATGGTTGTAAGTCAGGATGGATGAATTATAATACATTTTTAATCAACAAATTTATTCATGTTACATAATTTTGAGTTCTCAACATTATTCTTTTATTATTATGTACTTTGCCCTGTAGCTAAATTCACTATTTCCATTGTTACAATATAACAAAAATACATTTTATTTTTTATTTTCCATTATTATTATTATTATTACTACTCCTAGGACTATTTGAAAACTATACATTATATTTTGTCAGACTAATTAATTATCAATATATTCTGATTTATAGGTTGGTGTTTTTTTCTAAATATAAAGATAATATAATTGATTATGAATATCTGGTTTACAAATTCATTGACTTATCAGTTATTTTTATCATCGAGGCAATTTGAAATATAAAAATTAATTTTGGAATCTTACTGAATGACATTTATTAAATCTTTTTTTTGGCTAGTAACTGCTATCTATTGGATTTTTTAAAAACTAGAAATATAATGTCTTGGAAAAAGAAAGAAAAATATTTTATTTTTTTCCCTATTAAATCAGCGGATGCCAAACTTTTTTCTCTCGTACTTCTTAATTTTTTTTTCTCTTGGGTACCCATTGATTAATACCTCCCTTCATTAGTCCCACCCATTTCTCAAAAAAGTTTGTTTGTTTTTTCCAAATTTTTTAGGTAAACTAAATAAATAATCAAATCACTCAAATGGTACTGTAGTATTAGAGCTGCGACATGAAGAATTATAATCGTTTAATCATTAAATTAATTAGGTTATTAAATCAAAAACATATTTTAAAATCTACATTAAAAAAAAAACAACAATTTAGCAAAAAAATAGGAAAAGCATTAATGTGAAGAATAGTTAAAATGCGCGTTTAAATCAAATTGAGTGTGTGTTTGCACGTGCATATTCTGCATAATCTATTTTAATACATTGTACAGGCTTACACCTGCATTTATATATATAATATATGTGGGATTCGAACTCAGACTTTCACATGACCTACAACTCTCAGTGCCATCTTATATTGGTGACTCACCTGATCACATGCATGTTGAAAAGATAAATAATCACCAATATTCATATTTCATGCTAAACCAGCACTCATTAAAGTATGAAGATTGGTTATCTTAATATAAAGCTGAGTACTAATTGTATATATGTGTGAAGATGGTAATCTGAACTAACTGATGAGTGATGGTTCAACACGAAATACCTATATTGGTGATTATCTTTTCAACATGTGTGTGATCAGGTGAGTCAGCAATATAAGATGGCACTGAGAGTTGTAGGTTGTATAAAAGTCTGAGTTCGAATCCCGCATACATTACATATATATATATGTAGGTATAAGCCTGTACAATGTATTAAAATAGATTATGCAGAATATGCACGTGATTACACACACACAATTTGATTTAAACACGCATTTTAACTATTCTTCACATTAATGCTTTTTGTATTTTTTTTAAATGTAGATTTTAAAATATGTTTTTGATTTAATAACCTAATTAATTTAATAATTAAACGATTATAATTCTTCATGTCACAGCTCTAATACCACAGTACCACTCAAATTAACCTAATGACATTTATTGGTTTTTACTTTTAATTTTACATTTAAAAATTTATGTCAATTTTAAAAAGTAATTCACCCTGGCTTTTTATAATTTTAATGTGATCCTTGAGCTTGTTTTATGGATCCTATTTTTTTATTTAATCATGTTCAAAAGAAGACATATATAATCTCAAATGAGGAACTGCATCAAGCTTATTGCGATATTTATTCTTAATATACCACATAAGCCGATAATGCTCTTTCGACAAGCTCTGTGTTAGTGAAAGGTAATAAATATTATTGCTTTATTTCTGAATTCCTGAGACTTTTTTTTCACTACTGCCCAGAAGTTAATGACATTTCTTCTTTTGAAATCAGATTGTAAAGAAGAATCAGTCAAAAGCTCAATCAATTTTTATTTGTAAGAAACTGATAGTTTTTCACTTTGTTAAAAAAGAATTCATTCATTGGATTTAAAGTTCAGTTATCTTCACTATTTGGCTTAGGAAAATATGATCTGAATGACACTTTGTTATTTTAAGTGTGCTATTATATTACTTTTTACTAATTTCTTCCCATTCTCAGATAAGAAACTGTGAAATGTCTCAAAATTTTCACATTGGTTTTTTTTTATATAATTCCTTAAATTCAATTTCTTGATTATATTTTGTCAGACACCTTAAAGATGGTTATGGAACTGTTCTGTAATTCTAAGTTTAGTTTATTTTTTAAAAAATATCAGCTAAGTATGCAAGCTGTTGGAACCATTCATTTTCATGAAATTTAATGCTCAACTCAAAAGAAATAATTTCCAAAATAACTTGAATTTCATGTCTCCATTCAAACAATCTTGCAAGTACTTTTTCTTTAGAAAACCACCTCATTTCTGTGCATAAAAATGATGTAGTATGGTCACTGTCCAACTTTTCACACAAATATTTGAATAGTCTGGGTTTTTTTTTGAATTGGCCTTAATACAATAAATAATTTTGACAGTGAGCACTTCCTTTAATGAATCTGGTAGGGGGTTGGATTCTAGGCTCTGTTTGTCAACACAGGAATGACTCCAAACTATGTGAGAGCAACTTCTTTAATGTGACTGCCTAAACCTGTGTAACAGTCAGATATAGATTTTCCACCATTCATGCAAACACCATAGCAATTGGCCCAATCACCCTCTTTTTCACTGAAACATTGAATGATATTAAATATTGTAATGATCAGATTTGTACATTCATATAACAAAATCCAGAGCTCGGATAAAATATACTAAAGCTGACTGGAATGGGATGGAGAGATTCCATATCCAGAAGCTTCAACTCATTCAGCAAAGCTACTACCTTATGAGTAACATTTCTGAGGTTACACATGGGCCTTAATTTGATCTGTGACCCAGGAAAAGACATGAGAGTTAAAACCAACCATCCAAGCCTTACCAAACTGGGTCAATAAACTTAATAATATTAAACTTAAAGCGAGATCAATAATTAATTCTAATGCATATCAAACTTATATTTAAAAAATAATAATTTAATTGGAATACGATTAAATGTAGGTTTTATTAATAATAATAATTAGTAAAATTAAAAAATAAACTAAGATGCACATACAATTGGAAAGCACAATATATAAGTAGGATTTGATGCATGCAGGCATTATACAGTGTGATGAGATTGATCAAGATTATAGCATGCATTCTTACTAAAAGGTGTTTAATAACTTCATGCGTGGTGAATAAGTTTTGCCTATGAAAAATTAATTAATATGCCAAATAATATTTCTCTAATATGGTTTATCAATGATAATATAATGACGCTAGCCAGCTGTTTATACAGATTACATAATATTTTGAGCATGATAATAAAGCTTGAGAATGATGAAAATCTAAGTTTATCAATAACAGATTTGAGGATTTCAGATATATTCTGAATAGATATATTACAAAGGAAGAACTGAATAAATTAGCATTACATATATTTGCTATAGGCATATGTTAAATATTAATAAAGATATGAAGGTGTGGATGAACAGTTATTCACAGGATTTTAATCTCATATATGCAGTACCTTGAGACCGAATGGCTTGCTAATAATAAAGAATGTTATGAGTTCAGAACTCATGCCCCAGTTCTATAAGTGATAGTCTTACCCAAACAATATGCTTCCCGAGTGTGACTTGTTGTCCACCATGATGAAGATACCTGAATAAATGGGGACAGCATCCACTGTGAGCCCATTGAAAGGAGAAAGGCATTAGTATGTGAATACACTCTTCATAAGTTCACACCCATAGTGCATGAGGCAAAGTGGCAAATATGTCAAGCTTAAACTAATAGTTGTCAAGCTTAAACTAATAGTGCCTTGAACAGATAGCTACTATCTGTGTTGCCAATGAAACCCAGTTCATAAAATTAAGCACTTAATTACAATGCTATACTAAAAGGACTAAATTAATATTAATAATCTTGTTTAATAAATTAATAATTTTCATTGTTAATTGAATTCTACAGAAATGGAGGAAAGATACATTTGGGGGGTTTACAATTAACAATAAGCTATAAAATATACTGTAAAATCATATCTCTCTGGCTAGGCTTTAGCTTTGAGATAATGAATTTTAAAATCATAACTTATAACTATAATCTTGTATAACAACTATTTAATAACATAAATCTAAACTAATTTATCACAATATGTGTCACAAGGCACACAGATATTATTATTAATATAATATAATTTTAGATATAATTTAGAATATAATTCCAAAACAGCAAGTAAGTTAAGCTAAATAAGCATTATTAATATTTATTAAGACGGAGATATAAATTAGGATATCTTCAATACCGAATTATTAAAATTAAATATACTCACTGCTTTAAGATACATTTGTCATATTATCACATCTATAATAAAAATAAAAGTTTATGAATTAAAATTCATAAAGCAGCATAGGCATCACTGCACATGAAAATAAAAGATAGTCTTTTTTAAGTAATACATTATATGTAGTATGAGAGATTTTACATATCTAAGTTTACAAAGAATGAGGCAGGTAATTAGGAGTGGTTTTACATTTAATTTACATAAGATTTTAAAAATTAGCTTTGAACGTTTATTTAATTTTAGGAATAGCTATAGCTTTTAATGTTAAAAGTTAAAGTTCATTTTTAGAGTTCTTTGCACTGTTTTTAGGAGTTGTTATCTAGACTTCTTAGGCACAGCTTGTCTGATGGCATTCTTGGTGCAAGTTTGGTAGAAATTCTTGTTCTCAGGATAAGCAGCATTCTTCTAGTTGAAGTCTTAGTGCAGCAAATTATTAACAGGAGCAACTTCCATCACTAAGATGGCTATGTACTGCTTTGGTATGTAGAATAAAGACAGGTCACCATTTCCTGGGCTTGGGAAACAGCAAATTCTAGCTCACCCTACTCAGCCATATTAAGATTTAAACTGATATGAAGTATGTTAGCCAAAGCTTCCTAAATTTTATAGTCTTTTTTTTTTAATATAGAAAATCCAAGCCTATTTATACTTGCTCAAAACCAACACATTATTTAACAAAAAATTTTCTTTGGAGTGTTAAGCAATTAACACTTTTAAGATTTTATATTTTAAATTACCAAAATAATTTTTTTTAAAAATCTTTTTCTCAGAACAGGATGTTTTGTATAATTCAATCATTTATTTTTCATAAGGATTTAACAATAGTCACAGTTGGCTAAATCTTGTTTACAACCTGAGATATATTCTCGACAAACATTTATTGTCTAAACAAATTTTAGATTTAATCATCATGATAAACTAAAACAGAAGTGTATTGCATGATTTTATTTACATGTAATTTTAAATCACCTTAGAAAAATATCTTAAATGATTCAAATAACATGAAGCTATATATGTTTCACAGTGGTACATGGAATACACATATACATGTGATTTAAGCATATTAAAATACAAATTTACTTTAAAATGAATATAAACTAATTTAATATATATATATTACTTTTAAATAATTACTATTGTAATCTCACTATACCCATTAGATTACAAACATAGATGTTTGCAAATATATATGTGTCTATACTTGTAAATCCATGTAGGTATCCAAAGGGATATTGTTTTGGGGTTTAAACCTGGTGCAGATCGAGGTTGTAGGGGTAAATAAGTGAAATGTATATGACATAGAAAATATACTGTTTCAATATGTCTTCACCTTTACATTTTTCAGTGAGAAAATATTTTCTTTAAGCACATTATCATTTAAATATCTTATAATAGTCAAGCAAAATTGACAGATTAGAAATCTTTTATCCACCTATATTGAAAAGAGGAGACTTTTTTTTATTCTTTCAATTACTGTAGATTCAATGTCATCAGACATCTCCTTAATCCTCTGTTAAACTGTAATATTTGAGAAGGGAATATTATTAATTTTTTGGTATAGACTTCACCAAATATACACTGAACAGCATCTTTGATCAAAAAAATATCAAATTTTCAATGCTTGTATAATTTTTACCACTTTTAGCAATTTGATAATTAATTCTGCACAATGCTTCAATGACATTCTCATTGACTTTGTTTGCAGATATGAAATAAGAAGTTAGATTAGGGCTATTTGATAGTCACTGAAAAAAAAATTTACATCTTTTTGTTTATAAATTGGATGTTTTGTCTCTAAATGGTCCATCAATAAGGTGATTTTATACTATCATTAGATCTCCATAAACAACACATAGTGGTTTTAAATAGTCTTCATCTTCCATAAATGAAAATCCATATCTTAAATATTCAACAGAATATTTTTTTCCTTTAGTGGAGCACTGATGTTTTGAATTTTTTTCAAAGTTTAACTTTATATCTTGTGAGAACAAGCATATCAGTCATGGGATCCTGATTCCCTTATATTTGTAAATGAACAAATTGCTTCGAAATACTTACAGCTGCTGACTCAGTGGATTGAATTTAAATACTAATTACAGCTCTTAAGAGTTCCAGTTTTCAATCACATCCATTTTGGGGCACAAAACAAAAGCAATAAATAATAGTTAAATATTTCAAATTAAGCACTCATAAAAAAGAAATGATCTAGATCTATTAATACACATTGCTCACTTGACAATCAATCAAACATTAAAATGATGGTACACTTTCAGCCACTGTGACAATTTTGGTAAAGAGAGGGAGGATATGTGCAATCACATGATATTACTAGTGGTGGGTAGGCTGAGTGACAACATTCACATAAATTTCTTTTTGTAAATGAAAACTTTACAGTTTTGTTTTTGTATTTTTATTTAACTCCTTTTTTGGTGTTTTTTTACCATTAACAATATTATTTTAACATACCTCCAACTGGTCTACTGTGTACTCCCAGTAATATGTGTGCCACAGTTTGGGAACTGCTGCATTAGTTCATAAAATTGTGAAATTGGATTTTTAAAATTTCTTGCTTATTTTATATATATATAATTCTCCTATTAAATTTTAAATTTTATAAAACTTATCGATTAAATTAATAATCATTATTATATCAATTATTTCAATTCATATAACTAAAATTTTAAAAACAACTATCCATCAAAATATACCACATTTGACATTAATGGAAACAATTGTAATTTACATTTAACAATATTAATTTCATCTTATGCAATGTCATTTCTACTTATAAAATAATTCAATATAAACAATTTTATTTTACTGAAGGATAAGGAATCAGACTGTGGGTATTATATGTTCCTTTCACACCATCTGGTGTCAAGAGCATAAAAGCATTTTCTCCCACCTTACTTAATATCTTGTAAGATCTCTCATATAAGCTTAAAAATTTTCTGAACTCATTTCTTTGCAGATTACTAATATGTAGGGTTCTCACTAACACACTGTCATTTATTTTAAATAGTGTAACTTATTCTAAGACCTTCTTATCCTTAGTTTACTTATTGCTTTCTTCAATATAATAGATATGCTACTTGTGGATGGCTGACTATTCCGAACTATCTGCCTCATTTTAGGCCTACTAGAACATTTAATCACCTCAGGATATGAAAATACTTTTGTCATATTGCTACCATATCCCTTATCTCTCCGAAGACCATATGACAAATTTGATTCCACATTAATATTAGAAATAGGATAATTTACCTTATCCTTTATGGATCTTAATCTATTATCAGTGGATATTTCAGTAATCTCTCAGGCATCTAAAATTTTTGAACCTTTCAATTGTATATCTATCAACAACTATTAAAATCTGTTCAGTGTTATGAGATAAATTATGCCTTTCTAACAATTTGATTTTCTGATAATGGGAAGTGTTTATTCAACAGTCTGACTACAGAAAAATTTGGCATAATTGCCATTATTAACATATTTTTCTTGAGTAATTTGACACCTTATGCAAACTTGCTTATTACTACTCCAGAAACTTGCCAATATAGTATACCAGGGGTCCCCAACCTTTTTGCACTTAAGAGTACATTCTATAATACCGGCCAGGTGGCGGGCACCATTTCTTTTTTCAACCAGGTGGCAGGCACCATTTATTTTTTCAATGTAAATTTATAGTTGGATATTAATAATAATACACATAATGTACAAAAAAATATTTATTTCAAAAATAATAATTTTAACATATAATTAACGTTTATATTTTTATGCTGTAAAAGTATAGTATGCCCTACAATATGATTACAATATAATACAATAATTTATAAGAAATTTTAAAAATTAAATTTATTTGTATCAGATAAATAATTTTTTATCGTGTTCAGATAGCGGCGGCACACATAAAATGGTCGGCGGGTGCCATGGTGCCCGTGAGCATAGGGTTGGGGACCCCTGTAGTATACTTAAAATCTCCATATGTATTAGGTCATTCAAATAAAAATTGCTATCAACCCTTAACTATTGAATATAAATGATTACTAGAGAATGCTAACTTTTCTTTTTCAGACAATGGACATAAAGAAAACAATTCTTCCCGATTATTCAAAAATTCTGAGATATTTTCTACATAATCTCCCTAAAATGTTTAATCTTCATAAATCTTAATGCCATTAAACTATTTAAACTAATATGTCCTTTCATTAACACTTTTATTTGTGTTATTTTATCTCTTTCATCTGATTCCTATTAACTATACTATTACTTTCAATCTTTTTATATTACTTTAAATCTTTTTATTATAATCTCTAATTTCATAACTTTTGAAATACTTATATTATCAGGTTGGTTAGTTAAAGCCCGATTCCACTGATTTCTCAGTTTTATTGCTATAACATCTGTATTTCCTCTATTTTAGCATATAAATTTTAAAACTTTTTATCTAAATTAATTTGTTCTATCACATGATCTATATAATTTTTCTGTTCTATTTTCACCTTATCAAAATTTTGATCCAATACCTCCTTTTTTTCATAAATTTTTACTAAAATAATATTTTGTTTTTCTATTTTATCTTTGATTTCTTTTTGCAATTTTTTAATAATCTCACTTACTTTAGATCTATACTTATGTTCTTCTACTTTATTTATTTCTATACCGTGTAATTTTTCAGATATATCTATTCAACTTCTTTTCTTTTATTATGATTAATTTCCTTGTTTACTGCTTCAATTCCTTCTACAATATAATTTACAGGAGATTTTAAATCTTTAACATCTCCAAATAAAGTTATATTAGAAAATCTATTTTCTGATTAACATTCTCATTACTGATTTACTGCTTCTTCTACCTGGCTTCTAAATTCTTTAATGGTACTATCAGTGAATTCTTGTAATCTAAGATCTAATATCTTTTGGTGTTTTCTATCAGACTGAATTAGTTCTATTTTTAAGGATTCAATAGCTTCTTCATTTTTATTAAATCTTTCATTGAGATTTTCAAATTTATCTTTCAGCTCCTTCTTATTAATTCAATTGATTACTTATTTTCTTTTATATTTTTACTTATCAATTCAACAGATTACTTATTTTATTCTAGTTTATTATTTATCAATTTAACTGATTGTTGATTATTTTCTAATTAGCTACTTATTGCTCTATTATATTTCTTAAGAGATTCAAATTTACTATCTATTGATTTATTATATTTACAACAACCAATTTTAAAAATTTTTTTTATTATTATACTATATGAATTTTAATTCAAAACGCATATTACTTTATATTAACCACTAAAATATACAAATAATAAAACAAATAAAATAAAACATTATATAATCATTAAACTCTCATATATTTCAAATCCTCAAAATAAAAATTTTAAAAAAATTTCTTTTAAAATAAATTTAATATAATTAGAAACATTTCAAAAAACTTAAATTTTAACACTTGTTTAAATATTTTAGATAATAAAACCAATTTTTTTTTTATTTATATTTTTAAATTTTTTTATTTATAATTAATTTTTTTTAAAATTCTATTTTTAAAGATGGATATTTTTATTTTTATAAAATAATTAATTTTTAAAATACCAAATTATTTTCTTATTAATGATTTATTTATGAAAAAATGATTTTTTATCAGATAATGTTTTTTATCTTTTCTCTTATTTTTGTATTCCAATATAAGAGTTCATTTTATCATATATCACCTTTCATAGCTTCAGCATATCATTTTTTTCTACTGAAGGAAAGGTGTATATATGATAAAATGTTTAGACTCCTGGAAGTTGGTAAAGTGTTTCTATATTGAATACAAAAAATAAGTTAAGAACAAGATTAAAACAACATTTATCTGATAAAAATCTGCAATTTTTTTCATAAATGTAAATCTGGTCACATCAATTACAAAATAGAACTTTTAGAAACAGTAATTAATTATAAAGAAGATTTTTAAAGGAAAATTTTTATATTAAGGAATTTAACCATATAGAATAAAACTAATTGATTTTATAAAAAATAAAAACTAGTCACATCATTTGCAAAAAATAGAACTTTTAAAAACAATAATTAATTATAAAGTAAGTTTAAAAAAGGAAAAATTTTTATAGTAGGGAATTTAAACAATATAGGAATAAAAGAAAAAACTAATTGATTGTTGTGGGTGATGGGACTGGTTTTGAGGTATTTTATCTAAATATAATTTAAACAGAGTGTTTTAAATAGAAGTTTAAATTGTAGGTTGTTTTAAATAGAGGAAGGTAATGTTCTAATGTTTTATATTAAATTTATGTCTTTAAAGGGAAAAAAGATTTTTTTTTTTAAAAAAAGAATTTTTTATTTTGAGAAGATTTGAAATATATGTAGAGTTTAATGATTATATAATGTTTTATTTTATTTGTTTTATTATTTTTTGTATATTTTAGTGGCTTGAAAAAGACTATAAGGAAGTAAATAGTCGAAACGTTGCTCTTGAAATTAAAATTCATATAGTCATAATAATAAAAAACAAGTTTTTCAAAGAAAATTGGTTTGTGATTTTATATTTTGATGAATATTGTTTATACTGACTATTTTTAAAAGAAAAAAGAAGTTCAAGATTAAAGGTTATGCTATTTATTATATTCTCTCAAAGATTTAATATTTTCTTTCAAAATTTTAGTATCTTCTTTAAGAAATTTAAATTTCTCATTAAACATACTTCTTAAAATTTGGATCATATACATCATTTTGGGATCATTAACAACTTTTTCAGGAGTTAATATTTTCCCCTTCTCTATTTCTTCACCATTACTCTCTTATACTGTGTTTTTCTATAGGGCTAGGCATTTCCCTTTCTATATTTTGGTCTGAGTCATTCACTTGTAAAAATTCTATCATAAACTAGCTATACAAAATTTTTTTTATAAATTTTTATAACTTCTGTTTCATTATAAATTCCTCATTGGCAACACTACAATATACTCAACTATTCCCTTATGACAACTTCTCAGATAAAACTACATTTCATTTCAATCTTACAACAAAATATTTACATAAGTTTATATATATATATTGGTTAAAATATAAAATGTTAAATCTCAGTTTCATAATTTCTTATCAATGTCATCATTGTCATCACCACACATAATTATAATATATTAATTGCACATATTATGATGTAAATTATCATATTTGTCATATAGTAATCATTATTTTATTATTGATTAAGATACTTATCAAATAATTGTAGCCATATGGTTAGATAATCTATTCACTTATTTTTAAGTTATTTATCACACAATAATATTATAATTGTAACTACTTAAATCGTACTTCACAAAATATGTTGTACCTTTTATAATATATATTCTCAAATCTCCTACTAGCCAAATGAGGCCTACCCAGTTGGGCACCATAAAAAGGTAATAAGATGTACCCTATCCAGATGACCACCCACTACTATGGTATGATAGATGTAAATAACAATAATTAAACTTCAGCTTAACCAAGTTACATTTCTTTCTTATACATAAAATTTCTACACTATAAATAATACTCATTTTATGTCTACTATATTATATTAATATTAATAAATTATTTAATCATAAAAGAACTATAATCATGAGACTTGCTATTTAATCATGCAGTAAGGTACCCCCTTTTTAACATTAAGTGATTCAATGGCATAGGAATATCACCAAACACTACTCCACTAAAATATCAATGATCCTCCCATGACTCACTATTAAAATAATCAAATTATACTTAAAATTACAATTTCCTAAGTTAAATTTAATTATAACATAATATCATATTCATTTATTTATTAAAATGATTGTATCCCATTATTTTGATTAATATTCCTAAACTTAATCAACATTTCAGGTAATTATTATCACTTCTTAAAATAAATAAATTTATTTACATGACCACTTACATCTAGCTACATTTAAAAAATAATTAAAAAACAAATATATTAATCAATTTTTCCCTTTCAAAATAATTAACTAAATTTTCTTATAAATTGATTAAAGACTACATTAAAATTATTAACTATCATAACCAAATTTTAAATAATTTCTTATCACCATGTATATGGCATACAAGTTATCAGTCTTCATTATAATTATTGAGTAATATGAAGAAAAAAAATTGCATTAGTTAATATTTTGATACAACATCAAATATCTTTAACAATCATAATATTTTTCCTATTTATTACTCTGACTTGCTCTGAGTGTTGCTCATTTTAATAACAGTTATAAGCAAGCATAAGAAATGGTGATCATGTGATGTTTATTGGCTTAAAACCAATCCTTCCTAATAGGATAGTGGTTATTAAAGAAACAAAGACACCAAAAGGTATAGGTACTGAACTGAGTTCAGACCTATATGACTATATAAGCTAATGAGCTTGGATTGAAAATATTATTGCATTTTCAATTTAAGATTCATAGATTTGTAGTTAAGTAGAGATAAAAGGTGGCTGCTGGAGAGTTGCATTAGATCCTAAGATCTACATGCAGTGCTTTCAGATCTGGCTTCTTACTGATGAAGGCCACAAGCCAGCAACTAGTATGGGGATATTGGATGAGTAAGCACTAAATGGTAATTTTATGCACAAGCCTTTTGGCATCCAGTGATTACTCTGGCTTGCACTGAGTGACAATATTGTATGAAGAGTTTTGCCTGTTTTAATAACAGTTATAAGCAAGCATAAGAAATGGTGATCATGTGATATTTATTGGCTTAATATGAACAATTACCAACTTTTCTTTACAATATCATACTTGTCTACTTGAAACCTTCATTCTGTATTTTGATCTCTAATATTCGATAGTACATTCATAAAATCTTTATTTTTATATTCTTTTAACATCTTATTTGTTCCATGTTTAATTTTTCTTCCATTAAATGAATTTATCTTATCATCATTTAAAAATTTTGTTATTACCATTGCTTAAATCTTTACATACAACAGCTCTATATAGTTCTCTACTTGTTCAGGTCTTTGGTCATTTAGTCAATATTATTTGGTTAAAGATATCTATTGTAAACTTTTTTATAACTGATCATTTAGCTATGAGTGTTTCTTTACAGAGGTTTGAAGTTATATGTAAGAATAATAGTAAAGTAGATTTTTTTATGTGAAATTATGTAATTTTCTTGTCAGTCAATCTTCGTATTAAGTATACATACAATCTACATTAAATTAATACACTTTACAGGCTTACACACATCTGCACATATATAATGTAATATAAGGGATTCGAAAGGAGTTTTGCTGTTAACTGAAAGAAGACCCTTTGATTCTTATTGGAGGCCTTAAAGGAACTGAGCAGGGCAAATTCCTAATGTCCACTTCATACGTTCTTGTCGTTGCAGCTGTTATTACTATGTGATTATTCATATAGTATACGAACATGGATAGGCTGCTCAACAACACGCATTAGCCAGCGTGGTGAGTTTATTGGCTTTTTACCTCTGAGTTTAAGATCAAACACCATGGTCTTTCTTCTCAGTGCCTGATAAGGCAGAATGAATTTTTATGTAAATAATAAATATTTTCCCAATACATATATACAATTATGACAGATAAAAATAAAGCATGGCCCTTATTCCCAGGAGGCTGTAAAGTCACCAACCAAGGCAGCGGTTGGTGGCCGAAGGTGGAGGGTGCTACGAATCCCCTGATTGCGGACCCAGGCTGCCATTTGATGACATTTTTTTATTTAGGTACTTACAACTGCAGATCACTTTCAAGTGAAGGAAGATTGAAAGAATTAGAAGAAGAACTCTCTTATATTAAATGGGACATTATTGGACTTTGTGAAGTTAGAAGAAAAGGTGAAGAGACAATTGATTTAAAAAGTGGACATATACTCTATTATAAAGGCACAAATATTGAAAATACAAATGGAGTAGGATTCATTATAAATAAAAAGTGGAAGAACAATATTGTGGAGATTGATGGTGTATCGGACAGAGTGGCAAGATTAGTTATACAACTTAATAGCAGATAGCAAATGCAGATAATTCAGTGATGAAATAGTAGAAGATTTTTATATGGATGTACAAAAGGCTTTTGATCAGAGTAAACACCATTTTAAAATTGTTATGGGAGACTTTAATGCTAAAATTGGTAAAAAAATGAAAGATGAAAGTGCTGTGGGTAATTTTGGTTATGGTAATAGAAATGAGAGAGGACATAGACTTGTGGAGTTTGCAGAAAAAGAAAAACTTTATATTATGAATTTTTTTTTTTGAGAAAAATGTTAAAAGGAAATGGACATGGAAGCATCCAAATGAAGGTACAGCAGAATTGGATTATATTTTGACTAACAGGAAATACATATTTCAAGATTGTAATGTTCTTAATAAATTTAACACAGGAAGTGATCATCGATTAGTAAGGTGTAAGATACGTGTTAATGTAAAACTAGAGAGACAAAAATTATTAAGAAAAAAAATATTTACAGTTGATATTCCTAATCTTCAGAAACATTCTAATGAATTTAAATTAGAACTTACAAATCGGTTTCAAGTATTAGTAGATTTTGAACATGATTCAGATTTGAATGAAATTAATATGAAAATAACTGATACACTTTTGAAAACTGCAAGAAAGATAGTTGGTAGAAAGAAACAGCAATTGACCAATAAAATTTCTACTGAGACTAGAGAATTTATGAAGAAAAGAAGGAATATGAAGATATACAAAAACGATGCATTAAAAAGAATTGAATATCTCGAATTTTGTAAAATGGTGTGGAAAAGAGTTGAAAATGATATAAGAAAGTATAACTGTGAACTAGCAAGGAAAGCTGTAGAAGAAAATAAAAGTCTCAAGAATGTAAAACAACATTTTGGTATTGGTAGGAAATTTATATCTGCAATAAGAAAAAAAGATGGAATTATTACTAAAAGGAGAGATGACATCATGAAATTGGTAGAAGATTTTTATCAAGAATTATATAGTAATAAAGAACAAGTACCTCCTATATCTATTACATCTTCCAAATTGCCCAGAATTTTAAATGAAGAAGTGAAACCTGCAATTAAATGTATGAAGAAAGGAAAGGCTCCAGATAATGATGGAATTATAATTGATATATTAAAAGAAGCAGGTGAAGAAATATAAATTTTTTTAGCAAAGTTATATACCAAATGTCTAAATGATAAAGATGTACTGGATGATTGGAAAATGCAGTAATAATATTAATATTTAAAAAAGGTGATAAAGAAGATATTAGAAATTACAGACCTATCAGCCTTTTATCACTTTTATATAAAATTTTTACAAAGATAATTACTACTCATCTACAGAGAACATTGGATTTCCACCAACCAAGAGAACAAGCCAAATTTAAAAGTGGTTTTAGTACAGTAGATCATATCCAGGTATTGAGAGAAGTTATAGATAGGACAAATGAATATGAGTTGCCATTATGCTTAGGATTTGTAGATTATGAAAAGGCATTTGATTCTATAAACATTTCTTCAGTGATTAAAGTATTAGATCATCAAGGTATAGATCCAGGATATTGTCATATTTTAAAGAATATTTATAAAAATACAACAGCAACAATTAGATTACATAATTACACTGGGAAAGTCAACATTGAGAAAGGTGTAAGACAAGGTGACTCCATATCTCCAAAACTTTTTACAGCAATGCTGCATGAAGTATTTTGTGGATTAAAATGGGAAATTAAAGGAGTGAAAGTAAATGGTGATTATTTAAGTCATTTAGATTTCGCAGATGATGTAGTTGTTTTTGCAAATAATGCTTCAGATCTGCAGGAAATGTTGCAGGAATTATCAGATGAAAGTAGGAAAGTAGGACTAAAGATAAATGTTAAAAAGACTAAAGTAATGTTTAATTGATTTGCTCAAAATATGAAAATAAAGATTGATTATGATGAATTAGAAGAAGTTAACAGTTACAAATACCTTGGTCAGATTATTAATACAGATGGAAACATAATGGAGGAAATTAATCATAGAATTAAACTTGGTTGCAGTGCTTTTGGTAGAAATAACTTGATACTAAAAGGAAATATGCCTATGTGTTTGAAAAGGAAGGTTTTTAACAAATGTGTTTTACCAGTTCTTACTTATGGATCTGAGACTTGGACACTTAATAGAAGAGCAATTCAGAGACTTCAGACCACTCAAAGAAGTATGGAGAGATGTATGTTGGGAGTAACAAGAAGAGATCGTAAACGCAATGTATGGGTAAGAGAACAAACAGGTGTTACTGACCTCATTGAAAAAATTAAAAGATTGAAGTGGAGTTGGGCTGGACATATTGTTAGAAGAGATGATAATAGATGGACAATTGAAATTTTAAACTGGATTCCAAGAGATTGTAAAAGACTCAGAAAGAGACCACATGTGAGATGGATGGATGAAATAAGAAAGTGTGCAGGGGTGATGTGGAGAAGAGAAGCTAAAGATCGGAGAAGATGGATTAAACTTGGAGAGACCTTCATCCTGCAGTGGATTGATAATGGTTGATAATGATGATGATGAAGGAATTCGAACTCACACTTTCACACAACCCTCAACTCTCCATGCCTTCTTATATTGCTGACCCACCTGATCATACAAATGTTGAAAAGATAAATAATCACCAATATACATATTTCATACTAAACCAGCAATCATCAGTTGGTTCAAATTACTATCCTCACACATATATACAATCAGTGCTCAGCTTTATATTAAGATAGCCAATCTTCATACTTTAATGGATAGGCTTCAAACTACTCCAACCTACAACTCTTCAGCCATCCATTTCATTGAAAATCTGATGATGAAATGTTCAAATCCCACATTAGTGCCAAGGTTGTCATCCTACCCATGTTGACCATTTAGTCATTCTGACCCCTCATGTTGTATGGATTATTCTCCAGTACAACATGAGTGGTCAGAATGACTAAATGGTCAACATGGACAACCTTGGCACTAACGTGGGCTTTGAACATTCCCTCATCAGATTTTCAATGAAATGGATGGCTGAAGAGTTGTAGGTTGGAGTAGTTTGAAGCCTGTCCATTAAAGTATGAAGATTGGCTATCTTAATATAAAGCTGAGCACTGATTGTATATATGTGTGAAGATAGTAATATGGGCCAACTGATGATTGCTCGTTTAGCGTGAAATATGTATATTGGTGATTATTTATCTTTTCAACATGTGTATGATCAGTCGGGTCTGCAATACGAGATGGCATGGAGAGTTGAGGGTTGTGTGAAATCTACATTAAATAAAGTTTTCAATGCATTTGGAAATATTTTTAATGATTTTGCCACTGCCATTTTACATAAAAACATCAACATAGATCTTTTTGGATAACAGATAGTATTGTTAGAAAGATAAATAAAAGAGGAAAATGTTGGTATTTAGGAGTGTTTGTTCTGTTAAATCCCTTAGCAGAAAAATAAAAAATTTAATAAGAAATGCAAAGCATAATTATTAGTATAAAGTTTTAGAAAATACATGTGCCATTACAAAATGGACATTTTAAGTGATTTGATAAAAGATTCTAGGTCATCAAGAATGAATAAAATATTAGTAGATAGTGAACTAGTGGGCATAAATGAATATGAATTTAAGATTGCTAAAACATTTAATAAATATTTTATTCCTTTGGTGCACATTCTGAATTTTCATCTGGTACTAATGCAGAAAATAAATCTGGTTCCGAAGATGAAACAAGTCAAGGAAGGAAAAATAGATGCCTAAAAAGTGAACCTATCCATAAGATGAACATCCCCATAATAGGAATAATGCTGGAAAACCTCAGAATGAAGAACAAGATGTTGAAGTAAATGATAGTTTTGAACTGAATCATAAAAAAATAATCACAGCCATCATATGATCATAAATTCTTGGATAGTAAGACAAGTAATACTTCTAAGATGCACAATATAACTTCAGAGTTCCATACTCAAAACTAAGATTGGTCAGATTAATTATAATTCTACCCAGATTACTATATTCAACTCTAAAAGTTATAGTACACCTTGCAGTGATTGAAGGTAGCTTACAAATTTGTTGGAGTAAACATTATTCCTGCTCCCTAATATATATAACCATTGCTATATGGACTTTGTGGTATTAATACCATAATGCCGTGTGTTGCCTGAAGGTTAAATTGCACTCATTTTTCACATGCTATCACTAGTGTCTACCATGTCTCATCATTTGATTTATTTTCTGCTAAAATTGACATTATGCCTACAGGATAAAACTTGATCCTGGTATATATAAGCATGGTGGCTGTTAACATGTGTCATAGCTTTAGGACATTAGTATGCTGAAACTTTAGTATTATGCCTTCTCACACATTATGTACTCTCCATTATCATGTTTGTAAAAAATGTTATCTACATTTTGAATTACTTTATATTTTGTACTTTATGCTATATAACAATATTGATTTTCATGATAATTTGGTTAATAAATTTATAATAAAACTAAAACTAATGCAGAAAATAGTATAAGTAATACTTCATAATTTTTATGCTTAGAAATTATAGATTCAGAGGTGAATATTATATCAAATATTAAAAGAGAATAGATATACTAATCCCTGTATTAGTTTAACTATTTATTAAATGCATGTATTGTTTTAGAATATTTAATGAGAAGTACTGTTATTTCTGTTTTCAAAAAAAGAGAATCTATTACTATTG
Source organism: Epiperipatus broadwayi (assembly GCA_028023455.1). Classification (NCBI taxonomy): domain Eukaryota; kingdom Metazoa; phylum Onychophora; class Udeonychophora; order Euonychophora; family Peripatidae; genus Epiperipatus; species Epiperipatus broadwayi. The sequence continues at coordinate 2,087,596 of JAQFVV010012598.1, forward strand.
AAAATTACAAACCAATACCTTTGTTGCCTTTACTTTCAAAAATATTTAAATCAATAATGAGATCAAGTATGATGTCATTTTTAACAAAAAAATAATATTTTGCCAAAATTTCAATATGGATTCATACCAAATGGTGATGATCAAATTAGATAAATTACTGAATCTTTGGAAAAGGGATTAAAACTTTATCAACATACATTGATATTTCTAAGGTTTTTGATACATTAAATCACAAAATACTGTTTTTATTTTTTATAGCTTATTTATGTGGATTTAGAGTATGATTTTTTTTTTGACTGAAAAGTTTTTTACATACTAATATTTTAATGATTTGTATTGGCTGATTGATTAGAAATCCAACTATAATTATTGTTGAAGTTTCTCAGGGTTCTGTTTTGGGTTCTCTATTATTTATATAAAATATGTCCTTTTTTGTCCTTGTCATCTGATAGTTTTGGCTTTGTTGATGGTTTTAGCTAGTCATTAATAACCAATTAGAGTTTCTAACGTAAAGATATGGATCTTTTAAATATGTAGTTTAATAATAATCATTTTTGTATAAACTATGGTGAAAGATTTTTTTTTCATTGTATTTACATTGTAAAAGATAAACATTACAAGCATAAAGCTAAAGTAGTCAATATATAATTAAAATTATCCCAAATCCAAAATTCAAACAGACCAACCAAAAAGTAATAATAAAACACAACCAAAGGTTTCACTGCTACAAGCAGACTTCCCAAGTGTAAAAAAAATTACAAAAACTACACCATATATATATATATTACCACAAATCCATTTACTTCCCATCCACCCTTAATATTAATTTATTTAAGAGTTCTTTTAATATTAAGGGGTGGATGGGAAATAAATGGATTTGTGGGTAATGTTTAATATTATATATATGGTGTAGTTTTTGAAGTTCTTTACTTACATTTGAGAAGTCTGCTTGTAGCAGTGAAACCTTTGGTTGTGTTTTATTATTTTTTGGCTGGTCTGGTTGAATTTTGGATTTGGGATAATTTTAATTGTAAAAGATATACATATAGTAATTGATTGTGAAAAAATAGAAAGTATAATAATGTTTGATATTTGAGGATTTATTTGGATCAAAATTTATTATGGTCTAATCATATGCTTTTTTTTTTGTAGATTTGTTTGCATCATCAGGGATATTCTTGTAAAGCATTGGAGCTACCAAATTATTACAAAGCTGGATGCAGAAGACAGAAAAAATATAATGATTTAGATTGACTTAATAAATTTGTTTTTGACACTAAAATATCTTTTGACAAAATGAAAGTCATATTTTTTTTAAAGAAACCTAATGATTGTATATGTAAATATGTCATTAAACAATATTGTAATGATAATTCAAAACAAAGCAAAACTCTCTATATAGTAGTGCCATCTTGTGCTAACAAGAGCAATCAATAGATGCCAGAAGGCTTGTGCATAAAATCCCTATCTAGTGCCTACTCATCCAATATCCCCAGACTAGTTTCTGGCTTGTGGCCTTCATCAGTGAGGAGCCTTAGATCTGAGAGCACTGCAACTAGATCTTAGGATCTAATGCAATCCTCCAGCACCCACCTTTTAACTCTATTGAACTACAAAACTATAAGAATGAAATTGAAAACACAATTAATATTTTCAATCCAAGCTCAATAGCTTATATAGTTATATGGGTCTAAACTCAATTCAGCACCCATACATTTTGGTGTCTTTGGCTCTTTAACAACCATAGCCACCACTATCCTATTAGGCAGGATTGGTGCTAAACCACTAAACATCACATGATCACTATCTCATACTAGCACATAATTGTTATTAAACAATTCAAAACAAAGCAAAACTCTCCATATAGTAGTGCCATCTTGTGCTAACAAGAGCAATCAATGGATACCAGAAGGCTTGTGCATAAAATCCCTATCTAGTGCCTACTCATCCAATATCCCCAGACTAGTTTCTGGCTTGTACTTAATCGTCAAAAGTATAATTCATCAGGAAAAAGATTGTGCGGTAAAGATAATCTCTATATTTATGAGTAACGATGGCTTGTTCATTCTTTTTTTTGTATAGACAATTATTACTTTTAATAAATCATCAGCAAAATGAAGGTTAGTTTGTTAGCCCCATGAGGAGAAATTACAATCAACGCTTGAATCAGTTGAATAACCATTATTCTCCATTATAAATTTTTCAGTAAACATTGAACCATAAGAATAACAAAAATGAAAAAAAATAGTAAATCATCATAAAATCCTATTTGTTATCATAGAGAAATGAAACTTACATTGTCTACATGAAACATGGATTCTGAATCGAAAAATGCCAAGTACGCACATATAGTGTTATGGTTTTCACGTTAACATAAGTTGAAGCCGAGAACCACTAGTTAGAAAACACAAGCCCATTTACTTTTTTTATTATATTCAAATTAGCTCTGAATTTATTCCTATAATTTGTCAATGCTCACAACAGCTTTGTGGTCTACTTTCAGAACCTTTGTGGGCTACCAGTAGACAGTGGGTGACATCTTGGCCACACTTGATCTATAGTATGCAATCTGCATAAGAGTCCATTTGTGTTAAGACCCAAAGTTGAACAGACTTAAAGATATGATCAATAAAGATGTTTTGATTCCAGTGGAAGATTCATCATGGGCTACACCAGGGTTGCAGCCATGAAACTAGATGGGAGCATTTGATTGTGCAGAGATTATCATGTTACATTTAAGACATTCATAAATAAAGAAGTGTATCCAGTCCCAAATGTATGCAAAGTTTTAGAATCACTTCAGAAGATGGAATTCTTTGCAAAAATTGATTTAAATTCAGCTTTTTAACAAATACCCATTACAGACAGAACTACTGAATTGCTAATGATCAGTATTCATCTGGGACTTTATAAATGCAGCAAGTTTCCTTACAGTATCACAATGGCTCCAAATGCATTTCAAGCAAAAATGGTGGTTTATTTCAAGATATGAAAGGAGTTTCCTTATTTAGATGACATTTTAATAACTGCTCAAACAGAAAGTGAAGTGGAATCACACACGTTGAATGTTGGTATGAGGCTGGACAATGTTGGAGTTAGAATTAATCCTTCTAAATATATATCGGCTAGGAGTGAATTAAATTTCTGGGCCATATTATAAACAAGAAAGGAAAATATCCTAATCCATAAAAGGAACGATTAAAAATGCTCCAAAGCCTAGGAATGCAAAAGATTTACAGGCTTTTCTAGGATTGCTGAACTTTTTTGAGAGATTCCTGTAAGGAAAATCACACATCCTCACACCATTGCATAAAGGATAGTGCTGGAAATGGACTAAAGAGCATGATTTAGCCTTTTAGAAAGCAAAGGGTTTATTAATATCTAAGCAGTTTTTTGTACATTATATCAGCAACAAAGAAGTGATTATTACAACGGATGCTTCAGATTTTGGAATCAGGAGCTGTTGTTTACATTGCTGTTTACGGAGGAAAATGCCCTATTACATAAGTCTCAAGAACACTAACAACTGCTGAAAAAAATTATAGTCAACTTGACAAAACACTGGCTATAATATTTGCTATTAAAAAATATCATCAATACATGTATGTATGTAATTTTTTTATTTGTTTATACAGATCATTGTCCATTAATGGGAATTTTTGGACATGATAAAAAAACTTCCAAACATGCCAACCAATGTTTTATTTCTTGAATTAATTTGTTAGCAGCATATGATTACATATTAGTTTACTAGCCTGGAAAAAAATTACTCACACTGATGCTTTATCACATTTGCTGGATGCTTGTGAATTCAAGAAAAAATGTTCTGAAATAAATTACATTGATACTTGGAATCAAAAAACTGTAAATAGCTCCAAGATTGAAAAGTGGACTAATAATGATACTAGATATAAAAGCATGAGAAGTTGGATTCGCTTTTGGATGGCTTAAAGTTGACCAAATTACATTGCAAGACCTATCTGGAATGCTTGTGAAAGTCTATCTACATGTAATGCCTGTATTTTAAGGATGGACCAAGTGTTCATACCATTAGAAAGTTGGAAGTAATATATTTGCTACACCAAGGACATCCAGGCATAGTGCAAATGAAAGCCTTAGCATGTTCATATGTTTGGGGGTCCTGATTTGAATCAAGATATTTAACCAATAGTTAAGAAATGTGTTAAATGCCAGTCTACTGCTGATTTACCTCCAAAGTCTTTTGATTCATGGAAAAAAGAATCACCATAGCAATGCACCAAGCAGATCCAATGAATGGATATTTCTTCCTATTTGCAATTGATTCTTATTCAAAATGGACAGAGTATAAGCTGTTAAAAAAACAAGCACAGAGTTTGCTATTCATGCCTTAAAAGAGATCTTTGCAGGCCAAAGTTTTTCAGAAACAATAGTATCAGACAATAGGGCAGGATTTACATTGCAAGAATTTCAGGAGTTTTTATCTGATAAAAGAATAAAACACATACTCAAAGACCCTTATAATCTGGAATCAAATGGTTTGGCAGAAAAAGCAGTGTGACATTAGAAAGCAACACGGAATAAAACATCTCACAATGTCATACATGGAACTTTGTTTGATGCAATGTTTTATCAATATTTCACCCCTAGTGTGTTAATGAAAACACCAGCTAAAAACATTTAACAAAGGTGCTACCATAAAAAAGTTGTTATGAATAATAATTTTCATGTTAAAAAGTTTAAAATAAGCAATCTAGTGTGGAGACATAATATTTTAAAAAGTAAATGGTTTCCTTCTATTGTCATAGAATTTCTCTCTAAGTATATTTGAACAAGTGACACCGAATAATGGAAAAATTCTGAAGAGACATATTAATCACAATGAACTGCAGATTTCTAATGAAAAAGAGGAGTATGCTATCATCTCTTGAATGACAAAACATAGGAATGCCCATAGATAATTATGCTGCTGAACCATATCTAGTGGAAATAAGTACACAGGTACTTGATCAGATGATGCAACCACATCCAGTAAATATAATGAATAATCACTAGACCCACCAGAGTTCAACAACAACCAACAAGATTGCAAGATTACTTTTCTAGAATGGGCTTTTGTGTTTGTATTACATGTATATTTATTGTAAATAAAGTTTAATAAAATCTTGTATTATATGTACAGATAGTACATTAAAATTATTATCAGTATAAATGTACTCTAGAAAATTAGTATAAAGCTGAAAATCTGGATATGATATTGAGCAAGGTCAATATATTTAAATGAGTCCTACTACATATTCTGAATTGCATAAATGTAACCAGATACCTTCCAGTGGTGTCAGAACAGCACTTAATACAATTGTGCAACCTTGTAAACAGAAAATACAATGTGTGCACTACTCAGAGAAATTGTTAAAAACTGATATTAGATAAAAGATTGGAATGTCTGTATGTTAAAACTAAAATAAATGCATACACATAGATAATTGAACTTACAAAGAAATCAAGTCATATGTCATGTGACCTAATTTAACAAGCTTGTATTACAAATGTTATATATAGAGCTTGCATTCAAGCTCTTAACAAGCTTTGCGAAGTATTGGACTTGTATATAATGTTTGTGCATATGAACAGTTTATCATGTGGCTAATTATTGGAATTGCTTAATGAAACTAAAGTGGCTTCACTCATTTTATTTTATTATTTTTTACTTTATTAGCAAGTGAATAAACTTGTTTTTCTTATTCTAGTTAGTGTTTTGTTTTCATTAAATTATTGTAGATGCATATACAGCTTGTAAACATAAATGTTATCACTGTATAAGCAGTTTTACATAAAATAAATGGTAAATCAAAGGTAAAAATCGGTAGTGTATTTTCTATTATCAGAATTAATCATTCTTAAAATGATCTATTTTTTTGCTTTGATAATTAAGTTTAGTTAAACATTTTATTTCCTTGTCTCAAAATTTTAGCTTGTTTAAAAATAGAAATATTTTTATAAATTATGAGATTAAAAATTCCTAGAAAAAAACTTAAATATAAATAAATAGCAGACTACAAATCAATATGTTTTCTTTTTCTCTTATCTTTTCCTTTATTATGCTGATAATCAAAGTAAACCCTTCTACTAATGTGCAACTGATAGAAAAATCTCTGCATTGTTAGGTTACACATAGGAACTCTTTTTTAAGGATATAAAATGAGATTAAATGGAATGATCTTGGTTTTAGAAATAAATTAAATCTACCGTGTACCAAACACATAAGAAAACCTATAATTATCAGCGATATATATTTCAAATATTGAAAAAACAATGGTGACAAAGGAAATAGTTCAAATATATATGGAAACCTGATTGTGATGAAATGCTTAAAATCAACCAAAGAAAACGCAGGATTATGCAATGCAACATAAAATTTGAAAATTAAAAGCAAAAAATATATACATAAATAGAAGCGAATATTCTTATTATCACTGACAGATTTTGCTGATTGCTGCATAAACAACTGATCCACTATAAATATATGAAAATCATTTTAATTTCTAAACACTTGATTTAAATTCTAAAATGAAATTTGTTTTATCTATAAATTCCTATTATTAATATTTCATCAACAATCTCTTATAATTTTTATTATTCATTTATTTTAAACTATCAAATATTGTGTAAATTTGAGTTACACCACATTATTATAATGCTAGTTTTTTTTCTTTCATGTGTCATAGCATTGGCTGGGAAGCGAACCCACTAACCCGGGACAACTGCTTGTAAGGCAACTGTGCTGACCCCTCGACCACCAATGCTAGTTTTAAGAGTTAAAAATAAAGAGAAAATGATTTGTAGGGCTAAACTCCACAGCTAATTGTTTATTTTAAAATATTTAATCAGAATCAAATAATTTGGCTACCCCATATTCTTCAATAATACTTAAATAAGTTAGTAAAAATGATCTTAATTATGTAAGCAACATAAATTATAAAATAGAATAAATAAATTAAAAAGAATTATTATTAAAAATTAATATCTCTGAATATTATCAGATTTTAAATAGTTTATTAGGACCAATATTTAAAAATTTTCTTTAAAAAAAAAAGGAGGAAGGATAGTTATTTGATTTATTGGTAGCCTGTTAGTGCCAGCACTGAAATATGCTTTTATTTGATCAAGCGGTTTTCGTTGTCCTCTACGGTTAACAACCAACCAGCGCTAAGAATGGACTGCCCTCTTCCATTGTTAAAATTAAAATTAGAATATTATTGATTTTTTACTTGTAAAATAATTCAAGAGAGGGCAGGATCTTACAGACTTTTTTTAACCTTTAAAAAGACCGTAAGTTAAAAATGACGGAATTCGAATGACTTGAAGACATAATAAAAAAAAAATATTTTTGTAACTAGACATAACAATTAAAGATTTCACATGTATATATAAAAACCTATTGTTTAATAACCATGGAAACTAACCAAGACTTGAACTTTAAAGCCTGAAAATGATTTAAGTCAAGTATTTCCAAGCAATCCTTTGTTCAAAAGATAAAAGTTTATGATTCAATTACTTAATTAATTGAAAACATTAACTAACTCTCTTTTTTTGTTGA
>JAQFVV010012599.1:0-235628 GCA_028023455.1 Epiperipatus broadwayi
AACTTTCTTTAAAATTATTATGGCAGTCAATTCTAACATTTTAATTCTAACACTTCTATTTTGCTTTTCTTTATTATAAGTGGGTTAAATTACAGATTTAATTAAATCAGATGGGTTATAATTTCAAAGCTAGCCAATTATAATGTTTAAGTTGATTTATGAATGATTTAGAAGAAATGCAGGATGTGTTGTACATTACATATACAAAAAATTTTACATTTTACTAAATATTGGAAAGAAAAGGAAGTATTAAATCTGTTAAATTATTTTTTTATACAATTTTTTTGTTAAAAGGAAATCTGTTTGCCCAATCATAATATTATGATCTTTATTAAATTTTTGTAAATGGTTATACTTTAGACTATAATTTTACAAGTTGTCTTATCAAGATCTAAAAAGAAGAGCTCAAAGATTTGAAGTGTTACTGGATGTTAAAGAAAAAAAACAAAGAAGTAAATTGGAGTCTGTTTTTGCAAAAAACAAAAAGTGTCTGGAAAAAGTTAACTTACCAGTTGAAAAATAATATAATTAAGAAAATAAATTGAAGATCTAAATTAAAAACAATTTATTCCAAAATAACAAAGTGAGATACTTTATCTGATTAGTTAGGTAATATAAAAAATTGGATATAAAGAAAGCACAAATGTTAGATTATTATTTATTTGTGATTTAGTTTAGATTGTTAAACTATATCAGTTTGAATGTTGGAAAATATATAGAAATGGCAGGCTGAAAAAATTATATGTATGTGTTCCATGATCCAGGATATCTGAGGAAGTTGCACACATCTTTGAAGGAAAGATAATGATATTAATAATATTCTACACCTTGACCAGATAAATAAGATATTTTTAATAGATAGGAAAATACCTGCATTTCAAGAAGAAGATGAATTAATCTACTGATAAAATGGCTAATCATCAAATTAATTAATTCTTCCACAACAAACTGATTTTGAACTCAAGAAAATTCCATTGGAAAACAACTGCACCATGAAAAATTTCAATCACATGTGACGAAGAGAAGAAAATTTACTATAATGATTTCCAAATTGTCCACCTAAAAACGAAGATAAACTCAATAGAGTCATCATCATCCAAATGGTCCTCCACACCTCAAGAAAAGATTGTTTCCAATGAAAACTGGAAATGAGTAGCTACAGAAATATAAACATTATACAAGACAAGTTTAGACCATGAAATTAGCTACTAAACAAAAGATCGGTAATATGACTTTTTATATCATTTTTCTTTAATAGATATCAGTCTTACATAAACATTTTTAGCAATAAAGTGGTATATTTTTATTTAAAGAACTTTTAAAGTCTATTCAGATCGATTGAATGGGACATCTTATTGATAATAACTTTTAGACTAATAAAAATATACTTGATTGTATGAAAAAATTATTTGTTAAGTGATTTCTACCATATAATGTGTAAAACAATTTTTTTATGGTGGTAGATTTTAGCTTTAATCTTTGGTAAGTTATTAGCTACTTTAAGGTTTTAAATAAGGTTATTTGTTATCATGGAGCCAAAACACGCAGCATACATGATATATACCTGTATGTGTATAATTACGATTTAATGAGGAGTAACAAGTGATCATTTAGATATATTAGATTAAGTTTGTTCATTAAGTAATAGCATTTCAGAGATAGAAGAGAGGGAGATAATGATTTGAAACTCTTTTCTAAAACTAAATACTTCTAATTTTACATAACATTTTTTTTACATTCTATTTACATGTGCGTGGATTTTAAAGTAATGTGTTGCCAATGAGCAGATAATATTTTTTTAATACTTTTTATCATGATGAAAATCGTGAATAAATGTGACCATTAATTTAAACAGAAATACATTTGAAGGGAAAAGGGGGAAGAACTTAAAATTAATCTGATACTGAAAGTCATAGAATCAATTATTATTCATTATCTCATGTCTAATTTTCATATTTATCTAAAAATTTTTATGTATAATGTTAGAAATGTAGTAATAAATATGAGTTTGTTTTATTAAAATGAGGTGTATATATTTCATTAAGTGTAGTCTTTGTTAAGTGTGATTATTCATCATCATCAATGGTTGAATATTAGGTATTTAAGATATAAGTAAATATGCAAAAAATCCAAAAAAGCAATAATTAGGAGATTTCTTTAAAAAATTAGTTTTATGTTTAGGCCAGTCCTGAGCTTTGTAATTGAACCCGTAGTCATTATTGTTATTATTATCGTCAAGTAATCATCATTATCAACGTTTTAATTAATGAGCTTTGTTTAACTGTTTAGAGGCCATAAATAAATATTGACTTCATAATATTTAGTGATCTCTTTAGTATTATTATAACCACATCCCATCATCTATTTCATGCAATATGTTGAATGCCATTCTAATTAGTTATATATAATCACCTTATGAGCTAGTGAACTTATAAAATATTGAAACACATTTGTTATGTTAAGATCTGAGAAACGATTTATGTCTAGTATACTCCACTTTGGTTTAAAGATGTTTTACTTTTACTTAACTATTAGTGCTTATAGTGATATGGCTTCAAAAAGCAAAATCTCTCATTTTTATTAGAAATAAAAATTTCAAAAAAGGGATTCAAACCTGCATATATGAAAGGTTATCAGATATCATCAGTGTCTAGATTCAGATAATCTAGTGAAGCAACCAAGCTAGACTTAACATTCACTTAGTATTTGTTTTCAAACATACACTTAACATCAAACCAAGAAATGAAAGTGGATAAGATCTACTGCCTCCCATATCACATGAGTTATACTTCTATTAGACTATCATGAGATTTCATTCACGTGGATTTCCATATAATACTTATTATTAAGCACCTTTTCAAAATAATTTGACTTATAATTCTTGATGATAGGGTTATTTTTTTGAACCTTTACTTGGTTAATATCTTTTTGAATTCATTTATTTAGGTTACAATGGACACCCAACTGAGTCCTCATATTTTACCATATACTCAAAAACAGAGTCTATAGAGGGATCGGAGTGTAAGGTTGAAAATAGAGAAATTTTTTTAGTAAAATTTTTTTTTTCAGTAAAAATTTTTTTTGTCTTCAAAATTTTCTTTGGCCAAACAGTCTTATTTTAGCCCACCAATGATGATGTTTAAGAGGATTGAATTTTTCATTGGTGATGATGTAAAATGTGCAAAAGCAACATAAAACAGCTTGTTTTTTTTTTTTTTTATCAATTTCTGAAAAAGGAGTGAAAGTGATCACAACAAAAGAAAAAGGTGAAATAAACAATAGATTTTTTGTGGAACATTAAAATAATTTATTGCCAGAATAGGATAGAGCATAGTAATAGATGATGAATTACTAGATAGCAATAGTCTCATGTGTGTTTGGGGTTTGATTGGTAAAAAGTCTATGATTTTAGAGGTTTGATTGGATGGTTGACGGTCAGTGGTGTTTCTGTTGGTTTAGATTGCAGTTTTGATGAAATCTAAGTCGAGAGTTTTGTCAATCCCTTGAGAGTGTCACTGCTATATTGGTACAACTTATGAATGATCAAACCCATTCACTGCTCCCAACCCAATTTATATGTTATCTTTATTTTATCATGAATGCAGTCAACATGAGACCGCCATGATATCAGCCTATAAAGTCTCCAAGAGAGGAAGCACAGCATAGTTTTCCTGGAATCCCACGTTATATGTTATAATCCAATGTTATCATGAAGCAGTTAACAGTAGTCCAACCATGATGTCGCCCATAAGTTCTGCAAGGAGAGCAAGGTTTACGTTTTTGTACACATAATAAGGCAGAGCATTCTTCGGATACTTGCCACATAAGACTCGGAGAGAGAGAGCAAGGCATAGTTTATCTACTTTAGCCCCTAAGACTTAAAATACATCTTTATTGCAACAGAGTTTGTTTCAATTCAAATCAGGGGTTGTAGTAATTAATGAGTGATCAATTGGGTTTGATGTCTCTCTGAGTGCTCGTGATGCATTGTGCTGATTATAGAGTGCTGTGACTGAATTACTTTTATTTATCTCAAGATTGTGAACTGCTAGTCATTCTGTGGACCTTAACATATCATCTGGTTTGGATTTCTGGGAGAATGGATGAATGTATAATTTAAGCTATTCCCTAGAACCACAGACATAAATATAGATTCATTGTTCGTATGGATTCATACTAAATAAGTGATATTTAAAATATATTTTTTTTGTTTGTACTTGGAATGCATAATAAATTGAAAAATCAAATCAATCGGTTGGTTAGAATAGTCGTCAGACAGGGAGAAGATGTGTGGATTTTGATGGTCAGGGAAGTACAGATGGGATATATATGAGTTTACATAACATACGGAGTGAACTATCATAATAGTATGGAAGAGGATTGTGGAAGAGGAGAAAAGTGCCACGAATACCAGGAATTAGTGGTCGTTTACATACTGGAAGAAGAGGGATGGGGAGGTTTTCGTAAAACCACAAGAGGAAAGAGTGGAATAGAGGAAGATGCCTTTAATGTTAGTAGCAATAATATGGCCTCGAAGTGTGGAAGTAGATGAGAGTCAAGTGGGCCAGGCCCAATAGTAAAGATGGCACCATCCAGACATGGACATGGATAATGCAGATGGTAACAGAAGTGAAGTGAGATGAAGATAGTAAGCAAAGTAGTGGTAAATCTGAAGACAAAAAAAAAATAGAGATAGAAAAATAATAAAGAAGTATAGAGAAAAATAATAAAAGGCATGGTAAATCCTAGAACAAAAGATAGAGAGAAAATATAGAAAGTCTAAAGAGAAGATAGTGGGAAAAGTACAAAGAAAGTCTTAGGACAAAGGATATGTTAATCCATAGAGAGCATAATAGAAGGTAGTCAAGGATCACTTTAGTGGTAAAAGATAACCCAGATTGTCAGACTACTGATAATAGAGAAAGGAGGCAGAGAATTAGAAGAGGAAGAAATAAGGTAAATCAGCCTAATATACTGATAGAGGAGAGTAGATCACAAGAAGTGGAAAGGATGAAATAGTAGCCATACAAAATCTAATCTCTCAGTAAAAAGAACACATGAGGTGATGGACAAGAGAGCAGACTGGGACAGATAGCATGCAATGAAAAGAGGGTTGAAAGAGAGTGGAGGAAAAACTTAATGCATCCAGGGATAAGATGATAGATCTATGAAGTGAAAAGGAAGGAAAAGAGAGTTGGAGGAAACTTTTGTGCATCCGATAAGATGATTGATTTAAGAGAGGCAAAAGGGGAGATGAAACTAGTTATTTTAGAAAGAGAGGAAAAGTTTCAACAGTCTGGAGTTCTCACATCTAGTAACTACCAAAGTGTGAGTTTCAAAAATATGTCTTCTTAAATAAGGTGAGATATCTTATATCATGGTACAGAGAATTCTCATCTCTCTGAAAAATGTTAAATGCTCTGGAAAATTTAAATGTTTATATATGGTACAAGAGAGTCAGACCTTTCTAGTAAATCTATCTCCAAGAATTTAAAAATAAATTATAAAGTGGCCCAGAGAATCAATCTCTGGGAAGACTAAGGATGAAGTATGTATGGTATAGAAGTCAAATCTCTCTGAAAAACTTCAAGAGAATATTATGTATGGTAATAATATTCCCATATTTCTAAATAGAGTTTGTAAGAGGAGGTTATATAAAATAAAAATCATCCGGATATGTTTTATAAATATCCAGTCAAGATGAAAAAATGGAAATATTAAAAGGACTGGATGTACAGGTGCATTATTATGCAGACACAATATGGTTTAAAAAGATAAAAGCCATTCAAAATTACCAAGAAAATGGGGAGAATGCCTTTATGCTTGCTGCTCTGGATGCGAATAAGGGGACCTATAATGCTAGGAGTTTGATCCACCTTATACTTCAGCAGAAGATAGCTTGGCAACGATCTCCCAAATACCACATTACTTTAGGTTTTCTAATGAAAAATATATTTAGCAGTAGTTAATTTTTTTTTATATATAGTATGAAGTGTTTATTATTATTAGTGTATTTATTAGTTAGGATTTTTTTAAAAATATAGTTAAAACAAAAGTGCTGATGATTTTATCTGAAGGGGAGAGAAAGTTGAGCCATTACAATTTAGTCACTAGATAATTTTATAAAATAATATACATGTAGAAAAATAAACCAAAAATCATCATCACATAATTTTATATAAACATAAAAGAAGCCGCTAGGGCATCCAAGTTCAAACTTACAAGGTCCAGTTCTAAAAGCTTTAAACAGAGAAAGAATGCGTCAACAATTACATAAGCTTTACTTGTTTGTGCGTATGAGAAGAGTGTAATCACACATTTAAACCATTTAATATTTAAATTTTCAGTTAAAAAGCGGTATAATGCATACATATAGCAATGTAATTTGTAAATTATTTATTTGTTTTAAATATTTCAAATATTAAAAATTTTAAATTTCTTTAAAACTTGACCTATGCTTGATCGATTCTATACATTTTATTCCATACTTCTATTTTGCTTTTCTTTAATTATAGGTGGGATTTAAAAGTTACAGATTTACTAAATAATTAAGGGTTATATTACTAAGCTAGCAATTATAGTATTTAAGGTTAGTTTATGAATGATTTGAAAGAATGCAGGATGTGTGTACATTACATTCGAAAACCTTACATTTCCTAAATATTGAAAGAAAAGGAAGTATTAAATCTGTTAAATTATTTTTTTGAAGAAGGAATTTTTTTTGGCAAAAGAGGAAATCTGTTTAATCAGATATCAAGTCTTTATCATTAAAGTAATTTTGTAAATGAATTGTCACTTTGGAGCTATACATTTTTAAATTTGGTCTTAATCAAGATCAAAGAAGGAAGCTCAAAGATTTGAAGTGTTACCTGGATGTTAAAGAAAGAAGAAAACAAAGAAGAGAGAAATAAGAATGGAGTCGTATTTTTTTTAAAATAGAAAGTGTCTGGAAAAAGAAGATTGGAACTTTCACGGTTTGAAAAAATAGCTTACTCAAGTTGAGGATGAATTAGAGATCTAAAATTAAAACAAATTTGTCCAAAAATAGCGAGAGTGATGCTATCTCTGATTGGTTAAGGTAGCTAAAAATTGGATATAAAAGCATGTCTTAGATTTATTATCAATGCGATTCGATTCGAGATTGTTAAACTATCAAATTTGAAGATGTTGAAAACTCTCTCAAGAAATGGCAAAGGCTGGTAAAATTATATGTAAGTCTGTTTCATCGATTCAGGACCATCTGGGGAAGACTGCACATCACATAGGAAAGGAAGATGTGTCTACCACTTATATTCTACACCTTTCAACCTGACCAAGATAAATAAGATGTTTAAATAGAAGGAAGAAAAGTTACATTCTTTTTCATTCAAAGAAGATGAATTAATCTCACAGATAAATAAGCAATCATCGGGTTCAATTAATTGTTACAACAACTAGATTTTGAACTCAAGAAAATTTACAAATGGGGAAAGCAACTTCTGTATTTCATCCCACATGCTTAGGCAGAAGAGAAAGAAAATTTACTATAATGATTTCCAAAATTGGTCCACTAAAGCAAAGTAAACTCAATAGAGTCATCATCATCAAATAGTTATCCACCTCAAGAAAGAGATTGTTCCAGTAAGAAAGGAAATTGTAGCTACAGAAATATAAACATTATACAAGACAAGTTTGAACCCTTGAAGTCTCTACGAAACAAAAGATCGGTAATATGACTTTTTATATCTATTTTTGCTTTATGATATCAGTCTTAATAAACATTTTAGCAATAAAGTGGTATATTTTTTATTTAAGAACTTTTTAAAGACTATTAAGACTCGATTGAAACAAGAATCTTTTACTAATAATAACTTGAACTACATAAATGACTTGATGGTGTATGAGAAAATTATTTGCTTATTAATTTTAATAATATTAAATGATGTAATAAACAATTTTTTTATGGTGTTATGATTTCAGTTCAACTAATATGTTATTATTATTTTGGAGTTTTGAAGTTTTTAATATTTTGTTATCATGAGATAAAACACGCACATACATAATAATATTTTATATGTGTATAATTGCGATTGAATGAGGAGGGTAAAAGAGTGAATGTCAGAAGTATTAGATTAGTTTATTTCGTGAAATTAGTCAGCATTTCAGAGATAGAAGAGGAGGGGAGATAATGATTTAAAAACTCTTTTCTGAAACTGAAAAACCATCAAATTTACTAACATTTTTTTTACATTCTATTTACATGTTGCTGATTTTAAAGTACATGTAAACCAATGAGCAGATAATATTTTTTTTTAATACTTTTTCTCATGGAGTGAAAATCATGGTCACTGTGACGTCCAACTTAATACAAATACATTTGAAGGGAAAGGGAAGAACTTAAAATTAATCCTTGAGGATTATTATATAACCCAATTATTATTCTTTATTCATGTCAATTTTTAAAGCTATCTCCGTAAATTTTTTGTATATGTTAAGAAAAGTAGTAATAAATATTAGTTTGTTTTATTAAATGAGACGTATATATTTCATTAAGTGTAGTCTTTGTTAAGTTGTGATTATTCATCATCATCAATGGTTGAAAGCTATTAGTTATTTAAGGACATAAGTAAATATGCTAAAATTAAGAAATAATTAGGAATTTCTTTATAAAAATTAGTTTTATGTTTAGGCTCCAGTCCCTAAGAGCTGTAATTGGAAACCCTTGCATTATTGTTATTATTATCGTCATCATCATCATTATCAACGTTTTAATTAATGAGCTGTTTAACTGTTTAAAGGCCATAAACTAAATATTAATTTCATAATATTCAATGATCTCTTTAGTATTATTAGATAACCAAATCATTCATCTCTATTTCATGCAAGGATGAGTGAATTGCCATCCTAAATTAGTTATATATAATCTGAGCTAGTGAACTTATAAAATATTGAAACACATCAATAGTGTTAAGATCTGAGAAATGATTTATGATACTAGTATAATTACTTTGGTTTAAAGATGTTTTACTTTTACCTAACTAATAGTGCTTATAGTGATATAGCTCAAAAAGCAAAATCTCTCTTTTTATTAAAACAATGTACCAAAAAGGGATTCAAACCCGGTATATGTGAAAGGGTTATCAGATATAACCGTGTCTCAGATTCAGATAATCTAGTGGCCTTCCCACTAGACCATATTCACTTAGTATTTGTTTAAACATGCACTTAAGCATCAAAACTAGAAATGAAAGTGGATAAGATCTACTGCCTGTATACCTGAGTTATATTTTATTGAATTATTAATTGTTAACTCCACTTCAAGTGATTTCCGTATCTGGCGATTTAATATAATACTTGTTATTCTTAATTTGTTTATAATTCACTATAATCATTCTATGGACTACTCAGGTATGGTAATATCTTTTGAACGACTCTTTATTTTTTATCTTTTTTTTGAACTATTTAATTTTTGGTTACAATATATATATATATATATATATATATATATATATATATATTGTAACATATCGTGAAAGATGATCATTGATCCATTGTAAACATAAGACTATCAAAGATATTTAATAAAGGTAGAAAAAAGATTCAAATATAATATTACCATTTTACGAAATCATTTCCTAGATCTTAACATAATAAATGCGTTTCAATATTTTTTTTTATAAGTTTTACTAGCTCAGATTATATGATTATTTTAGGATGGCAATTCACTCATCCTTGCATGAAATAAATGATGGGATGGTGGTTATGATAATTATTCAGAAATCACTAAATACTGTGAAATCAATATTTATTTATGGCCTTTAAACATTTAACTAGCTCATTAATTAAAATGATGATGATAATGATAATGATAATGGTTTCAACCACAACTTTAGGACTAAGCCTACTTATAAAACTTAATTCTTAAAGAAATCTATAACTAGTGGCTAATCTTAGTATATCTAATAGGAACTTAAATAGCTAATATTCACCTTGATGATGAATGATCATAATTAATAAAGACTACTCTTAATGAAACATATATATATATATTGTTTAATCTTAGTATATCTATTAATATCTTAAATAACCAATATTCAAACATTGATGATGAATGATCATAATTAATAAAGACTACTCTTAATGAAATAGATACGCCTCATTTAATAAAATAAACTCACATTTATTACTGATTTCTAATGTATACATAAAAATTTCTATATCTACATGAAAATTGATATTAACAATAACAACAATAATCATAATCAACTGTTTTAAAATCATAACATTAATTTTAAATTCTTCCCCCTTTCCCATCAAAGTATATACATAAAATTGGATACTAAGTTTGCTAAAGTTTTCGATTCACGAGAAAATATTTCATAAAAAAAAAAATATTCACTCTTTTTTTTTCCCTTTTGCACACATACTTTTACAATCTAACATGTAAAGCGGAATGAAAAAAAAATGTTAGTAAAAGTGAAAGAGCAAGATTTCCTGAACAAGTTTTAAATTATTTTTCTCCCCCTCCCTTCTACTCTCTGAAATGCTATACTTTAACTTAAAACAAAAATCTAATATTTTTAATACCACCTATTCTTTTACATTCACACACAATTACATATATGCAACAAGTATTATTATATTATGTATGCGCGTGTTTTATCCCCATAATAAGAAAAATATTATTTAAAACAAAATAATAATAATAAAAAAAAATATGTTACATATTAATAACATTTCATAACTTTAGGTTAATAGACAATCATAATTTTAGTACATATAAAATCATTAATGAAGCTTATGTTTATTGTTATTAAGAAATTCTTGGTTTCAATTGATCTTGGTTGTTTTAAAAGTTCTTTAAACAAAAATATACCACTCTGTTGCTAAAATTTTACTAAGTCTCTGATATTATAAAGAAAATATATAAAAAAATTTATATTACCAGTTCTATTCTCTGTAGTGAATTCCAATGAGTCAAATTTATTTTGTTTAATGTCTATATTTTTTGCAGCTACCATTTCTGTTTTTCTTTGAAACAATCTCTTTCTTGAGGTGTATAATTATTTGATGATGATGATTCTATTTATGTTATTTGCTTTAGTGGACAATTTGGAAATCATTATATTAACTTTTCTTCTCTTCCTGTCAAGCATGATTTTTTTAGTGGATGAAGTACAGCAGTTGTTTTCACATTTATAAATTTTCTTGGATTTAAACTCAGTTACTGGAACAATTAATTGGACTTGATGATTTAATATTTATCAGTAGATTACTCTTTTTTCTGATTGCCTTCAAATGCAGGTGAATGTTTTCTTCTTTCTATTTAAAAACATCTTATTTCTCTCGGTCAGTTGAATGGTGTAGAATATTATTTTTCAGACAAGACATCTTTTCTTTCCTATATGATGTGCTAGTTGATGATGACTCAGGGAATTTCTCCAGATGAAATATATCTTTATTTTAACCTGCCATGCTGTTTTTCATCTTAACAAAAAAAACCTTTATATTAAAAATGATTTTTAGAATTGATATCTGCTGAATTAAAAATGCTTGTCTCTTAGTTTCAAGATTTTTAGAATTCTCTATAATATCAACTGATTTTTCAGACTGCTTTTATATCCGATTTTTTTTCTATTTTTGACCACCTCTTTTAATTAGATTTATAACTTATTCTCAACCAAATTGTTTTTTAGCTGGATAGTATGAAAAATCTCATTATCCTGATTTTTAGACAAACTTTTGTTTTGAAGGAAAAAATAGTCTTAATCCTTTTTTTACACCTATGTAACATCTCAAATTTGAGCTTCTTTCTTTTGATCTTAGGATAAGACACTTTTAAAATTAGACTTCTCACATCATCTCTAAGTTTTAACAGAAAAACAACCCTTCTAATGCAAAATTGTTGAGTAAAAAAAAATAATTTAACAGATTTTCTTCTTTTTCTTTCAATATTTAATAAATGTGGATATATTTATGTGATACACACACACTTTCTCATTCAAATCATATATAAACTGAAATATTAAAATAATCTGAATGCTAGCTTAGTAATTCTAACCTTAATATTTAAAATTAAATCCTTAGCTTTTTATTCCAACTTACAATTATAGAAAAGTAAAATAGAGACAGAATAAAATATCAGAATTTAGCAAATGTAGGTTATCTTCGAAGAGAGTTTAATATTTGAAATATACAACAACAATTAAATAGCTTACACACACACTGCCTATACATATGCGTTATAACTTTACTTTTTAACAAAAAAATTAAATATTGAATAATTAAATGTGTGTATTACTACTCTTTTTGAGTTTTCTATCAACACACAAACAAATAAAGAATATAACTGTTGTCTCACTCTCTTTCTGTCTCAAGCTTTTAAAACTTGATCTTGTAGGGTTTAAACTTGGATGCCCTACAGCTTCATTTACTATATAAAAATGTGATGATGATTTTTGTTCCACATTTTCTTTCATGGACATAACTACAAACTTAGCTAATAACTAAATTGTAATGGCACAATATATATATATATATATATATATATATATATATATATATATAATCTGTGAATGGGAGATGATAATCTAGACCAACTGATGAGTGCCGATTTAGCACAAAATACATATATTGGTGAATATTTATTTTTTCTACATTTGCATGATCATGTATATCAGCAGTATGAGATAATGTAGATAAATGAAAGTTGAAGGTTGCTTGAAAGTCTGAGTTCAAATTCTCTATATTTATAAACTATATTAAAAAAGTAACACCACTAATTGGATATAGTATAATAGAAATATGATTATGGTTTTAATATATATGTATATATGGCACAACCTTTATCTTATTGATATATTTGTCTAATTTAAAATAATATATATATATATAAACTATCATTTTGACGTAGATATATCCTATATATATAAACCCATTAAAAATCAGTCAAAATCTCAATATAAACAACAATCAAGAATTTTAAACTGTTGTCAAGGCAACCTCCTTTTAGCAATGATTCCATATGGGCATTATTAAACTTATATATAAATATATATCTAATGCTTTGATAATATATACTTACTAAAAAAGTTATTAGCATAATTTAATTGTCAAATGATGTGTTACCACATCAATATTTTCTTAGCTTTCTATCCGTTATTATACATTTTAAACACTTTATAATTATTGATTATTTTAGATCATTAATCTTTTTTTTCTTCCTATTTTTTATTTATCCTCCACGATTTCTCCAACATATCTTTCACTGTCACAATTCATTTATCTTTAAATATATATCTAATCTAATTTATTTTTCATTTCTTTATAAAATAATCTACCATATTATTTTCTATCATTAAAAGAGGCCAGTAACTTCTCTACCAATTTTATATGTACTTATTAAACAAACTAATTTTACACAACTATTATTACTAATTATACAAGCATATATAAAATAATTTATTTTTTATATGATTATATCCTTTTTAATTATTACTTAATAAAAAAAAAACTACATCTATCAAGTAAATATGAAAATAATGTATATATTTAAAAAAAGCTATAACAAGGATATGTGTACATGTGTTTAAAAACAAAACAACTCTCTAATTAGGTGAACCAATAATAAATATAAAAAAAAAAAGGAATAAAAATAATATATAATTAAAGTGATTGATAGAAGTGGAAATTATTTATAATTAATTTTTAAAATATATCTGTTACAATTTGAGAAAATAAGTTTTTAAAAAAACTGAAAATATATTTTAAACAACGAATGCTAGGTTGGGAAAACAATATAATATTGAAATAAATGAAAAGTAAATACATGAAATATTATATTTGTTAAAATTATAACCAAATATTACTATTGAATAAATAACATATAATCATAAAACGGGCGAACTGCATGCATTTATTAAGATTTATTATATATCATTATTAACAACGATCATTAAATGAGAATAAAAAACTAAAAGCCAAAAAAATTAAAGTGAGATTTTAGATTATTATAAAAATACTTAAATATTATTTGGTAAATAACAATATATCAGTATCGTAAAAAAAAAACTTGTTTAATGCTTTGAAAACATATGTGCTAGATATATCAAAATAGTATGCTTAGCATGATTTCGACTAACTAGTGGTCATAATAATGGTAATGAGTGTCCAAGAGTATTACTAACTTTATAGATGTGGTGTTTTATGGAAATGGTGATTTACATAAATTTAAATAAATCAATTTATTTAAATAAACCATTTTTTAGACAGGGTGGCATAGGATACTTTCTTGTTAATGGAATTTAAATTATTGGCAATATGTCATTAAACAAGCTTATTTTTAGGATACATTTTTTATACCTATTATTATTTTTGAATTACAGTACATTGATTTTTAAGAAAAATTAACATCTTTTGGAATTAAAAACCTATATATTAAACTTGTAATACTTTTTTTTAAAAGTGTCATAGCATCGTCCGGGACGTAAACCCGCAACCCAGGCAACTGCCTGCAAGTGCAAGGCAGTCGCGCTGACCTCTCGACCACCAATGCAAGACTACTTGTATTAACTTTACATAATATAATATAAACAATAGCAACTTATTACTCTAGCATCACAAATGGTCTGGGGATGTAAATTTGATTATCTGATAATCATTGAGTACTTATATAGATGGTACTTAAAGGACTGTTCTTGTTTATATCATAATACTGTTTTTAATATAAAATATCAAGTGATGCTATGCTTGTAGAAAAAAACTTCATCATGGATACACTGTATTAACAGTTATGAAGTTTTATAAAATATTTAGATCCTGAGCTGAGATTGAATTTTTACAAATATACAGAATGGTTCTGTTGGGCTCATTACAGCTATTCATGTATGTACTTTAAAGAGGAAATGCTAATGTGTTAAAAAAGCCAAGTATGTTGAAATAGAAAGTTTTAATGTGATAAAAAAGACAAGTAAAGATAGAAATAAAAAATGGATTGAGCAGATAAAATAAACTTACCAATAATAAAAGAAGAGAAGTTTTTTCTCTGAGGACTATGTGTGTACTATAAATACCTGCTGCATCTTCTATATTGGTGTAAACATTCATACAGAAGGTGAGTGGAGATCAATCCAGCAAAATCCCCACTGAAGGTAAAGAAAGGGGCTGCTATGTTTTATATTATAATTTCTGTACATATTATGGACAGTTGTAAATAATGATGATTATGGATGGGTAGAGGGGAGAGTGGATAAGTGTCTTATCATAAAGCACAATAACTTCTGGTGTTTTTTTTTTATATATAATGTTTAAAGAATTATACATCAACGATTGTTAATTTAATGTATTTATTATTTTTTTATAGTGTCAAATTACTTTGTAATCCAGGTAAATAATACGAAAACTATATGATTGTAATGGGTTTTTTTTCTTTCTTTTATTTATGGTATAATTAAATGATTATTTTTCTGTAAGAGGTCGCTAAAACAAGACCACCAATTTTTTTTTGAAGAAAGATTGTCTGACATTAGTTTTTCAAGGAAGAAGCAGTGCTGAAATTCGGTAACAATTTTTTTTTCATTTTTAATTGCAGAAATAAATATAAGTCAAGTAAAATTTTAATAATATCATGTGTGGCTAATCCTTTTTGGTGGGACATCCTGATCCTCTTTTGCTATCGACCTATTTAAAGCTTTTTATACGCAAAAATATACTATCTTGTGCTAAAGTTCAAAATGACCATATTAACTACAGCAATCACGGAAAATGTCATTATATTTAAATTAAGTAATATAAGTAATTTCCAGGAAATAATCAATTATTTGTTAACTTTACCTTATTTAATGATCTTTTCATGGTATAAAAGAAAAATTATAATTAAAAGACATATTATAAAAGCCAAGGAAAGTTAACTAGAAAAATTTCGCGCTCTTTCTAAAAGAAATTGTCTGCCTTTGAAAATAATGTAAGTTCCCCACGTTAAAATATGTTTTATTCACTGAAAATTATCTAGAAATAATATTAATGATAAAGGATATTTACTTATGCACCTGTATATTTTTAAAATATATATATATATATATAAATTTTCTTAAGGCAAATATCGGAAAATTTGTATGTGTGCATTTTACGGAGAATTCCCTATTAAAGAAAAATTACAATTCCCAGAGTAGGAACAAAAACTAAAAACATTAGTGACTTAATTATAACCATAATATAATATGTTATATTGTACATCAATTGGAGTCATTAAAACTTCATATCCACGTAAGTCAGTTGCAGTCATTATAATAATAGTATCTTGGAAAATTCGTGCATTATTTTTTTATTCATAAGCCAGCTAGCTAAAAATGGTACGTATCATCAATAATAGAAAAGGAAAAGAATTGTGTGTGTTATTGTTTAGAATAAAATATTCGTCTACGTTAGAATATGTATTGTTTTCTTGGATCCCAAAATTATAGCAGTTTAATTCAAAGAAGAGTTAACATCCAATGCTGCTATGTTTTTTTTTCTTTGCCTAATTTATTAAGTGCACCAGAATGGAGGCAACTTTTATATAAATGAAATAATAAAATGTGTTTCTTATTTTAAATTTGCTTCGTGAACTACGACTGGATCAAGTTCTTCATCTGGATAAATTGCCCAACGGAAAACATTTTTTTTAGTGAGATAATAAACACTTGTTAAGTAATGATTTTTTTTTACTAATTTGTAAAATTATGTGTATTTTTTTTTATATCAACAGGTTAAAGGCTGTATAGTCAAGTAATATTTAAATGACCTTGTAATCATAAAGGTATGTTTTCATGTAATTATTCTAGGTTAAATTTATATTTGACATGGAAAATTTTTTTATAAAATGTGTTTTAACTATTATATGCAATTATGGGTATAAATTTTATATGTTAGATGCGTAAAAGAAAAACATTTAGATACTTAATAGGTAAAGTAAATAAAAAAAAAAATTATCAGAAGTAATTAAAAAGAATTGCTATACAAGATATTTCTTGTCTAAAGCTTGAAACGAATTTATACTGTATTAATTGAGGAACTTATTCCCAATTATTCTTTATTAACACATTCACTTTATTTAGTTCAAGATAATATGCTGCCAATTACTTGTTGAATGTTCCTTTGGTAAAATGAAAATTATTATACTTTTATTCTGTGATATCCATTGATTTCGGATGTTGATCTAAGTATACCCTGTAACATAAATTTAGTCTAATTAGTGTATTTGCTTGTCTTGCCCAGATAAAGCATCAGTATATGCTTAAGATCAGCATAGGTAATCTTTATAATATGTTTATTTTGTGGGATGAAAATGATTTCCCCAAAAGCTTTGTTTTCATGAGGGGAATAGTTAAATCTAGTATTCGGGCATGTTTTATAGCCCAAGTGATCGCTTCTCATAGTTAGGACGATCAAGAATTTATCTCGCATGTAGTATACTTCATTCGTTTAAATCCCAGGAGAGGATTATATTTGGTGTGTGTTCATATTATGCCCAAGTAAGAGGCAAGAAACCACCAAAATATTTTAATGTAG
Organism: Epiperipatus broadwayi; assembly: GCA_028023455.1. NCBI lineage: Eukaryota > Metazoa > Onychophora > Udeonychophora > Euonychophora > Peripatidae > Epiperipatus > Epiperipatus broadwayi. The sequence goes on from JAQFVV010012599.1 coordinate 17,527, forward strand.
TAGTTAACTCTACAGACCTTCGGTGTTATTCCATGTTCCTCATGAGAAAATAGAGATAATTCCACCAAGGAAGGTGTTGATTATTGTGTTTTGTTTAGAAAGTTAGGGCAAGATAACAGGTATATTGGAGGTGTTAATTCCTCAAGATCCATTGAGTATAAATAGCGTGCTAGTAACTATGATCAATATCTGGATTGTGCGGTGTAATATTGCTGGTAATTCACACATAAGTCAATGGAGAGAGTAAGTTTAAAATTGCATGATTTAGAAATTCTTATTTGCCAGTGGATGATTCAAATACCAAGTTTAATTCAGATTAATGATTAAGTAGCACTCACAATATAACTTATACTGAGGAATACAGTGTATATAACAACTTCAGTTAAACATTAAAATATAAGTGTGACTTCTGATAAATAACCCATAAATTATAGTAAGTTATCTAAATAAAAACTATCATTTAATTAAAGTTATGATAACAGAAATCGTTTGTACGTATTGCCTAGAATCAGATTGTTTTTATTTTAAAACAAATAGTTAGTTAATAAAGTTAAGCAGCCGTTCACATAAGATACATTAAATGGATGAGTTGATGTATCGATAATAAAATGTATTATTTTTTTTTATTCAATTTGCATAATTGTAAAAAGATGAAGTAGTAGTTCTAATCCAGGTCTAAAAGTATAGACAAATTAATGTTAGTTACATGTTGTTTTATCCATATGGGATCGAATAAATTATATATGTTTGTTTAGTGTTTTAAGAATAAAATATAGTCCTGTTAAACTGTAATAATAATAAATTATAATCTTGTTAAACTTTAATAATAAATTATAGTCTTGTTACACGTTGTTTAGAGTCATTTTTCTTGTGTGCTAAATAAAAGTGTATTTGCATAATACTTGCAATACTTTCCTTGAGTCCGAAATCATTAAACTCCTAAAATTCAATACACCAGACAGATAAATTTAAGCAGATTGGAATATTTCATTATATTTTAGTTTAATAAGAATTATTTATGGGATTGAAAACTTCAGACCAAGACATTTTATTTTATGTGTGTGTAAAAATGACTTTATTCCCAAACTACTAGCTTTGGTTGCACATTGTTCCGTACACATTTAAGTGAAGTGTCTAAGTAATAAATCTTAGTTAAATTATTGTGTTGTCATGGATGATGGAAGGACACAAAAGCACCCTTGTCTTTTCATCATTCCGACTGAGATTCTGGATAAAAGGGCTGTATTATTCAAAATTATGCGTTGTTATTGAATCTGGTTATCATCTCTTTAAATATTATAATAGTTGATATGGGGATGAGGATACCCAGAATTTAAATAAGGTAAATGTTTCCTATAACCGACCAGAATGTCAGTCATATGCGACAACACAATACTGCCGAGCATTTTCTTAAATATAACAGAGAACCCTGAGATTAATGTCATTATTATAAGTGCTCTTAAATTAAGGAGTGATCAATTATGATCAATATTACAAGTGTGGCATGGCTTAAGAGATTGAAACTTCTAATTGTATAATAATAAAATATTGAGATCATATTGGAAAATTAATAGATATGTTGCTTTTATTTTGGTTGATATAACGACAACCAACCAGAAAGATTAGTGGCACAAGCGCAAGATAATATAATTAATTATATCAATAAAAGAAATAAAATAATATAGATTTCTAGATATAAACTATCTAATTAATTTCATTAGATAGGTTAGAATATATATATATATGTGTGTGTGTGTGTGTGTATGTGTGTGCACTCCGGTAATGATTAGAACTACTTCTTTTCATGTACCCCAAATAAATTTATGATAATATAAACTTACATTATAATAGAGTCATGAATTTATAAGTCACTAATGAGTCTAGGTATTGATAAGCATTTTGTTTGGTAAAGGAAAAATTCAATAAATAGATTATCAATTATATAATGAGTGTATAGCATAGAATATAAGACTAAATATTTTAGAAATAAAGTAATTTGTGTAATAGGTAAATCAAATGATACACAGATTAATAATAAAATATGTTTATCAAGATAAATATCAATTCATTAAGTGTATTAAGATAAATAACACAAATTTAATTTTAACAATTGCAAAATAATGTAATCAATTATTATCTATCCATGCCAGATTTTAATCAAATGCAATCTACATTTAAAGATTATTAAACATGAAAGTTTAGAAGAGGATTAAATTACACAACTTTTCACCCAATATGAAAATTCACCTTTTTTAAATATCCCTTATGCATTAGACCAAGTAATTCTTTCATTATAATGAGAATTTTATATATTTAGACTAAATCTTAAATATTAACTATGTTTTAATTTTGATTTGTTTTCTAAATATTACATAAATAATCAACAAAGAATATCGTATATAGTATGAGATTGCTTTTATAAGCTTATATTTACAAATTTATAATACAGAGAGCATACGAATAGCTCAAAGAAGCTCTTAATTCATAAGTGCAGTAAGAGAAAATATTTAAAATCTCTAGCTCCTCATTGAGATGAGCCATAAGATCGAAACCAATTTGTCTGGGGGATAGGAATGTTCTGGATAGAGCTTTTAAATATTTTCTCTTACTGGACTTATGAATTAAGAGCTTGTTTGAGCTATTGGTATACTTTTTATATTAGAAATAATCAACCTAAGTCTTACTTACTTGTTTTATTAATTAAATGCATACCAAATAATTACACTGTATTAATAATTTAAATTTTAAAAGAAAGAAATTTGCAAAGATATATGTCAATGTGTTATTATTATTCCTTTGAGTATTAAGATAAGTAAAAGTTATTTGAGTAAATAATTTTAGAAAATATTTATTTATAAACCTTCATTACCAGGGACAATATTTACTGTTCAAATTGTAGTTTTGTGCTCATGCCATGGTCTTATTTAACAATTTCCCAATGATAAACAATGATGTAGGATTAACTGGGCAGTATTATTAAATGATGTCCAGCACTGTGATTCATATCAAATCCATAGGTTTAATGGCTTTAGACAGTCAACAGAGTTCTTGTTGTTTTTCATCTCAATTATTTCTGCAGGCATTAACTGAAGAGGGCTCATACTCTCCCCCTCCTATGCAATCACTATTTTCTATCAAAATCCACAAAATGTCAATGAAAAGTAGATAAAATAAACCAAAATCTTTCTGGAGGAAAAGAAAGTATGTGTTCTTTTTGCTGAGTTTTTTCATTACTTGACAACAACAAGAACATATTCTTTAAAACTAGCTCATGGGGCATAATTTTTTTTAACCTTAACAAAGTTTATTTTTATTATTCAATATGATATAAAAATACTTTAATTTTTTTTTCGTCATTCATTCACTCTACATTTACTCTAAATTCAAATATTTTTATTAAGTATAAACGATTTCTAATTATTTTCTTTATTGATTTATCTGTAGACTATAAAAAATATAATAAATGATGTCTGTGAAAGATACAATATATATTTATTTTCTTTCTATCTCTTTTCCTTTAATATATTGATATTTTTAAATGTTGCTCTTTTATTTATTTTTATATAACTTTCCTATTTTTTTACTTTTACAATAAATGTCAGATTCATTCATTTAATATTTCTAATTGTTAGCGTGTGTACTTAAGCTAAAGATAACTTTTTAAAATTTAAAAAAATCTTTTTATTTGTGTTTTATAGCTGCATATTAATTATATTATATCAAATATATTGTTTTGCTTTGTTACATATCCAAATATGAATGAATGCCATTTAAAATAAATTTTATATGAATTTTTATACTGCTCGTTTGGATTCAAATATTTTACCTTTTAAATGTAAACTTTTCTAGTCATATTCAAAATATGTTAATAATTTTATTGCCTATAAAAAGATTTTATTATTATTACAGTATATATGGGTTTTAGTTGAATTTTTTCTTGGCTTGGGTAAACACTTCTAATTTTACTACAATAGGGTCTCTCTGCAACTGTAGTCTCAGAGTACAAGGCCACAATTATTGCTACTCTTATGATTGTATGTGTACATATATTCTGTGTTTATACAGTGTGTTAAATAAAAATATATTTTTCCATTTCACCAATGTCATAATTTATAAGTTCCGTCTATAAATATATTAGAAATTGGTTGTGGTGGCACTATGAATATTATACTCATAAATAAATAAAATAATAATCTTTTTCAAAAATATTTAATCATTTCTTTATATGTCTTCATATAAATTTTGTAGAAGTCTGACATTTTAAAGTTTTAATAATGTAATAGTATATATAAGCGCTTTAACACGCTGAAGAAGAAGCCTTCAATAGTAACAAAAACAATTAAATTAAATTAAATTAATCTAGGCCTAGTACTTTCGAGGTATTTTCCCTCATATTCATGGCCAAAATAAATTATAAAACATTGCTGTGATATTAAATAGTAAGTTTTGTAAGCATATGATATATACATATTCACACACACACATACACACCTCAAGTTAAAATTCGGATACTATATATCAAAAGTCAGACAACTTTCGTTATGGTTATAAACATTACTGATTTTATTATAATGATTGTACAAACTACAAATATATACATGTATGATTTTAAAAAAATATATAAAAAAGTACAGCTGGTTCCATTTCACTGTATTCTAACAACAAAAGCCTTTTGTATTGTCGTTTCATGTAATGGCAGCGACGTGACTGAAAGACGTTCATAATTAAGGTGTTCTTGCCGACAAAGTTATTCCTTCGAATTATTATTATTCTTTGAAACAATAAACTATTACTGTTTAATCATAATTTTGAACATTTGATCAAATTAGAATAAAAGTTATCAAATCATGGATTTTTCAAAAAAAAATTTCTTTTCTTTTTTCTAGATGGATTCTGCATATATTAAATTTAAAAGTTTTTTTTTTTTAATTATTTACAAATTGCTTTATATTTATATTAATAATTTATTTACGCAAGTCATTAAATATAAAAAAGAAATATCTATTTTAAAAGACTACTAAAATGTATGTTAATAATGGAATGGTTTATTAGTAGGGGGCAAGTCTGCCAACTAACATTGCCCTAAACCAAGCAGTCTGAAAATATAAATATAGCCATGTGGGCTAATATTTTAGTTTTAATTGCCTATGATATATGTATTAACAAACAAGCTATTTATTGCAGCCTTAGATTAAAAGTTAATTAAATGCAGTAATTTGAAAATCATCATTTTATAAACATAACACAGTACCAAAGACCAACATCTAGTCCATAATTGTCATCATGATATTACCTGTATATCGTTGCTATTGCGGACAAGTGTAATTTTAAGCTGTTTTTAGAAAAGTTATCCATTTTATTTTGCTTTGTTGTTTCATAGATATCAGAATGTAAAATATTCTTCAGATAGAAGTTTGTCAAGCGTTGTTAGCCGAGAGGTCATCGCAGCCGCCTTGCAAGCAAATAGTTGGTTGTAGACGGTTGTGGGTTCGCCTCCCGGCCGATGCTATGACATATGAAAAAAAAAATTCTTCAGATAGAAGTCAATTGAAAAAAAAAAAAACAATAAGGAATTTTTAACTAGCAATGCTTCGTAAAACTGGGATATCAAAAGCTAAATATTGTTTTCAACACGAACAGTCCTTTATTTCTCTTTTATATTTTTACTCTTTCGCTTTTCCATTATCTTTTTGATCCAAATCTAATATAGTGATAATCAAATGACATATCATAAATCTGACAAACTGCTAATATGATTATTTTTTTACTATCTTTATTCACTTGTAGCACAAGGCTAACTTATTTCGAGCTTTTCATGCTACTGGTAAGTTTAGTCCTAACTGTAACAATACGATTACGTTACACGTTTATTTATTGACTACGCACATAAATTCCGATTCCGATCGTAGTCTTTTTTTCTTTAATTTCTGTAAACATTGTCCTTGTTTTGTTTATTTTTTCATTTTTCTTGTGAAGTAGAATGGTAATAAATATTTGCAAGCGTTTGCTAATAATGCAAAGAATTTAGTGTACTATATATAGAGAGAAGAAGATAGAAAACAAAAAATGAAACAAATCGTACTAAAATTGACATCCACTGGTATATCACAATTATAAGGGACTTGAACTCAGATTTTCAAACTACCCACAGCTATTCAATCTATCTTATACAAGTGATAAACATGACCATATATATGTGGAAAAGATAAATGATTTCCAAAATATATGTATTTCGTGCTGGTCCAGATCATCATCTCTCATACATTATACAATCACTGCTCAGTTTATATTAAGATAACAAATCTTGAAACTTTAATGGGCAGGCTTCAATCTTCTCCATTCTACAACTCTTTACCCATCCATATCATTGAAAATCTGAAGATGAACTTCTCAAAGTCCTCATTGATGCCAATATTATTGTCATACCCATGTTGACCTTAAATCAATCTGACCCCTCACACATAGGACCTTAATATGTTCATTTAATTATAAAGAAGAGGGTTCAGATTGACTTGAGGTTAATAAGGGTATGACCCTAATATTGAGATCAACAAGGGCTTTGAGAATTTCAACCTCAGAATTTCAATGATATGGATGACTGAAAAGAGGGAGAGTGGAGCAGATTGAAGCTTGTTCATTAAAGTTCAAAAATTTGCTATCTTAATATAAACTGAGCAGTGATTGTCTATATGTATGAGAGATGGTAATCTGGACCAACTGATGAGGGCTGATTCAGCATGAAATGCATATATTGGAGATCATTTATCTTTTTCACGTGTATGTGGTTATGTGTATCACTTGTATAAGATAGATCGGATAGTATGGGTAGTTTGAAAATCTGAGTTCAAGTCTGTTATTATTAACTAATAACTAATTTAAATAGCTTTTTGATTGAACATGTGTCTTATAAATTGAGTAGTTTCACTTTGAATCAAATAAAATTATATAAGATAGTAGCTTATATTAAAATATATGTATCAAAATATCTTGTGGACCCATAAAATATAATAAATATATAGGACCCATAAAATACAATAAATATATAAGCCCTTAGTTATTGCTCGATTTTGTTTTTATTAGGATACTTTTTTTTAATGTCTAAAAAAACTGAAGTAACATAGATGGAATAAAATCAGAGTGAGAGATTGGTTAAACTATAGTAGCTAAAGCAGTATGATATACCATTAAAATTTTTTAAATGCCTTAATTTCATATTGTTATTCAAATTAAACAAGTGTCTATATCAGTATTTTCCTAAGTGCGGTTTTATTTTACAAAAATCAAATTATTTTTAATTTGGCTTGCATAGCTTAAATTTTATGTCCTTGATTTCTGACTTAGTATTATTTTATACTGCTTGTAGTCTAAACAGCTATAAATTTTCATCATTTTTAAGTGACTGTATTTTTTTCTCTACTCTTGAAAATAAGTATTATAAAACTTATTGCAACTAGCATCTACAATTAATAAAAAGCAAATTTATTTCATTACAGTAATAACTGATTGTAAAAAAGTAATCAACTGAGTGCACTTAAACTAATGTACAATAACAGGCAATATTCTCCATGCAGTAGTGCCACTTAGTGCATCAGAGTCATCAGTAGATGCAAGAAGGTTTATGCATAAAATCCCTATCTAGTGCCTACTCATCCAGTATCTTCAGACTAGTTTCTAGCTCATGGCTTTCATCAGTGAGGAGACTTTGATCTGAGAGCACTGCACCTAGATCTTAAGCTCTAATTAAAACCTCCAGCAGCCACCTTTTATTTTTATTTAACTACAAAACTATAAGTCTGAAATTGAAAACACAATAATATTTTCAATCCAAGATCATTAGCTTATGTAGTCATATAGTTCTGAAGTCAGTTCAGTACCCATACATTTTGAATTTTGGTGTCTTTGCTTCTCTAATAACCATAGCCACCACTAACCTATTAGTCAGGATTGGTATGAAACCACTAAACATCATATGATTATCATTTCTTATGCTTGCTCAAGCTATTAAACAGGCAAAACTCTCCATACAGTAGTGCGACTCAATTTAACTCAAGAGTAATCAATGGATACAAGAAGGTTAGTGCATAAAATCCCTATCTAGGGCCTACTCATCCAATATTGCCAGACTAGTTTCTAGCTTGTGGCTTTCATCAATGAGGAGCCTTGGACCTGAGAGCACTGCTCCAAGATCTTACAATCTAATACAACCCTCCAGCAGTCACCTTTTATCTTTTTTTAAGTACAAAACTATAGTCTGAAATTGAAAAGATAATATTTTCAATCAAAGGTTAGTAGCTTATATAGTCATGTAGGTCTGAACTCAGTTCAGTATCCAAGTCCCAAACTAGAAACTAGTCTGGGGATAATGGATGAGTAGGCACTAGGTGAGAATTTTGTGCACAAACCTTCTTGCACCCATTGATTACTCTGGCTTGCACTGAGTGGCATTATTGTATTAAGAGTTTTGCCTGTTTAACAGCTTGAGCAAGCATAAGAAATGATGATCATGTGATGTTGTTTAGTAGTTTAATACCAATCCTGCCTAATAGGATAGTGATGACTATGGTTATTAGAGAGCCAAAGACACAAGAATATATGGTCCTGAACTGAGTTCAGACTTATATGACTATATAAGCTAATGAGCTTGGATTGAAAATATTGTTTTCAATTCCAGACTCATAGTCTTGTAATTAAATAGAGATAAATGGGACCTTCTGGAGGGTTGCATTAAATCTCATGATCTACATGCCATTCTCTCAGATCCAAGGTTCCACACTGATGAAAGCCACAAGCTAGAACTAGGCTGGGGATATTAGGTAGGTAGGAACTAGATAGGGACTTTATGCATCCATTGAATACTCTGGCTTGTGTTCAATGGCATTACTGTTTGGAGAGTTTTGCCTGTTTTAAGAGCTTGAGCAAGCATAAGAAATGGTGATCATGTAATAATTAATGGTTTAAACTTATTTTATTTTATTTCTTCACTTTTGTGATTTTATAGCGATATATCTTTTAAATTTTTTATATAAATATTTTAAGGTTTATGGTAAATAATGCTTACAATTAAAAAAATAAAATTTGAAATATTTAATATAAAACAATTACTCTTTTTAGAAAATGTATAAGTTACAGCTAGTAGTCTGTAGATTTCTGTACAATGTTGTAACTATTATGGGATAAATGAAATGGAAAATAGGCATTTTTTATATTATACTTATGTATTGTAATGCTAATGAAATATGTGTTATAAAACTCACATATATCTGCATTACATATTTATTATGTAAAAATAAATGATTAAATCATTAATAAAAACCAAATGAAAATAGAAAAAAAAAAATGTTTTAAGTAGTTTTTTTTTTATGAAACATAAGTTTGTGATAGCAAAAGATTCATCAGTCTTTCTTTTAAAATAAAAGAAAGTTTCAGTATTAAAAAAAGGTGGGGGACAAATCTATAAGTAAAAAAAAACTCCCTCCTTTTTATAAATTAAAATAATCAAATGTAAAAAACAGAATAAAAATTAATTAGTAAAAGCTTTGAAATGCAATTATGTTTGCAAGATTATTGGTTGATAAAAAAAATTAAAATTAATAATTGAAGTAATTACAAACTATGTAAACTATCAGTAGATTAATCTAAACAAAAGATTAAATAAAATGAAATATAAAAAGCAATTAAATTAAAGAAAAATATAAACTTAGTTTTAAAAAAAATAGATTTAAAACTATGATAAGGAAAAAACAATGAGAGAAAAAATATATAAAATTCACAACTGTCTATTGTTATTTAGTTTGGTCTTCAATTTGTAATTAGTCTGGTCCCATTCAGATTTATTACACTCTTGAATCCATAAATCATTCCAATGTTCATGCTGTTACATTATTCATTGCTCCAGAGATTCAGAAATCTAAGTATAGAATAGAATAGAACCATTCATTACTGCTGTGGAAAATGTTATTGCAGAAGCCATAAAAATAGCAACATGTGTTCCTAGACTGTCTTTGAAGTGTTTGACTATGCTTCAGGTCCCAAGGTCTTCTGCAAAAGTCAACTGTTCACACCTGGAATCAATGCTTAGGTCATGTAATAGATCCTGCCACTATTCTCTCTCTCACTGTCAAGTTTCAGAATGGAAGACAAGTCCTGAAACCCTCCACGGAGACCAAAAAGCTTAGTGGGTGGAAAGTAATACTGATGCACACCATAATAAAATGAACTGTGTCATTTCAATCTTATGGAAGCTTAGGTGAATATATTTTTACATAATAATGGTCTAGAGACACTATTTTTAAATGAAAAAAACATTAGCGAAGGACTATATATATTTAGCCTGAATGAATAATTTATAATTTTATTATGTTATTTTATATTGTGTTAAATATATCTGCGCATGAATGAATATTAATGTTTGCTTAATTATTATTTGGTCTACTTTCTCTCTCTCTCTTGTCACTGTATCACCATTTATTTAAAGATATAAATGTTTATATATATTAAGTTAAAGATCTGGATCCTCTCAATTAAGAGTAAGAGCTAGTTTGGGCTCATTCAAGTACTGGTTTGGTGTGTGTGATATCTGAGCATGCCAGCTGTATATAATCTATAGAGTTTTTTGGCACCTGAGCTTGATTCTCAAACCAAATACAATGCTTTTGATGGCAGAGATTTTGTTCCTGCAGTCGAGGTGGGCCACAGTCAGGAAATGTGATCATGACTATACTTCATATAACCTTATCTGGTCATGGATGCCATTGATGGTTATGCTATCAATGGTATTCTCCCCTCTGCTTGAAGTATTAAACATATAAATAATAATTACCAAGAGCGTAACAAAGCAAAGGTTTAAAATAAAGTAAATCTTATTAAAAACATAAGTTAATGCCAAAAGATGGTAAAAAATATTTAAACCCATCAACTATTAGGTTTACTCAGAGGGACCTGGTACAAATACCATTCAACATGGGTGCTGAAGTGGGATAAATTGATCCAGCATAATCAAAGTTAAAAAAACAAAATCATAATTAAAATTGGAAAAAAAATCTGAAACTAAAAATTAAATTAAACGCTAAATTGTGTAGTTATAAAAGTGAAATTGGTGAGCAGTGAGAAGAGAAATAGATTAAAGCAAATAAATTAAAATAATTAAAAATGTAAAATATTAAGAAATTAAGATAATTAAAAATGTAAATAAAAAGAAGAGAGAAGAAAAAATGGTCACAGAGATAATACATATATTATTGGGGGTTCGTGGAAATTAAAAAGGGCTGAGGGAATTTTTGGAGTTAGTCAAACACTTTTTTCGAGTTAAAATATTTAAAAAATAAATAAACCAAGTAAAATAAAATTTGTGTTGAGAGTCAGGAATAATTGTAAACTATGTTTAATGCATAATCGAGCCAAAACAAAAATGGTGGCTCAAAATAAAAAAGGTGTCATATTCAGCAAAGAACAGGAAGTAACTGATAAAGTAGAAAAGACTAACATAAAAGTATCATCTTACAAAAATTAAGTATGGCTTTAGAAATTGGACTGGGAAAAATACTTACTTTAATGTACATGGATTATGAGAATGGAAAAAAACTTAAAATAAATTATATATATATATATTTGAGAAAGGTAATAATGAAATAAAGTGAAATAAATAAAGTTGAATAAATAAAATAAAATGTTTTTTTTTTTGAGAGTTAGTAATGGAATAAAAGAGTAGATAAATGGAAGTAAAATGAGAATTTGTTATTTAGAGTAAAATAAAATAAAGTTTTAGAGTAAATATATTAGAATAAAAAAAAAGTTTTTTTTAAAAAAAAAAAAAATATTAGAATAAAAAAAAAGTTTTTTTTTTTTTTTAGAGAATCAAAATACGAACATAATTATAAATAAAGCCTATAATAAATAAAATAAAATCTAATAAAATAAATAGAATGTTACAAAATAATCTTTCAAGTGAATATAAATTGTGTTAAGGTTAGGAGAGTTATGGAGGGGGGAGGCACAGATAAAGGTTGAGTAAGGTGTATTAAGTATAGGTTGTCACTGTATGCATTTAAGACCCATAATGGGCATAAAAATGGGAGGGATTGTCTGATAGTGTGAGAAACCAGTAAAGAATTTGGACCCATCTGACATGTTGGGAGATATCATCCCAGTCCCTTGTCTAAAACAAATATATACACTGAAAAGAGATTTCCAGAGTAAGCTGCAAGTCAGTTTTGTTGGAAGGAAAATTCCCAACAACATATAGTTATAGGTAAACCTCATTTTAGCATAAGCTGAGGGGTCAGTGGATGAATACTGCCATTCACAGGAATCTAATATTTTTTAGGATGCAAATCCATTGAAGAAAGTTCTGGGCTCATTCAAAACAGTGAAAGAAAAAATTTTCCAGCATAGTTATAATAAATCTTGTTTAGCTTAAGCCAAGTGGTCAGTGAATGAATACTGCCATTCACAGTAAACCCATACTTTCTAGACTGCAGACCCAAGTGAGAAAGTCCTGCTCTAATTCAAACTGCCGGAATAAAAAAGTACCAGCCCTTCAATAAAGTAATAAAAAAAATAATGTTATTAAATGTTTATTGTGTAAGTTGAGTACAAGCAGATGTGTTCTGCCACTCATGGCAAGCAGATGTGTTCTGCCACTCATGGTATTCACCCTCTCTGTACATCTTGGAAAAATGCATGTTGTTTCTCATGGTCATCACATATGATATAATCATTGCCAGTGAACACAGAGTACAACCTGTGAGATAAAGTAGCATAGGAAATGTCACCCTCTGCGATTTGTTGATCTATATGCAGTTTGACACTTATGTTAGAAAAAAAAGGTAAATTAAATAAATAAATAAAAACAAATATGAAAAAAAATCAAATGGTAAACTTAAAAAAAATGTCAGAGCTAATATGCCCAAGTTGACACATTTCACCTCTCAAACAAGGGGTGTGTGTGTGTGTGATGTAACACTAGCAAAATATGTGTTATAAAACACATATATCTATGTTACATATTTATAATTTAAAAATAAATGATTATCTCATTAACAAAAAAAACAAGAATAGAAAAAATATATAATCTTTTCCATATGTCATAGCATCGGCCAGGAGGTGAACCCACAACCATTTGCAACCAACTACTTGCTTGCAAGGCAGCTGTGATGACCTCTTGGCTAACAACGCTTTACAATATATAATGTTTTAGAGTAGTTTTTTTAAGAAATGCAAGTTTGTGAAAGCAAATGATTGCATCATTCTTTTTCTTTTAAAATAAAAGATTTTTTTTAGTATTAAAAGTGGATGGGGGGAAAATCTAAAAATAAAAAGAGTTAAAAACTCTCTTTTTTATAAATTAAAATAAGCAAATGTAAAAACAGAATAAAAATTAATTAGTAAAAGCTTTGGAATGCAATTAAGTTTGCAAGATTACTGGTTGATAATAAAGTTGAAATTAATAATTGAAATAACTATAAACTATGTAAACTATTGATGAGATCATAGATTAAGCTAAGAAAGATATTAAATAAAATGAAATGTAAAAATCAATTAAATTAAAGAAAAATGTAAATTTAATTAAAAAAATAGATTTTAAGCTATGATAAGGAAAAGAACAATGAGAGAAAAAAGGATACAAATTCATAACTATCTATTGTTATTTAGTGTGGTCTTCAATTTGTGATTAGTCTGGTCTTCATTCAGATTTATTCCATTCTGAGTCTTCATTCAGATTTATTCCATTCTTGAGTCTATAAACTTTCCAGTCTTTATGCTGTTACATTATTTATTGCTCCAGAGATTCAGAAATCTAAGGACAGAATAAGACCATTCAGTATTGCTATGGAAAATATTATTGCAGAAGCTATGTAACTAGCATCATGCATTGCTAGATCATCTTTGAAGTGTTCAACTGGGATTCAGGTCCCAAAGTCCTCTTCTAAAATCAACAGTCCACACCTGTAACTAATGTCCAGAACCAATGCTTAAGTCATGAAGTAAACCCTGCTTCTACTCTCTCTCTCTCTCTCTCATTGTTGAATCTCAGAATGGAAGACAAGCTCTGACACCATCGATAGAGACCAAAAAGCCAACTGGTTAGAAAGTAACACTGATGCACACCAAAGCCAAATGAACTGTATCATCTCAATCTCATGAAAGGCCTAGGTAAATAAATTTTCCATAATAGTGGTCTATAGACATTTTATTTTTAAATGTAAAGAACATTAATGAAGAACTATATAAATTTAGCCTGAACTAATCATTTATAATTTCATTATGTTATTTTATATTATGTTATATATATATATATATATATATATATACATATATGTGCCATATACATATTTGGTCACTATATATATATATATATATGCATGAATAAGTATTAATGTTTGCTTAATTATTATTCAGGCTATTTCCTCTCTCTCTTGTCACTGCATCACTATTTATTTAAAGATGTAAATGTTTATATGTATTAAGTTGATGGGCTGGACCCCCTGCATTGAGTAGGAACTAATTTGGGATATTTCAAGCACTGGATTGGTGTCCCTGTAATCCACGCATGCCAGCTATTTATAACCTATATAGTTGTCTGGTGCCTGACTTTGATCCTTATAACAAATAAAATGCTTTGGATGGCAGGGGGTTTGTTTCAAAAATCAAGATGAGCTACAGTCAGGAAATGTAGTCATGACTATACTTCATGTAGCTTGATCTAGTCATAGATATCATTGACAGTTATGCTATCAATGATATTCTTCCCTCTGCTTGAAGTGCCAATCCATTCCTATAATATTAAAGATAAATAATACTTACCAAGAAGTTATGTCCTAAGCATAACAAAGCAAATGTTTAAAATAAAGTAAAACATTAAATACATGAGTTAGGGCCAAATAATGATAACAGGTATTTAAACCCAGCAACAATTAGGTTTATTCAGAGGAAGCCAGTACAGTATGTATGTTCAATTATATAAGTAAACTAATATATATATTATTTTAAAAAAAAATTGTTGAAACATCATTAAATTGTATCTGAAAGTCACATGATATAACCATGTCATTATTTTCTTTTATTTTAGCAATATTATCAACAATCTTCAGACTTATTTTTTTCTGTTGTAACTTCTGTTTAAAAAAGATAAATTATTGCCAAGAAGAAATGCATTTAATAGCATGAACAGTACCTGAAGAGGCTAAAAGATATGTGTTTTGGTCATGTGAATCAATATTACCTATTCTGCATGTGATTCTTATAAAAATAAATATATTCTTTAACATGATACGCCAAAATGTAATTTTAAAAAACAAGTAGTAGGTGATTTAATACATTACTTTATTAATTTTAAATAAATGAATCTAAAATTTCAATAAAAATTAAAGTATAAATTTGGAAAATACTTGAATTTTTAATAAACGTAGTAAAACAAAAAAAAAAAAGAAGACTATACCCTTTAACTTATGGCACCCTGGTTAATTATAGGTGTTCCATGGTTGATGTAAGAAGAACATTGAACATAGCATTAACAAAAATGTGCGAAAAAATGAATAGATTCCTGCTATGAAATGAGATTTTTTATTTTAAAAATTAGCTATTTTAGAAAACTCGTTTATATATTCGTTTATATGTACATAAATTTATACAAAAAAAAAAAAAAACGGCTGAGAATATAACAGTCGTTTTACATTATACCTGCTATGTATTTTTATTCATTTTGTTTCACGTACATTTTATATATTTTATTTTTTATTTACAGTCAAGAAAAAAAAAAAATCACTTCATTTTTATTATTATTCCACAATTGCTTGTTTCAATAGGCTTTTAGGCATTTTTGATTTTGTCCAATTATTTTAATAATTGCCGACTATTTTAACTTGCAATAACAACAGAAAGTAGAAATATGTCCTTAAGAATATAACGAATCTATCTTAAAAACTTAAAAAGTATTGCCTCAACCCCCTTGGCCAAATTGACATCTTTCTTATGAATCGACAGCCAAGAAATACAAAAAAAAAAGTGCTTTCTTGAATAATTCTCGACCTAGCAAGTATAGCGTCAGCTGTGAAACGAGAAAATTTAGCTCAAGGAATGATTGTGTTAGTTTAATGTTTTCTGAGTGAAGAGAATATTCTTTATGTCGTAAGTAATTAATTTTTGCCATTGCGTTTGTTTGGTCTGAAAGTAAACGTGTAGTTTAATATTTTCTTAATCAAAAGTCATTTTAAAATCTTTTGCTAAAAAGTATATTTTCTTAATGCGGTGATGCATTAATGTAATACATTCCCACGTGTGTGTGTGTGTGTGTAAGTGAACGAAGTAGGAAAAAAGTGTTACCAAGTACAGTATATTTTTGTAAAATGAGTAAAAAAAAATATTGTTTCTACTTTTTTTAAAAAATAAAAGTATCTTTAAGGCATATCAAACGAAATTAATCATTATGCAAATATTTTTAAAAAGAAACATCGACACGTAGTTGTCGCGTTTTAAGGGCACTTATTCCCTAGGCTCGTGTCAGCAGAAAATCGTGAGAAATTGGCAGTATTTTTTAAAGATTTTTATTTTAAAAGAAAAAAACAAAGAGAAGAAGAAATTAAAAAAAAAACATCTATAAACATTTAATTAATTTGTTAATTAGAAAACAGTTTACTTGATTGTATTTATTTATACCAGTAGAGAATTCTGTTTTTTTTTTTGTTTTTTTTTAATTGTAAGTTCCCAATAACTTTTTCGTTTAATCATTCTCTCGATAGCGACTATGATGTTTGACTACTTGTATTCTATACTCTTACAATGCTGTTTCAGTTTTGTTTATTTGACAGGAGGGGGGTATATTTCTGTTATTGTAATAGTAATAAATTTTCTTTTTGTTTTAATATATATATTTCATCTTAAAAAAAGGGATAAAAATATACACATAATGCAATAATAATAACATAAAAATTATTATTAACTACACAAATATACGTAATACAATAATTCCAAATTTATGTGTGATGCTTTCAGTCCCTGATTTATATATATTTCCTTGCTTTTCTTATATTACACATAATGCAATAATAATAACATAAAAATTATTGTTATTATATCAACTACATAAATATACGTAATACAATAATTCCAAATTTATGTGTGATGCTTTCAGTCCCTAATTTCTTTTCTTATATTACCTCATGCTGTAATAGTTATATGAAACTTTTTTAACATAAAAATAATATAAAAGCAAGCTTAATAGTAAGAAAAAGCTTGTTAAATTAGGTCATGTGATATATGCGATATATGACTTGATTTCTTTGCAATAGTAGAAATTCCATAAGCAACAGTTATACAAGATCAGTGTCTATCAATGTAATATTTGCAGCACATATAGTATGATTCAAAAATAACATCCTTTATCCAGATGATATTTGTATGATTTAGCTGAAATGTAGGTGCAGTAGTACTGCTAATTAAACATGGCTAACCCTGGATCGTACATTTTTTTATATCCGTTGCATGTGAAAATATTCATTTTAACTAACATGATAAAACAATAAGCTATATGTGACAATTACAAATTGCCTTATCATCATAAAAAATAAATACTAATAATATATTAGTCAAATAATGAATTATAATATTATATAAACAAACTTTTGATATATCTTGCTATTTATGATGATAGAACTATTAAGACACAGCTATTGTTTAACTTAGTATAGATTATTTGAGTGCCTTAGTCATAGTTATTCATGTTTTTATCACATAATTTTAATTACTACACATAGTTTGAGTTTTATATTTATATAAATTAAAGATTTTTCATATACAATATATATATTTATTGTGAATGTTTAGGTGGTTACTGGTTGGTTTCTAATTAATTATAGATAGATAAATAGATAGACAGGTAGATAGGTAGGTAGGGAGGGAGGGAGGGAGGGAGAAAGGGAGGTGGGTGGGTGGGTGGGTAGGTAGGTAGGTAGGGAGGTAGGTCAGTCGGTCGGAAGGTAGGTAGGTAGGTAGGTGGGTGGGTGGGTGCATGGGTGGGTGGGTGGGTAGGTAGGAAGGTAGGTAGGTAGGTAGGTAGGTAGGTAGGTAGGTAGGTAGGTAGGAACAAAGGTAGGTAGGTAGGTAGGTAGGTAGGAAGGTAGGTAGGCAGGTAGGTAGATAGGTAGGTAGGAAGGTAGGTAGGAAGGTAGGTAGGTAGGTAGGTAGGTAGGTGGAGGTAGGTAGGTAGGTAGAGGTAGGTAGGTAGGTAGAGGTAGGTAGAGGTAGGTAGGTAGATAGGTAGGTAGGTAGGTAGGTAGGTAGGTAGATAGAGGTAGGTATAGGTAGGTAGGTAGGTAGGTAGGTAGGGGGGCAGGCAGGTAGGCAGGCAGGCAGGCAGGCGGGCGGGCGAGCGGGCATGTAGGTAGGTTCAAGATTTAATATCATAAGACTAATTAATATGTTCTTCAACTTGTTGGATGTGATAATATAACATCCATGATTATAAAATCACATGGTCATTGTATTGGATTTTAATAATAAAAATGTAGTAATGAACAAAAGAATAAAAAAATTATACATAAAAATGAGAAATGAGTTTTAAGGTCATATTCAGTGTATGTTTATAAAATAAAAATTGCCAGATAATATAAAATAAGCATGGAAAACATGTAGGTATTTAGGAAAACGAAAACAAAATGCTAAATAAAATGATAATATTAAAGATAAAGTAGGAATATTTTATCAAATCAATGGCCACCACTGCCATATATTTTTACCTAGATCTGTAAAGAAAAGTTATGAATGAAACAGATTAAGAATATGACAGAATAATTACAAGAAAAAATGCAACATCAGGATTATATTCACATTTAATCACAAGCCTCATAATGAATTGTGAATAGAATATTCAAATGATATACGTCTAATTCTCTTTTTACATGAATTTTTTTTTTTTTTTTTTTTGCACAATTTTAAAATAACAGGACTTAAAAAGTGAAAAAAAATTATCTTTCTACATGAGTTGTTTTAAAATAAGATGATTGGTAAAAAAAAAACAAAAAACAAAAGGTACTTTGGGATTAGAGTTGCGGTGACATATTAATGATTAGAATAAAGAAATGAAGGTTATTGTCTGGAATTTTTAAAAAAGTCATCTTACATTCTCAACGTAATTCTTAGATTATCTCAAATCATTATTAAACTTTTTTAAAAAAATTCTTAATAATTTTATGTAAGTAATATAAAATAATTTATTTTCATTTTTAGAAGATTGTAAATGTTTTTAATTAAGTGTTTATTTACAGTTTTATTTTTGAGATCGAGTTCAACATAACTATGTTACAAAACTAAGAAAAACATTATATCTGTTATTATCGTCTAATTTTTTTTAAAGAAATATCTCTTTATTTCTCATTATTTAAAAAAAAAAAAAAACAACGTTTTTCAGCAATATTTCTGGAAGTAGAAAAATTTGATCATCTTCATTCTAACATTTTTGATGTTTTGTTTTGAAAGAGAAGTACCTCTATGGTATTGATGCTTTGTTTGTATTTTGACATTTAGTTTTTTTAAAAAAATTTATTGTTTGTACTGATGTTAAAAAAAAAAAAAATTGTTTAAATTTAATTGATTAATTTGTTTAAATTTATATTTATTAATTTTGCCAAAAATCAGTAGATAGTTAAGTTATACATTGCATCTTTTAGTGATAGCTATGGTATTTCAATCATGCACAAACATTTGTGTTTATTGTCAGATAGCGACAGCATATAAAATCTTCAGTATTTTTTGTTTTATGGACAAGCAAGATGTCACCCGTATTTTTGATAAACATATAGTTCCCGGGGCCTACATTTTCTCTTTTCAAATACGTTAGTTGTTAAATTAAAAAATAATAATATTAAGTAAAATAAAAATAATAAATTACATTAATAATCTTTATTTCAATGTTTTTACTTATAATATGGAAATAATGATATTCTTTGAACATTAAAGTTTTTGATTGCATGCATAGAGAAACCAATGAGTGTTTCAGTGTAAGTGTTAGAATTTTCATGTTTTTTTTTATTTTTTATATACAATTTCTGTTCCTATAACTCATTTTTTATTTATGTTGAATGTGTGTATAGTAAAATTTGATAGTAAACCACTAAACATCACATGATCACTATTTCTTATGCTTGCTCATAACTGTTATTAAAACAGACAAAACTCTCCATACATTGATTACTTGGCTTGCACTGAGTGGCACTACTGTATGGAGAGTTTTGCCTGTTTTAATAACAGTTATGAGCAAGCATAAGAAATGGTGGTCATGTGATGTTTAATGCTTTAATACCAATGTTGCCTAATAAGATAGTGGTAGATATGGTTATTAAAGAACCAAAGACACCAAAATGTATGGATACTGAACTGAGTTCAGACCTATATGACTATATAAGTTAATGGGTTTGGATTGAAAATATTGTGTTTTCAATTTTATTCTCATAGTTTTGTAGTTAAATAGAGATAAAATGTGGCTGCTGGAGGTTGCATTAGATCCTAAGATCTAGGTGCAGTGTTCTCGATCCAAGATTTCTCACTGATGAAAGCCACAAGCTAGAAACTAGTTTGGGAACATTGGATTAACACTAGATAGAGATTTTATGCACAAGTCTTCTGGCATCCATTGATTACTTTGGCTTGCATTGAGTGGCACTACTGTATGGAGAGTTTTGCCTGTTTTAATAAAATTTGATAGCACACAAAAAAATATAACATTCTAACAATATTTTTCATATGGTTTATTTGATTATTTTCATTGACTTCTCAGATCTGGAACCAATCTCTTTATATTACATATATACAATGTATTTGTTGAATGAATTTTTTTGCATATAATTTTTGAGAACTAATCTACTATATAAAAAGGGAATTAAGTTTATTAATCCTTTAAAAAAGGACTTATGAGACTTTAAATATACAGGAAAATATAAATAAATATATCAAAGTGATGAGAGGATCAATGAAGTAAAATATAAAATGATCATTATTAATTGATCAGTAACTATAAAAATGCATTTTAATATTTTATTTATATATACTTGATTTATACAATATAAAGTAGAAGATAATGTCTATTTATTCTTTAATTTGAATATATTTTAATGACCACCATTACAAGTAAATGAGATACAGTAATTTAATTCATGTAATAATTGGATGTACCATTTCAAAAAGTTACTTGAAATGGAAATTAGTTTGATGTTGCAAATAAATTTTATTGCAACTAACTGATTAAAGTATAAATACTTTGAAGTATATTTATTGGCTGCTGAAAGAAGTTTGCTATTAACTGAAAGGAGACCCTTTGATTCCTCTTGGAGGCCTTAAAGGAACTGAGCAGGGCAAATTCCTAATGTCCACTCCATACGTTCTTGTCATTGCAGCTGTTATTACTATGTGATTATTCATATAGTATGCAAACATGGATGGGCTGCTCACCAACACGCATTAGCCAGCGTGGTGAGTTTATTGGCTTTTTACCTCTGAGTTTAAGATCAAGAAACACCATGGTCTTTCTTCTAAGTGCCTGATAAGGCAGAATGAATGTTTGTGTAAATGATAAATATTTTTCCAATACATATATACAATTAGGACAAGACAAAAATAAATCATGGCCCTTATTTCCAGGAGGCTGTAAAGTGACCAACCAAGGCAGCAGTTGGTTGTCGAATGCAGAGGTTGCTAAGAATCCCCTGATTGCTGATCCAGGCTGACATTTGATGATGACTTTTTATGTAGGTACTTGAAACTGCAGATCACTTTCAAGTGAAGGAAGATTGCAAGAGTTAGAAAAAGAACTGTCTTATATTAAATGGGACATTATTGGACTTTGTCAAGTTAGAAGAAAAGGTGAAGAGTCAATTGATTTAAAAAGTGGACATGTACTCTATTATAAAGACACAAATATTGGAAATACAAGTGGAATAGGATTCATTATAAATAAAAAAGTGGAAAAAAAACATTATGGAGATTGAAAGTGTATTGTACAGAGTGGCAAGATTAGTTATACAACTTAATAGCAGATACTCAATGCAGATAATTCAGGTTTATGCCCCAACAAGTTCTCATAGTGATGAAGTAGTAGAAGATTTTTATATGGATGTACAAAAGGCTTTTGATCAGAGGAAACAACATTTTAAAATTGTTATGGGAGACTTTAATGCTAGAATTGGTAAACAAACGAAAGATGAAAGTGCTGTAGGTAATTTTTGGTTATGGTAATAGAAATGAGAGAGGACATAGACTTGTGGAATTTTCAGAAAAAGAAAAACTTTATATTATCAATTCTTTTTTTTTGAGAAAAATGTTAAAATGAAATGGACATGGAAGCATCCAAATGAAGGTACAGCAGAATTGGATTATATTTTGACTAACAGGAAATACATATTTCAAGATTGTAATGTTCTTAATAAATTTAACACAGGAAGTGATCATCGATTAGTAAGAAGTAAGATATGTGTCAATGCAAAACTAGAGAGACAAAAATTATTAAGAAAAACAATATTTACAGTTGATATTTCTAATCTTCAGAAACATTCTAATGAATTTAAATTAGAACTTACAAATCGGTTTCAAGTATTAGTAGATTTTGAACATGATTCAGATTTGAATGAAATTAATATGAAAATAACTGATACACTTTTAAAAACTGCAACAAAGATAGCTGGTAGAAAAAAGCAGCAACTGACCAATAAAATTTCTACTGAGACTAGAGAATTTATGAATAAAAGAAGGAATATGAAGATATATAAAAATGATGCATTAAAAAGGATTGAATATCTTGAATTTTGTAAAATGATGCAGAAAAGAATTGAAAATGATATAAGAAAGTATAAGTGTGAACTAGTAAGGAAAGCTGTAGAAGAAAATAAAACTTTCAAGATTGTAAAACAACATTTTGGTATTGGTAATAAATTTATATCTGCAATAAGAAAAAAAAGGAATTATTGCTAAAAAGAGAGATAACATCATGAAATGGGTAGAAGACTTTTATCAAGAATTCTATAGTAATAAAGAACAAGTATCTCCTATATCTATTACATCTTCTGTATTGCCCAGAATTTTAAATGAAGAAGTGAGACATGCAATTAAATATATGAAGAAAGGAAAGGCTCCAGATAATGATGGAATTACAATAGATATATTAAAAGAAGCAGGTGAGGAAATAGAATTTTTTTTAGCAATGTTATATACCAAATGTTTAAATGATAAAGATGTGACAGATGATTGGAAGAATGCAATATTAATATTAATATTTAAAAAAAGTGATAAAGAAGATATTAGAAATTACATACCTATCAGCCTTTTATCAGTTTTATACAGAATTATTACCAAGATAATTACAACTCGTCTACAGAGAACATTGGATTTCCACCAACCAAGAGAACAAGCTGGATTTAAAAGTGGTTTTAATACAGTAGATCATATCCAGGTATTGAGAGAAGTTATAGAAAGGACAAATGAATATGAGTTGCCATTATGTTTTGGATTTGTAGATTATGAAAAGGCATTTGATTCTATAAACATTTCTTCGGTGATTAAAGCATTGGATCATCACGATATAGATCTAGGATATTGTCATATTTTAAGGAATATTTATAAAAATGCAACAGCAACAATTAGATTACATAATGATACTGGGAAAGTCAACATTGAGAAGGGTGTAAGACAGGGTGACTCCATATCTCCAAAACTTTTTACAGCAGTGCTACAAGAAGTATTTTGTGGATTAAAATGGGAAGCTAAAGGAGTGAAAGTAAATGAGATTATTTAAATCATTTAGATTTTGCAAATGATGTAGTTGTTTTTTTTTTCAAATAATGCTTTAGAGCTGCAGGAAATGTTGCAGGAGTTATCAGATGAAAGTAGGCAAGTATGACTAAAGACAAATGTTAATAAGACTAAAGTAATGTTTAATTGATTTTCTCAAAATATGAAAATAAAGATTGATTATGATGAGTTAGAAGAAGTTAACAGTTACAAATACCTTCGTCAGACTATTAATATAGTTGTAAACATAATGGATGAAATTAATCATAGAATTAGAATTAGTTGGGTGCTTTTGGTAGAAATAATAAGATACTAAAATGAAATATGTCTATGTGTTTGAAAAGGAAGGTTTTTAATAAATGTGTTTTAGCAGTTCTTACTTATGGATCTGAGACTTGGACACTTAATAGAAGAGCAATACAGAGACTTCAGACTATTCAAAGAAGTATGGAGAGATGCATGTTGGGAGTAACAAGAAGAGATTGAAAATGCAATGTATGGGTAAGAAAGCAAACAGGTGTTATTGACCTCAATGAAAAAATTAAAAGATTGAAGTGGAGTTGGGCTGGACATATTGCTAGAAGAGATGATAATAGATGGACAATTGAAATGTTAAACTAGATTCGAAGAGATTGTAAAAGACCAGAAAGAGACCACATGTTAGATGCATGGATGAAATAAGAAAGTGTGCAGGGATGATGTGGAGAAGAGAAGCTAAATATCAGAGAAAATGGTTTGAACTTGGAGAGACCTTCATCCTGCAGTGGGTTCATAATGGTTGATGATGATGATGATATTTATTATTGGCATAAATATAATTAGTAAATTAAATACTGACAAGATGACAAACTGCATATTATTTACATCCATGAAATGTGAATCAAATTAAAAATGAAAATATTGTCAAGTAAACAAATTATTTAACATTAACCTATTCGTTGAAATTTTGTTTAACTTATTCATATATCATAATTGACCTTTTATTTTTTAAGTTTTTTCTTAGTTGTATTGAAAAATAAATTATTTTAATTTATTTTTTCAATTTTTATAAATTTTGTTAAAAAGAGAAATTTCATAAATAAACTAGTTTAAAAAAATAAAATATAAATTTTATAAATAAAATGGAAAAATAAATGGAAATAAAAATAAATAAGTAGTGAAAACAAAATTTTTTTTTCTTTCAGTTTTTGAGCTAAAACAATGTATTTTAATTAAAAAAACTTTTAAAAAAATATTTATCATATATTTCCTTATATCTTCAAATAATAAACACTTTTTGTTAATATTAAAATTCAACTTTACTATAAGAAACAACAAAAAATTATTAGATTATTTATAAAGGTGTTTTCATTTTGACATCAGTTCATTTGCAGGTACTTACTTTTCTGCTAAAATGATATTGCAAATAAAAATCTAAATGTAAATTCACATAGACAAATAAATATGTGATCATTAAAAAAATAATGGAAAAATAAATAGATTATACATAAAAAGCTCTGCTAATTTTCTCTAATAAGCTTTATTGATAAATGCCAACTAGACAAAGCATTTAAAAATCTCTATCTTGAAAAACACTCCCTAACCTCAGATTATACATCAATTTATTTTCTTATTTTATGGAATTAAATAAAAGTCTACATTGAACAAGACTAGAAGGCACTTTTACCTATGCATAGAAAAAATATTTCCCCTCCTATATACTTTAAATTCTCCTACGAGTTTATCTTCAATAGTTACTGTGACTTGCAAAGTTTTTTTTAATTAAAACTTTTACTATGAAGTATTTTAAATGGATTTCTTCCATTAAAACCACTCGTGGCTCTTTGCATTGCCAATGAATGACTTTCATGAAAATCAATAGATAGGTTAATATTTTAAATATTAAGACCTCAATAAAGGTAATTAACAAATATAATAAAATATTAATCCATTTCTCTTTTTTTAATGATGAAAATAATTAATGGTGAAATGAGTAATTGCAAAACCCTTTTACTATAGGCTGCTCTTTATTCTGGTGGTCTGAGAGATTTTATGTTCACAAACTCTTAGTAAATAATGGTTAAAAGTAAAACAAAAAATTAAAAAAAAAAGTAAAACAAAAAATTTTAAAAAAAATTTCTAATTTCTTTTTTTTTTTTTAATTTGTATTATATATTTTTTGAACTAAAGGTAACTAAATCAATAAATAGCACCGCCCCATTGTATTGCCGTCATTATTTGGTATAAGGCCTCATAGCTTTAAAGTGAAAATTTCATAAATTATAATAACAAGAGCTCCATGCTAATGTATGTCACCATTTATCCTATTTTCTTCAAGTAAAGAACTTAATTGGCATACATTAATAAAAAAATATGTGTATTTTTAATATACACTGAGTCATTACTGTCTATATTCCAGAAGTTTAAAAATAAGTAAATGCTAAATTACAATCAAGTACAGTATATTCATGCCTTATTGTAATATGAGTTAAAGAATATCATCATCATCATTATCAACCATTATCAGTCCACTGCAGGATGAAGGTCTCTCCAAGTTTAATCCATCTTCTCCGATCTTCAGCTTCTCTTCACATCACCCCTGCACACTTTCTTATTTCATCCATCCATCTCACATGTGGTCTCTTTCTGGGTCTTTTACAATCTCTTGAAATCCAGTTTAAAATGTCAATTGTCCATCTATTATCATCTCTTCTAGCAATATGACCAGCCCAACTCCAATCTTTTAATTTTTTCAATGAGGTCAGTAACACCTGTTTGTTCTCTTACCCATACATTGCGTTTTCGATCTCTTCTTGTTACTCCCAACATACATCTCTCCATACTTCTTTGAGTGGTCTGAAGTCTCTGTATTGCTCTTCTATTAAGTGTCCAAGTCTCAGGTCCATAAGTAAGAACTGGTAAAACACATTTGTTAAAAACCTTCCTTTTCAAACACATAGGCATATTTCCTTTTAGTATCAAGTTATTTTTACCAAAAGCACTCCAACCAAGTTTAATTCTATGATTAATTTCTTCCATTATGTTTCCATATGTATTAATAATCTGACCAAGGTATTTGTAACTGTTAACTTCCTCTAATTCATCATAATCAATCTTTATTTTCATAGTTTGAGCAAATCGATTAAACATTACTTTAGTCTTTTTAACATTTATCTTTAGTCCTACTTTCCTACTTTCATCTGGTAATTCCTGCAACATATCCTGCAGCTCTGAAGCATTATTTGCAAAAACAACTACATCATCTGTGCAATCTAAATGACTTAAATAATCTCTATTTACTTTCACTCCTTTAGTTTCCCATTTTAATCCATAAAATACTTCTTGCAGCACTGCTGTAAAAAGTTTTGGAGATATGAGTCACCTTGTCTTACACCTTTCTTAATGTTGACTTTCCCAGTATCATTAGTAGTGATTAAATAGCTATTCAAAATATTACAATTTATTTGAGTGGCTCACTTCTTTGATTGCTGTATGCTTGTGTCTTTTCTATTGCTTGAAAAGTGGTCACAATAAAAATGGATATTCTCTTTCAAAGTGTAAAAGGGTTGCCAGAGAAAATCCAGGAAAATTAAATATCCCATTAATTAGAACTTCTGAATACTATATGTATATACTGAAATCAAAAAATTGAATTTTGAATCTGCATGGATTTAAATAACCACATTGCAGATACAATGGATAAAACTACTAAACAATACACCATGAAATGTATATATTAAGATGAATTGTTTTAATCCTGTTAAAAAATGTCAATGCAAATGTCAAAACATAAGGATGATGGAAACATAATAAGCTTAGTAGCATAAATGTTGCAAATGACTGGTGACAGCTCAAAAAGTTTAATAGCATATAAATATCTGTATAAACTCCTATTAAGCTTAATTGTTTATTGTTATGTATGCATAAAACAACTCATCTTAATATATACATTTCATGGTGTATTGTTTAGTAGTTTTATCCATTGTATCTGCAATGTGGTTATTTAAATCCATGCAGATTCAAAATTCAATTAAACTACAAAGTATTAATTAGAGTAAATATTTAAGCAAGTAATGTGGCATCTTATATCATGTTTGTAGCATGGATTCATTTTTTTTAAATAATATAATAAACAAGAAATGGTCTGAATCCTACTGAAGTTTTTCTATATTATTCATTAGTTTTACTTTGATTTAATTAATGTTTTCAGATCACTTACAGGTTCCAATTTAGCATTGTTACTCACTTGGAACCACTACTATTCTAAACACAAGCTTAATTGAAAGCTCACAACAATAAAAGTCATATTTTTATACATACTGAAGACTATAAAATTAGAAATAGGAATAATTTGATGATTTCTTCAATGATCACATTTATATGGTTGATTCAAAGATTGCTTCAAATCTACACCATTTTCAAAGTCTGTTAATATTTTTAAATGATTAGTAAATTCTAATTTAAATTCACTGATGTATTTCTTAACATTAGAAATGTCATCTGTTAATACTACTTTTTTTGTTAAAAGTTTCTATTTGTTCTTGTTTTGGATTAACACACATCTAACATTTTACTAATTCAAGAGTTCCTAATATTTTTGGTTCCCATATCTCCTTGGTAAATTATCCATTAGTTAAAGAGTATTCCATGCTGTACATCATGCACATGGGTAAGAGATGTAGGTACCATGAGGGTGAGCCTCGAAGGGCCACTAATGTGGCAATTTTACTAGCTATCTTGAATCTTAATTGGCCATATTGAGTTAATAAACCTGCAGTAAAAAAATGTCTAGCAAACCTCATTGTCACCATATCCAAAAAGAGATCTGAAATGTTGCTTGGGTGGTTGATACCAGCATGAAATAGCCCAGAAATTTTGATAGCTATTTTTAGAATATATTAATAGCATTATATACTTATTTACCTGCTATTTACCAAAGCTATTCAACAAACTTCCCATAGTTCCTGGGGTATTGA
The DNA here is from genome assembly GCA_028023455.1 of Epiperipatus broadwayi. Classification (NCBI taxonomy): domain Eukaryota; kingdom Metazoa; phylum Onychophora; class Udeonychophora; order Euonychophora; family Peripatidae; genus Epiperipatus; species Epiperipatus broadwayi. The sequence continues at coordinate 46,251 of JAQFVV010012599.1, forward strand.
TAATCACTTCCTGGGATGAATATATTTAAAAAAATTTATATATCTTTGTAAAATATTCTATTCGATTTATAAGTATTAAGCTTTTCCCGGACTTTGATTTTAACTACTATTGATAAATGCATTAATGATCATTACCCACCATGCTTTGTGGAATCGATTATATTTAGCTCAAATAAAAAGTTCAAGTTTCTGATAATATATCTGCTTTTAATTATATATAAACATATAAATTATGCACATATGTATATTTATGTATTATACAGAGGAGAACAATTCAATGATATTAGTACTATTTAGCCAAGCACATTTTTGGTACTCAATTCCAGACTCATAGTGACATAGCACCAAAGGCATACTTGGCTATTATTACTAATATCATTGAACTGTTCCACTCTGTATGACACATAAATATAAGTGTATGTATAATTTACATTATAAACAGAGTTACTGATTTATTATTATACATAAATATATAAATAAATGTCATCTCTCCTTTTTTTATGTTTAATATTTTTTTAAAATAATTTTTAAAACTTCACTCCACCGTATATTTTTAAAAACATAAATAAAGATGTCTGAAAAAGATAAATGCTTGCAGAAGACATACGTCTGTCTCATGATGCAACTAGAGTGATTCATGTCAAAGTTGTTGATAGAGACTGTTTGACATTTGAAAAATTGTTGGAATTTGCTACTGATACATTTAACAAATGATGAAAACATGTGTAAGAGACTGTCTGGTCTTCCTGATGAATATTATGGTTTAGCAAGAAATATTCATGTTGAGAATCATTTATCATTATCTTGTGCCTTTTTTAATATAGTTTAAAAATATGTAATGGAGGTGTTAAATATATCTTTAAATAGTTCCCATTTTTTCATTGTAATGGGCATCTGTTGGTACCTAAACTAAAATCATATACATTAGATAACTTCCATTAATTACTAATTTTTTTTCATTTTATCTGGTATACCATTTACCATTACAAGCTCTTTAACCCCACTCTTACTTCTATTACTTGTGTCTTTATAGTAAAGTATATGTTCATTTTGCAAATATATTGTCTCTTCAATTTTTCTTTTAATATCACAGAAGTTTACCAATATGATATTAGCCTGTTTTTTCTAATTTATGTAATATCCCTTTGCTTGAAAGAGATCTATATTTGTAAGCAGCTAACTGAAAATTCATTATAATATGATAGTCTGGGTCTATGTACAGGATATTTATAACACCCTCTGTCTTCAGCCACAAACCTCTACCTTGACTTTAACTTTATAATCTCCTCAGAATAAGAAACAATTTAGTTTAAGTTTCAACAAAAATAGACCTTATTAATTCTTCTAGTTACATAGTGTTACAATGACAATCAATTGTAATGAGATACATGCTTGACTCTATTACACATATTCTATGACATATCAATTTCGAGTGTTACCATACTAATTTTATCAACAGCATGTTTCTATATCAGTATTTGTAAATGATTCTATCCACTTTGGAAGATATTGTCAATTCAATACATTATTACCAATTAAGAGCTCAATCTTGATCGATCTTTCTTTCATTTTTAGCAAATAGGAGATTCATTTTATTCATATTTCTTTAATTTTTAGATCTCATGATATATCAGGGAAAGTCATTACAAGGTTATTTGAATATTCTTTGTCATGCAATCGGATTTGATTCATCCAATGTCTAACTTTGAAATTTTTATTGACTGAATTAAGTCCTCTCACATTTATCACAACAATTTTAAGTCTTATTAGTAATCTTCTTTGAGTTTAAGCACTCGTGTCTCACTTCTTGTCTCCCTCTATTTCCAATGCATCCTGAAACACTAGCTGACTCTCTTCATCCACTGCTACAGCCAGAAATAATTTAGTTTGATTTGTCATAATTACGATTAATCCAATAAAAAGATATTGTTTCATTTATGAATTATCAGATAAGAGAAAATGAAGACCATTGTGCAATAACAAGAACATACAGACTTGACTAGAAGATTGCCTTGCTTAGCTCATTTAAAGGCATCAAGGAAAATTACAGAGTCCCCTCTCAATTAACAATAAACTACTTCCTGCAGTCAGTAAACTTTTTTTTCCCCATATGTCATAGCATCGGCCGGGAGGCGAACTCGCAACAACCGTCTGCAATCAACTGCTCGCTTGCAAGGCGGTTGCGCTGACCTCTCGACTAACAACGCTTGACGACTACTTCATATTAGATGCAAAACCAAAAAAAGAGTTTAATTTAATAATTCATATTAATAATTTATTGTTATGATGATATTTTGATTTTGGAAGAAATGTTAAATTTATATGTACTGTTTTTCAATTATTATGAATTGGATATAAAATTCTTAATGCGATTAAATATAAAAGATTTCATTTGTAAATTAACATTTCAATTGTATGTACAAACATTATTATTATATTAATAAATATAAATTAGATTTGATACCAAGAAAGACGACACGGTCATAGCTTCGATCCGTGATCTGTCAACTTGGTATGTGTAGAATGCGCAACTGATAATGAAAAGTAAAAAAAAAACAACTTAATTAACCACAAAAACATGATAAACAAAACAGAAAACATCAGTCAATTATCACACGGATGGAATATTTAAATGAACTGATTTACATAATATGAATAATTAAGATAGATTAACAATGATGAATACTACACTAACAGAAGATGTTATTGTTGGTATTATTTAAGACTAAATTTATAATTTTATAATTATGAAATACTCTAGGAAATTCTTATTATTTGTGTCTTAAACTTGTTTGATAGTTGTATTACATTAAGCGCTAAAGGATGATTTTAAAATATTTTATTTGTTTTATATATCTTATATTTTGTTATTTGTTTTTATAATTAAATATAAATCAATTGTTAAGCTCCGCAAGCGGAGAGGATTTAAATAATAATAAAAAATTGCACTTCATGTTTATTATTTATCACCTCTTCCGTCATTCAATTACTTCCTCTATCTCTCTGTCTACATATATATGTATGTGTGTTTTATTTGAACTAATGTCATTATCCTCTTATTTATTAAAAAGTTTTTATATACATATGCATGCTTATTATTTATCACCTCTTCCCTCATTCGGTTACTTCCCCCCTCTCCCTCTGTCTACATATATTGAAACGGGAACCTCCTAATCCCTTGTCGTTTCATCTTCAATCTAGTAGCCCACTCGTCTGTGTTAGATTCGAATCTCATTTAAACTATAATATGTAAAATAAAACTACAATTTGCTGTAATGGCTGTCTGAACAGCATTATATATTTACTTACAAAAATATGCTATAATTAGATAGGTTTGATATAATTATAGCGTATTATTATTAATATTGTGATTATTTTAATAAAATACTTTTATTATGTTAAATAATGATAAGGTTCAATTTATTAATAAATTTATTATTTTAATTCGTATGTGGATATACAATCCAACCTATATTTGTAATGTATATAGGGGTGGCGTGATTTAAAACATTAAAATGTGTTATATATTTAAAATGGTAAAAGATGAGAATATTTTAAAATGTTTATTTAAAAATGTTAAAAAGGTTTTCTTTCAAATGTGCAGAGAAGTCTTTTTTAAAAATTAAGTGTTATTTTTTCTTAGAATTAAAAGTTGGTTAGAAACAGATTTGTCATAAACAAGTATTTAATTAATGACCGCACCTACCTTTGGTCAAATTAAAAAGTCATTTTAAAATCTGGCTAATTGAAATTGCATCAGATGTAAACATTTAAGTTATTTTTGGATTAAAATTGTTTATGGCAAAATAGTTTTACAAAATAACCATAAAAGTTATAACTGAAATACTTTAATAGTTTATCAAATATTTAAGATCAAAATTACATGTTTTTAAAATTTAATTAAAATGGAATTAAGTCAAAGTTATAACACCTCAGAAACTTATCAGCATGTTTGAAAGCAGATTGTATGTTAACAAAATTAATTAAAAAAATGTAATCATGAAGCAAAGAAAAATTCCTAAAGGTGTTAAGCTGATAAGAAAAAGATATAAATGGGCCATATTTTGAGCAGGAAGGGAGACGGGCTGAGATCTATAATACTGATAGACTGACTGAGATCTATATACTGAGAAGAGACTCCATTTTGAGTCACATTTATATTAAAAAATCAAATCTAGTTTTGAACTGAGATGTCCGGCTAATGTGGCCGTCTTAGCTGCCACTCCGTAAGGAGGCGACGGGTTCATTTCCATCCGACACCGTTTATAACCAAGAATGCCGCTATAACATCTACAACCTACCTGAAAAGAAGAATGCTGCTATAATATTTACAGACCACCCATAAAAGAAGAGCATGCTGCAAGCCACTCAGGAACTCACCACGCTCCAGCTCAAGCACCTACTAATACCGGTAAATCCCTTTAAACTGCAGAGCTCTGTATATTTTCTGTATAATTTCAAACTACCTTTTAAATTCTAGTTAGCTGACTAACCACTCAATATATTTTTAATGTTAAAGCTTTTCTTTTATTGTTTTAAAATCGTAAATGATTCACTTGCTTTTAAAATTTCCTTCCTTAAGAAATTAATTAATGTTTCTACTTTAAACTATCACTGCAGTCATGTCTCTAGTTATTTTTTTTTTATCACAAAGTTTTAATATTTGTTATATTTATTTTATGATATGCTGATGCTCCGAAACAGTGAATACTAAATTTTAATATTTCAAGAACAGATTAATTAAAACCTCTTCACGTAATTATTTATAATCTTATTTCTGTGCGCTGTTTCGAAACCCTCTTAAGAAAATAGTAACGACTCGTTCGTTATTATTTAATATTTTTTTGATAGTTTGATTGTAAATTTTTGCAATGTGGCTTGTTTTAGTGAGGTTTAATGTTTAAATACTAAGAAATAGACTAACCTTGATAAATATTTATAAGTATATTTGCTATTTAAGTTATTTAGTAAACCCAATCAAATATATTTTTCCCTCCTTTTAAATACTTGTCAGTTGATCAATAAAAAATTAGAGTTAGCTGGAACAGCAAAGATTATCTGTAATTATTCCCATCTATAGCATATATTTTATCATGCTACCTAAGAGTTGGCTTCCATTTGATTAAGCTGATAAGCTATTGTTCTCGCGTATAGAATATTAAATTTTATAAAATTCTTTGCTTGGCAGATGTGATTCATTCACTTTAATATTTTCTCATTTTGCTGCCACATATATTTACGTATTTAAGATGTAGCCTCGGTTAAGCCAGCACATCTTCCTCTCATAGAGTAGAGCAGTCGCGAAGCCTGAGTTTAAGGCCAGGTTAGCACTAAGTCCCCCGCCTTTCTGAACTATTTGTTCCTTTTCATGCGGCTTAACGATCGGTTTTCAGGGTTCCAGCGTTGGTCGCAGAAACCCTTGATCTACCAATCCATCTGCAGAGCGATTTTATTATTGTATTTCTGGTGCTATAGTGCATTAGTACATCCAGAGCAGCCAACTCTACTTCCCTATTTTAGTTCTTTCAGCAATTGTCTGAGATATTCTTAAAAAGTCCGGTCAATCTAAGTTATTGCAGCCCTATTTAGGCTAAATAAATAAATATAAACAGACGAGAAATGTCTACCGTAAGTGTTGACCAAGGTTTAGTTTAATTATTAGTATTCAGCCACACATTAAGAGGAGTCTGCATATGTTACACGATAGACATGGTGTAGTGATAAGCTATTTATTTAAATGCCTGCGTGCTATTATTATATATAAATTCGTAAAATAATTGTATACAAATTGTAAGATGAATAACTAACTGCTGCGTTCATCTTACTTAAATGTAAATTTATTTATTAATCTTATCAAAGAATCTGTCCAAACTCATCAGCCATTAAATGCCTGCGTGCATTTTTACATGTTTAAAATTTGTAATATATATATTTTAGATAAAACTTATTATTGAAGAAATTAAACTTTAGTAAATTAACCTAGTCCACTCTCAGTTTCATTATTCCATCCAATTCTCATAATTATTATGTTATAGAATATACATTATTAAAGGTCTCCTTTAAGTTAACTATTCGTTAGATACGATCAATTTGTAATTTAATTATGAGTCTCATTGTTTCTCCCTGACCTATGTCAGCCATAAATAAAGGAGTATGCTCCATGTAATTTCAAGGTGGTCATTTGTAGGGTCTTGAGTCTTGGAGTACTGGCTTACAAGTTGAAGTGTGGTCGGACTTGGGATGTCACAGTCCTAATCTGGTCAGCTTCGGTCTCTTTTGCTTGGATTCTGAATTCTGTTACGCGAATGTACAAACTTCACTGTTACAATATATGTGTGTGTTTTATTTAAGTTAATGTCATTTTTACCTTATTTATTAAAAGATTTTATATACATATGGATGCACATATTTGCACATTCGTATAAAACCTTTTGGTATTGTGATTGGAGCATATTATTTCCTGCTTTGCTTTCATCTATGATTTGAATCTGAAATGACATTTGCAATAGATGTTGAAAAATTTTAGAAAATGTAGGATCTTTTTTAATAATAGATGACCTCTTAGCACACTCAGAAAACCGCCTATTTGTACTCCATTAAGTAGGCATGTAATTGCTTTTATCTATGAAGAATACAAAAACCAAGACTAGAAATTGTTTAACTATAAATTAATGTGTTCTGCTTTAAAAGTCTCTTTAAAATAAGGTTGGAAAAAACTATTGTCTCAAATTTATATACGTCTAAATAGTCATAATTTCATTCATTGATTGATATATAAATCACATGTTGCAATAAAAAGTGGCACACTTGTATACAAACTTAGAGGCAACACTAATGCAAAGTAAGAAATATTGCTGTATAACAATGAAAAAGATCAGAAGATATCAGAAACTTCTGTTGGAAAATTTATTAAATGTGTTTCAGATAGGTATAATTATAGTCATATATGTGATACTATCATTTCAATCACATCCAATATGTATAAGAATGAGAGAACATTTATGTGTATTGTACAGCAGTAATAAAAATTAGAACGAGGGCAATGTGGAAGTATAGACTTAAAATCAGATTTTCAATCCATTATAAAGTCTATTTGATGAGCAATTGTGATACAATGAATATTAAATAGTATTTGTGAATTTTTGATAATTCTTTATGAATGTAAAATCATTTTTAAAGACATAGAACTCACATAGTGTTACCTTCAGAGATGAACCATGATTTATTTAGATGGCAGATGTTGATCCATCAATATGGCCATAGTCATAGAACAAATTTATACCTCAGCTGTTTAGTGTTATATTTTTTTATATTAGTACCATTGCCAGTCATTTATAATTTTAGACACTTCTGACAAACAAAACTGACATATTACTTATTAGGATATTCTAGTTCAAAAGCCATAATTACTATATCACTAAACAAACACTAAACTTCACATGATTACTATCTCATATGAACAAACACTCTGAGTGATTTTCTTGAGACCATGTTTTTGTTAACAGAGAAAGATGAAGCTGTACTAAAATTTCCTTGACCTGCTTGGCAGTAAATCCATATTACTTATTTACCATTTTAAAATCTAATTTATCATTGAACAAACAAGTGTAAAACTTTAATGGAAAACTGTGGAAACCAATCATTTATAAATTAAATGATGCCAGATATAAGGAAACTAAGTAAAAATTGAATAATCATACTTTTATTATGCTACCAGAATCATTTTTATTACAAAATGAGATGTTTGTTTACCTTGAAAATTACATTGGACTTCAAGGATGTTGTTTATTGCTAACTTTATTTTGACCTTTTTTGCCAGCTAATATGCTATTTTTTTATGATAATGCAATTTTCATTTAAAACTAATTGGTAAATGACATCTTATTTGCACCATTTCAAGTGAAAGATCAAATTCTATGTTTAAGAAGTTGCAGTTAATGCAAAACTTAAAATTTTAGTAAAAAAAAATGGTATTCATGAGTCTGATCATTGTAAAATAAGATCTATTTTGTTTGTAATTTTAGATTATACAATATATAAAAACTGTTGTGATGCAGGGGAATTAAACATTAATATGCCACTGTCTTATTAGCAAAGTGGATCTAATATAAAAATTAAAACAATGTTGAACCAAACTTCAATGAAAGAGCTATTATATATTAATGAGAAAACTTATTTAGCCTCAGGAATTGTTAATTAGCAGTTATGGTTAGTTTCTTAGCAACATCAAAAAGTAAAATTTATCTCTGTTTACATGGATATAATCTCCTCATTTTTATTCTTTATTATAATAACATTCCATGGAAATATCTGATTCAGTGCACACACACACACACACACATATATATATATATATATAATATTTAAATACACATATACATTGTCTATACTGAACTTAATCTAATCAAAACATTGAACTTAGACTTTCAAGCTCCCTAAAGCTATCCATTCCATCTTATACAACTGATACACATGACCACACAATATAAAAAAATCTATATATATCTAATATTTAAATATATGTATATTGTGAAACAGTAAGGTCTGCTTTGCAGATCTTCGTTTCACCTTTTCTCACCTACTTCCTACCCTCATACCTTAGTTTGAACCCCAATCTATCGTAGTGTGTCTGCAATACACTTATATACCGAAAATCCCGCCTAATTTTAAACCACGAGCACAATGCTCGTATTATATATATAACTTATTCCCAAATAAAATATTATGAATTATGTATTTGTTCACATAATTTACATTTATCAAAAGTAAGTTATATAAGTCATAATGGCGCAAACACTATGATATCCATTTTAAAACATATCAAAATTATAAATTGTTAGTTATTTTGTTTGGATCTATTTACAAATATATTACCATCGTAATATATTTTGATTTAAAATAAAATTCATTTAGTAAATATTCGTTTAGTAGATAGATTCAAATATTACGATTTAAAATAAAATAATTTTCGTTTTATTTAATAAAAATCATCCCGAATATTTCTGTTAAAATAAATGAGGGACAATAGTTTAATTATATAAGTTTATCTAAAAACAGCAGTTGTCCACTTAAGTTTTCTTTAATTAGTAGCAGTAATTGTAATTAAATCTAGTTTGTAATTCGAATGTCGATGGGGAAGTTAACAAAAGAAATTAATTAATGTTGAATTCCTTTAGACATTCGGATAGATTTAATTACAGCAGATAAGTCCAATAATTTTGTATGCTCCAGGACAAATCTATTGTTAAATTTTACTATAAAAAGGATGTTTTTCTTTTGTTCTCCATTCTAAGCTTCTACAGAATTCTGAGTTGTAAAAAGGTTTCTGAGTTATTCTAAGCTTTTAAAGAATTCTGAGTTGTCTAAAGGTTTCTGAGTTGTTCTAAAATTCTAATAATTTGCTAACCTTGACATGTCCGAGTAGAGGCGTTTAAGATGGCTATGTCCCCTCGGAATAGCCAGCCGCTGCTCCATACCATCAGAAATTATCACACAGATCCCGGAACTGCTGCTGCCGCTGCCAAAATATGAACATTCCAGATTTTGCTGCTGAATTATAAAACCTGCCGAACATCTACCTGCAAATGCTTCTCCAGAGGTAACCTAAATTAACCCAAGAGCTCTTGTGATCACTAACTAACATGCTATAGCTATTTAACATTGTTTTCTTATATTTCACAACTTCATTGTGTATTTATTTTGTGTGTTTAAATATTCTCAACATTTTGCTCTCTATCCTTGGGTTAATATTTTCTATTTATAAAGCTTTCTTTTATTTTATTATGATAATGTGTCAGAATCGTCTTTGACCGAGTGAACTATTCCCTCTATTGAAAATAAGATGCCACTATTAAGGCATATTTTAAATTTATAATTTTCCAATTTTATTGTCTTGCAAATCACTCGTTCGAGGGCGATTCTTTTCTTTAATGTAACATAATCACATAGTTTAAAATCTACATGTTATTGATTTTAATCTAATATAAGAGTATGTGTGAAGTCAATGATTAAATGTGTCCCCAAATGCATGATTGCGTATATAAATCTATACTTACTTTTCAAACCCGCAAGCATGCATTTTCCTATTTTAATTACCGTGTTCTACTTTCAATTATAAAGTTCATCATTGATGTCGAGAATGTGTGGACCCTTTTAAATGAATTTCAGAGAATTTTATTGGGCATTTCTCTTAATCCAAGTAAAACCCATTTAGTATGTTTTTATATACACTAGTCTCGTATTGCTGGTACATGAATTGGTTGTTGAGACCGCTTTGTTTTATTTCCAAGGATTCTTTACATGGCAAAGTCCGTTCTTTTCGCTTATTGCAAGTTTCCAGGCAGAGGGTGTTCACCAATGACACCCCTGGGAATTAAACACAATCGTCACACAGTCGCTAAGTTTCGGCTGTTCGTCAAAATACTTTCCTACGGGTTAGCGGCGAGATGCCCTCCGTAATTATTCCGGATCTTCAATATTGTTTCATTTTATATTTATTTTACAAAGCATCCGTGACTTAAACGAGTCACACCCTCCAACTTTATAAATTCACTATCAGCAATACTGACCTCCCAATACAAATCTATTATTATTCTCAAATAAATGCTTTGATCCCATTCCCACGTTTGCTTAGTAAGCTTTAGTCCGCACTATTCTCGAAATCAATAAATATTTTAGAACATTTAATTTCAAATATTGTATTAAACTTGTCTATTTACTCAAAGCACCTTGCACATGTTCCTATCTTGTCAAGCACCTTATCGTAACGCTATTAACCCGAGGAATAGAATATATCACTCTGTTTTAAAACCTTTTTGTCATTACTGAAATATAAATGCCAACAATTATTTAATACATGTCCCTGTCTCATATAAGCAGACAGTGGCATTTTATATATATATGTATTTATATAAATAAATTGTGTGAAATTATTTAAAACTAAATTTTATCTCTTATTTTATTTGATTCCTATCACTGTCTCGGTCTATATATATATATATAGATTTTCTGCATTTCTTTTATAAAGCCGTAGACGTTAATTAGCCACCCAAACTTATCTTAGTATAGAGTCTTTTGTTTCTCCCTGACCACCAGGCACCGGTAAAAGGTTATACTAGTTGTAGCATCAGATGCGTTATCACGTAGGTGGCGCTGTGAAATTTGGACTTTAGATTCAAACTTAGTATATCTAGAAGGCAACCCCTCCTAGAATGTTCAGTTTAGTGTCTGGGGTTTGAATTATGCAGTGTGTTAGCGAGATAGACAATTCTGACCGTTACATAGTAAATTTTTTTTTTCCGGGTCCATGGCGCCCGGGGACCCTTTATAATTGATCGCACAAACGCTAAAAAAAAAATTAACTATGTAACAGTCAAAACAGTGTAACTCGTTAACATAGTGCAGAATTCGACCACCACACAGAACAGCAGCACCATCGAGTAGCGAAGCCACCCGTGGTACCGAGTTCGAACATAGTTTATCGGTTCCACAATACAATCTACAGAATAACGCCTCTGATGCGACATAAGTAAACACTTCTTTAGGCACGGTGGTCAGGGAGATGCACGAGATTCATGGTTTTGTTTCCGAGTTGGCCAACAATCAAACGAATATTAATTAACATATATAATCGAGGAAATATATATAATGGGCATCGAATAAATGAAAACTTAACTACAGACGTATAGTTAAAATTATTTATTTACGTATTTAATAAAAAAAACATTATTAATGTTGTTAATCATATTTTATATTCAGAGTTTCTATAGCTAATTGGCAATTTTATTATATATAAAAATACATTTATTTATAAAGAGCATTCATTTATATGAAGGCATAATCTAGCTACCTAAGGTTCTCGAGTGAGTATTTCTAATGCATGCTGTAGGGAATTTATACTTTGCAATGCAAGAGTCATCAGTAGTGGCGGACATACATTTATTTAATAAAAATATTTATTTTACGACTAAGGGCAAACATTTATTTGAGAGTAGATGATGAAGATAATGCCGAGGTGGAGTGATATAGAGAATGATAAACTAAATAAAGGAACACGTGGTACGCTTTAGAAGGGCGATATAAAATGGCAGCACTGAAACTGCAATGCCGTGAATAAGTTTATAAGGGCTTCGGGTTGGTCTCTGCCTCGACCCGAAGAGGTAAGGTGCCACATGAGCATAACCAGGGACAAGCAGTCCATGTTGCAATTTGCCAGCTGGCTGTGTGACGGTCATCAAGCCCTACGGGAACATTATCATGTCCACTTGTGTAGGACAACTGGGGTTAATTCAACCCTATAGAATCCGGAGTATTCACGGCGTGGAAAGAGTCATCGTGGCTTCAAAACCTAACACATGTATAAGATCTAAAAGAGTATGGTAATATTTAACTAGATTTCAAACTCGGCCCTCCATTATCAACATTGACTAAAAGAAAATTGGTGACTCTCAAAGAAATGAAATTTCCGTAATTATTCATTAAAAGTTAATAATAAAAAAATCTAAAAGGGGAATTATTACAGCGAGTATGTCAGCTATTACGAAGTAGTAGACCCTGCATTACAATAACTGATTCTTTGAATGCGTGTCGATTTATATGAAATTTAAGTTATTTATAAAAGCAAATGTTAAGGACAATTTGACATGCATTCACTGTTCAAGCGATTATAGATTTAGCTTTAAAACTAAGACAATTATGAGAAAGTAATATTTCAATGATAATTATAAACAAAGTGTAGATTTGAGAAATACACACCTAAGAAGGATAGAGGGAGGTAAGCTAGATTATGCGAGAAATTTACCGATTACATTAATTTTCAAATTTTAGTTTTACAAAATTACAATTTTAACATTTTAGAAGTTTGACAAATAGTAGGAAATGAGCTATAGCTTATTATTACTAGAGTACTCTATAATTTGGAATACACACACACAGGTACCTGTTTTATAAGATATTTTCTTCCATTTATTTCAGAGCAGATTGTTCGTGATTAGAAGTTTTCTTTCTTGTCTTTGGCATTTTATTGATTTTAACAGCAGCAGCTTTCTTGTTTATTTCAGGCAGCAGATCATTATGGTGTTTTTACGATGGGCAATGTGAAGTTCGGCATACGGTGGGTCATCTACCAATGGAGAATAATCTTGGTGCTTACTCGGTCATACCTTGCAGTATCAATTTATTTTAAGATATTTTAGATTCTCCACTCGAGAGCAAAGCTAAAATTGAAGTGAATGTCTCCAGCAAGTCTAAGATGGCCTCTTTTCTTATCTTGATCTTTCACATTTTTGTTAAGATATTTTTAGGTTTTATTTATCTTGCCCTCAGGATAATCAATGCTTTTGCTGGTTTTAATTAGAAAGAAATCTGCTGTGCTATTGTTTGTTTTTTTTTTTTTTTTTTACATTCATTAATTACATTTTTTTGGAATTTTTCTATAATTAATTTATTATCTATCACTGACCGATGCTTTTAAATTTTCAAAGACAAAAGGGAATAAAATTATTTTAACTTTAATTAATTATTGCATCAGATTTTGTTAGAATTATTATTTAACGAAATTTAAACTAAACAACAAATACGAACTTTGTAAATTCAAAATAACTGATTAATATTACACAAATTTATTTAGCTAAAGAAATCTAAATTATATTATTTTATCCGTATTTATTGCCTTTAATTTGAGATCGAAATGTGTGCGTGTTTATGCTGAATTCTACATATATTTATACATTTTTAATATTGTTACACACACAATTTGATACCAAAAAGTTTAAATTTGGGTGGGATAGACCGGTCAGTGAGAGACGACAGAAAAAGGTGAAACTTAAGATTCGAATACGAATCTTACTGTTTCAATTGTCTATACTAAATGTAATGTAATTATAAGGGACTTGGATTCAAACTTTCAAATAGTTGATAGTTATCCAATCCATCTTTTATAACTGATGCACATTATCACACATATTGGGGGAAATAAATGATCTCCAATATATGTATTTCATGCTGAACCAGCACTCATCAGTTGATCCAGATAATCTTCTCCAAACATATATACAATCACTGCTCAGTTTATATTAAGATAGCAAATCTTTAAACTTTAATGGACAAGCTTCAATCTTCTCCATTCTCCAACTCTTTACCCATCCATATCATTGAAAATCCAAAAGTGAAATGCACAAAGCCCTTGATGATGCCAATATTATTGTCATGCCCATGTTTACTCTAAGTCAATCTGGCTCTCATGCATAGGATCTTAATGTATTCATTTAATTATACAGAAGAGGGATCGGCAGAATACAGCCTGAATATTTAATAGCTAAATACATACAGCTAATACACACAACCCCATACATGCAAAAAAGATAAATGATCTTTTCACATGTATGTGGTCATGTTGTATAAAATGAATTGGATAGTTTTGGGGGGTTTGAAAGTTTGAGTTCAAATCCGTTATAATTGCATTAAGTTTACTATAAAAATATATATATTTAAATACTACATATTCAGGCTGTATTCCACCTATCTCTCTCTGTATAATTAAATGGGACATATTAAAGTTCTATGGGTGAGGGGTCAGATTGACATAGGGTCAATGTGGATATGACAATAACATTCACATCATCAAGGGCTTTCAGCATTTCATTCTTGGATTTTCAATAATAGGGATGGCTGAAGAGTTGTAGAGTGGAGAAGATTGAAGTGTGTGCATTAAAGTTTAAAGATTTTTTATCTTAATATAAACTGCAGTGATTGTAAATATGTGGTAGAGATAATCTGGACCAACTGATGAATGATGGTGATGTTCCAGCATGAAATAGCTATATTGGAAATCATTTATTTTTACCACATGTATTTTGTCATGAGTATTAGTTGTATTAAATGGGTTGGGTAGCTGTGGGAAGTTTGAAAGTCTGAGTTTAAGTACTTTCTAATATATATATATATATATATGTGTGTGTGTGTGTGTGTGTGTGACAGATAGTGATCTAGACCAATTGATGAATGATGGTTCAACACAAAATATGTAGATTGGAGATTTATATTTTTTGTGTGTATGTGTCATGTGTATCAGTTGTATAAGATGGAATGGATAGCTATAGAACACAAGTGGATTAAGAAGTAAGCAGTCTAAGCAGCCACATAGGGCCCTAACATACTAAGGAACCCCAAGATCTTAAAATGTTGAAAAAAATTGTTATTTTTATACAATCAGCACTCCTATAATGTGTGTACTATTTAACCTTTTGAAGGACATTCATCTGAATTTTGGCAGGATTCTAACTTTTAACTGGACAACAGGACATGAAACTAGTATAGCAAAAATAGTCCCAAATTAAATAAATCTATATTTTTTTAATTACACAAAAAATTTGACCCCTCCCAAAATTTGATTTAAATTTAAATAACTCTTCTATTGAAAAAATTATCCTAAATAAATTTTGCTGTTCCTGAAGCTGATTTATCTCCAGAGAGTTTTTCTAAATTATATTTTGAGGAGACAGGTAAAAATGAATTTCCTTTGTTAACATCTTAACAACATTATCATTAAAAAAATATTTTCAGTAGGCATTGTTTGTGAGGCTAAAAGCTTTTAAACTATTTTACAAAAAAAAAAAAAAGTTTTTTTCTTTACAGAAAAAAAATGAAGACATCAAAATGGGGCAGAAACGTGAAAAAAGTTTTAAAAAACCCTTGGAAATTGCTGAAAGCCAAAGAAATTCATTGCATAAATTTTTAAAACTTAATATAGAGACAGAGTTGGCAACAATATCTACATCAGATAATTCTGAATTGCCTGTGTTTGAAATTTCTTCTAAAAAAGAGAAAGAGGAAAACAAGTTGAGAATCAAGAAGTTGAAATTGCTACTAAAAAAAAGGGATTGCAAAAATACAGAAGGTAGAGATAATCCAGAAAGACGCTTCAATATAGATATTGAAGTAATAAATGATATAGCTTTAGGCCAACAATATTAACAGATATTCTTAATAACAAACCAAAAAATATCAGGAATATAGATAAGTTAAAATCAGTGTATAAAGACAGAGATAAAGTGTATTACAAAGAATTTTCTTATGATTATTTTTACAGAAAAAAATCAAATAGAATTATGAAAAAGAAAAATTGCTGATATTTTCAGAAACAAGCAAAAGCATTTACTGCTATCCTTGCAAACTTTTTCAACAATAAAGTCGAAATTAATAACTGGTTTACAAAATTGGAGATCAATATTATTTTATCGGACCATGAAGTTTCAAAAGAGCACATGTCAGCCAAGTGTACAATGTATAAAAGATTAACAAAATTCAATAGAATTGATACTCAACTATTACAGGAACAAGAAAAAGAAGAATGTTACTGGAGAGGTGTTGAAAAGAATTGTGTCACAATAAAATTGTTGAGTTGCTTAGGATTAGGATTTAGGGGGTTATGATGAAAGCAAGGATTCCAATAAGAATGGGAATTATTTAACCTGCATGGTTTGAAATTTGCAATGGAATAAAAATGTAAATGATAGATGTGTGAATGGATTAATTTGACCTTTGAAGTCTAGTCTTGACTGAGGAAAGTAAAAAAAAAAATCAATTACTGTGGAGATGAAGATTTTACAGCACTATATCATTTGATATTTACTGATTTATTAAGCTGACCCTAGATGGCTCTACAGTAGGATAAAGAGAATTGCTTCTAAAATATATAAATAATTATATGAAAAAATCATGAAATATTGTTGATAGTATTAACTTTGTTTTATGTTTGATTAACTGTTGGTATTAGTTTTAGGAAATAGTATGTAATATTGCTAATTTTAAATCTTTGAATAGTTTTTTAAATGTTGAATACTTTACTAAAAGTTAGATCTTTATAGTGGAATTAATTCTTCATTACTGTTAGTTATTTGTAATCCATTTTAAATGATTTTATATTAAATTTTCTGCCTATGTTTCTGTTGGTATGTGCACATTTTTGAATTAACAGTGAGAAAAAATATCTGCTCCCATTTAAAACATGATCTTGCATCCTTACTCTTCCCAAGAAAATTCTTTAAGAAGTGAGCTAATGGAAATGTTACATTTGTAGAATTTTATATATATATATATATATATATATAAAAATATTCTACAAATGTAATGTTTCTGTCATATATATATATATATATATATATATGACAGAAACATTACCTTTGTAGAACAAAATTTTGTTAATATTGAATTGCTCAATTAATTAAAATAATTAAAAACCAATTCATAAATATTTTTATAGAGTAGATATTTATGTTATTTTTAAATTTACAATTCATTTGTTAGAGGGCATATTTTTCATTCTTATGCCTTATTAATAAATTATAAAGTTTCTCCAGTTTTGTTTTTTTTTTTTTTTGCAGTTTTAAGCATATTTTAAAATAATATATAAATATAACTAAAAATTAAAAAAAAAAAGATGTAAAAAAATTTTTTTTGATTTTTTTTTAAATAATGCTGTTATGTAAATAGGTGTTTAAAAAGTACAAATTAAAGTAACTCCCCCTCAATTAATTTGTCATTCTTGGAAAATATCAGAGACCTCCTTGTTGTAAAACAATTGGAAATTGCAGGAACATTGTCATTTCATAAAAGCATTTGAGACTCAAATAAATCATAAAAATAAAAAAGGCTTCAAATGCTTTTATGAAACAACAATATTCCAAAAATTTCTAATTGTTTTATGACAAGTCTAGATTCTTAAGATATCTGATATTTTCCAAGAATGGCAAATTAACTTAGAGGGAATTATTTTATTTTGTACTTTTTAGTCAGTTATTTACATAAAAGCATTATTTTAAAAAAAAAAAAACATTTTTTACATCTTATTTAAGATTATTTGATAACTTTAATAAAAAGTAAGGTATATACAAGTTCATAAATTCAAATTACATCTTTATAGCAATATTGGCAACTTAATGCTATCATGAAAGAGACATATTGCATGATTTAAATACTTTTAAAATGTTAATAAAAAGTAAATAATTTTAATAGTTGTGGAATATTGTTATGTTAGCATGCAATGTCCTGTTGCCCTGTATTCTTTGATGCAACTAAAGTGGTGCCCTCTGGAGGACAAAGCTCATAGATCATAGCTCATTTCAAGCACTCAAAATTTTTATAAACTTCACAGCAATAAACTATTTGATTGATTATTTTCATCTTATTTCCAGGCATTTAGTTTGAAACAGTACATAAGTATATAGATATACAGTATTGTAATTACAATATTTATTTCCCATGACTTAATACAATTTACATCCACTTTCAGAAAATATAATTCTAATCTAGTTTATTTGGATATAAAAGTAATATATATATATATATATATATATACTGAACTTTAGATGTACTTAGAGGGGATTTGAACACAGACTTACAAGCTCTCTCCAGCTTCTATCCACTCCATCTTATATAACCAATACACATGACCACATACCTGTTATCAAGATAAATGACCTCCAATATATGTATTTCGTGCTGAACCAACTGATGAGTGCTGGTTTAGCACAATATACGCGTATTGAAGATCATTTATCTTTTTTACATGTATGTGGTCATGTATATTGGTTATATAAGATGGAAAGGATAGGTAGAGTTTTTCACATGTATATGGTCATGAGCATCTGTTATATAAGATGGAGTGGATATCTAGAGAAAGTCTGTGTTCAAATCCCCTCTAATTAATCAAATTTAGTACTTTTTTTCAGGAAGCTAATGCATGCCTAAACTAATTGGCCATGCAAATTTATTTTGTAAGTAAATATGTAGAGTTATTCTTGGCAAAAAAAGTTTCTAAAAACTTATTTATTAGACATTTGGCAAGACCGGGGATTGATGATACCACCGTTTCTTGAAAGATTGTTAGAGACGTACATGTCTTTGCCATAGTGTGGATTATTTTCATTTATTTTTTTACCTTACTTATATAATGTATTTACAGTAAGTGATCAGTAGAAATGTGCATATATTCATTCACATATATAAACTATCAAAATAATAGAAGCTATTTTTTTTTTTTAAAATAAAAAGCATATGTCCAAACTAGTTTAGTCAAGAGGGCGTATTTTTTTGTTAAATTTGAATGATAGCTACTGTAGCAATCTGCTACTTCTTGGGGCGTGGGGCTAAATTTAGCACTTGATTAGCTACCAGGTGTAACCAAGATAATTTTAAACGAAAAAATAGAAGAGCCGATAGCAAAATCATTCTATATGTTATATTGTATTAATATTTATTTATTTTTCTACCATACATTGTAGTAATATATATATTTAAAAAGTAATAATTTCAAATTTACAGCAAACTTTTTTTTTCTATAAGAAATATGCACATACATTCTTATATACTTATTTATTTGTTTATCAAAAACATATCTTTATAAATTTAAGTTATAAAGATATAAAAATTAAACAACTTCTGAATAGCCCACTGCACGAAAAAGTATCTCTAATATCTGCATAGAGAAATAGTGAAGAAAAGAATCATTTCTTTTCAAACTTGCAATTTGCTGGTCGTCGGAATTTGAACAATTTCTATCCTTGTAATTACAATCTAAGACTAGCTAGATATTCATTTACCAATCAATATTGGTTGATAACAGAGTTGACTGTAAACCAGATACAGGGAAACAAAATGCTAAGCTTATTAAATACAATCTGAAAAAATGTTTAAACTTGAGCAGTCTATATTTTGTCAATTTTATTTTAGAAAATTAAATAAATCTTTCGATAATAAAATAACTAAAATAATAAAAATAGAATCCGTTTAGTTTGCTGTCTATTTATTTTATTATAGTTGCAAATAGTATGCACTTGGGAGTAATAATAATCCACCACTAAAAATCAGAATACATGTGGCATATTTGTTTATATGGGTATGTTATGAACAAAATTTACGTTTATTGCAGCCCTCACTATTAAATGACTTCTCTTTATTAGAATTTTTTTTAATTTATTAGATTGCGTTATCATGAAGTATATCAATTTTATTAGTCATTCATTAGATTAGAGATTATCCACTTAATGAATAATATTTCCATCAAGTGGTTTTGGTCAAAGTTATGAAGACAGTAGATTTGACACTTATCACTGAAACTATAGTAATTGGCTATCTATATATACTGAACAATGATAAAATAGGTGTAAGAGATTTAGATCTGGTTCAACTGATGAGTGCTAGTTCAGCCTGAAATAGGCATTTTAGGGATTTTAGATCTTTTTCACATGTCTTTGGTAATATGTTTATGACTACATCCTTCCACAAGGTGTTAAAAGTTGATAGAAATCAGTTTGTACCTTGCATGAGAGTGGTGTAGTGAAAATTACACTACAGAAATATTATTTATTATGCATTGTCATGAGTTTAAGATGATCCATCCATAATGCTACAGTATAATGAAGTTATAAAGTGATTTCATTCAAATATCAGCCTTTCAAGCTAATTGTGCATACACTTTTGCGAGTGTTAATAATAAATGAATACTTTCTCTCCAATACAAGATATAGTATTTATGCAGGAATAAAATGAATTCACTTATTCCTACAACTCAAATGCTTATATATGAGCAAATCTGAAGTACTAGCAAGGAAAGCATGAGGATGGAACAGTCACTTTAAATTACTATATATGATGTCTGAATGAATGACGTTGGTGAAATTGATTAAAAATTAGTTTATGTTTTGATAGTGGTAATAAATATATTTAATAGATATTCTAGGAAACCAAAGACATTTCAAAAAATATATATATTGACCATCCAAACAACAACAACAAAAAACACGGAAGTTGACTATAACATAAGGCTTCATTATTTCATGAAGTGAGAAAGTTATGTCATATAACTATTGTATTTTTCTTTTATGATTAGTGCAAACACACATGTCTAGGTTAATCTATATTATTGCAAGATGTTTCTATTTATCTAACTACCTACCTATTTTGCATTTGAGTTTTTGACAAGCAAGGTGATAACACATAACAATTGATTATTGTTGATAGTAGATTGCCAGTCTTTGTTATTCCTTTAATCTTTTTTTAAATTTTAAAATAGCCTTCAATGTTAAATGCCAATCAATGATAAGTATCTCATTTGACATTAATATTGTACTGAATGGATTAGCAACAACCAAAAAGATCTTCAAGTTTTTTTTAGAATGTTAATTCCAGTTATAACCATTTGAATATAGTAGAGTAACTTCAAAACTTTCTGATAAAAATATATATACTTCAGCTTGTTTTCAAAAGTTAGTTTGAAAAAATGCATAATGTCAAGAATTTTATTGAATTTGTTCTCATTGTATTGCTTAGGTAGATATAAGCTATAAGTAGCATGCATACACAAGATTAAAAACAGACAAATATAAAACTATGACCATATGTAGTATTTTGTTATCATTAAAATCTATATTAAATTTTATTGCATGATTTACAAATGTGATAGTTAATGTAATTGACTAAAAGATTTACTAGTGAAACAGTAAGATTCGTATTCGAATCTTAAGTTTCACCTTTTTCTGTCGTCTCTCACTGATCGGTCTATCCCGCCCAAATTTAAACTTTTTGGTATTGAATTGTGTGTGTAGCAATATTAAAAATGTATAAATCTATGTAGAATTCAGCATAAACATGCACACATTTCGATCTCAAATTAAAGGCAATAAATAGGGATAAAATAATATAATTTAGATTTCTTTTAGTTATATAATTTTGTATAATTTTAATCATTTATTTTGGATTATAAAGTTCGTATTTATTGCTTTGTTTAAATTTCGTTTAATAATAATTCTAAAAAAATCTGATGTAATATTTAATTAAAAGTTAAAATAATCTTATATTCCCTTTTTGTCTTTGAAATTTAAAAGCATCGGTCAGTGATAGATAATAGATTAATTAAAGAAAAATTCCCCAAAATGTAATTAGTAAATGTAAAATGTAAACAATAGAACGGCAGCTTTCTTTAATTAAAAACCAACAAAATGCATTGATTATCCTCAGGGCAGATTAAGTAGAACCTAAAAATATCTTAACAAAAATATGAGAGATCAAGATAAGAAAAGAGGCCATCTTAGACTTGCTGGAGACATTCACTTAAACTTTAGCTTTGCTCTCGATCACTGAGAGTCTCCAAAAATATAAAATAATTTCTTCCTGCCAAGGTATGACCGAGTAAAGCACCTAGATTATTCTCCATTGGGAGATGGCCTATCGGATGCCAAACTTTCCATTGCCCGTCATAAATTCACCATGAAGATCTGCTGCCTGAAATGCATGAGAAAGCTGCTACTGCTGTGAAAGTAAATGAAATATCTAAATACAAGAAAGAATTGCCACTCGTGAACTTTTTGCTGCTAAACTAATGGAATCAGAAAACTTCTTATAAAACAGGTACCTGTCTGTGTTCAAACTCTAGAATACTCTAATAACATGCTATAGCTCTTCTTCATATTACTTATCTAAGTGGTAAAATGTAAAAACTACCATTTGTATAACTAAATTGAATAATTAACGTAATGTGTAAATGTCTCTAATAATCTAGCTTACCTCATTCTATCTTTCTTGGGTGCGTATTTCTATAATCTACATTTCTATCTATAGTTATTTAATTATTGCATGCTCATAATTATCTCAATTTTCAAAGTTTAAATCTATGATCGCTTAAAACAAAGAATGTGTGTCAAAATTTCATTAATATTTACTTTCCTAAATAACTTAAACTTTCATATAAATCGACACGCATTCCTTGCATCATTTATTGTAATGCAGGGTCTACTACTTCGCAAATGGCTGGCATATTAGTTGTAATAACTCCCAGTTTATATAGGTTTTGTATTTATTAAATCTTAATGAATAATTCTAGAAAATTATATTTCTTTGAGAGTCGCCAGAGTTCTTTAGTAAATGTTGATTATACAGTATACATGTGTTACATTTTAGAGACGCGATGACCCATTCCGCTGTGAAATTTCCGGATTCTTCAGGGTTGAAATTAACCCCAGTCATCCTACACAAGTGGGCATAATGGGTGCTCCCTTAGGACTTGACAACGTCATGCAGCCAGCCGGCAAAACTGCGACATGGACCGCTTGTCCCTGGTTATGCTTATGTGACACCTTACTTCGTCAGGCCGAGGCAGAGACCAGCCCGACATTCTTATAAACCCATTCGCGGCATTGCAGTTTCGATATACTGCCATTCCATATCACCTTTCTAAAGTGTACCACGTGTTCCTTTACTTAGTTTTATTATTCTATATATATCACTCCGCCTCTGCATTATTTTCATAATTCACTCTCAAATAAATGTTTGCCCTTAGTTATAAATAAATATTTTAATTAAATAAATATATGTCTGCCATTACTCTTATAACCCATACTTTAGACTCTTGCATTGCAAAGGTATAAATCCCTCCAGGCATGCATTAGAAATATTTACTTGAGAATTTTAGGTAGCTAGATTACGCCTTCAAATAAGTGAATTCCTTTTGTAAACATTTCAGTATCGGAAATACCGCTACTGAGTCCTCAAGATAAAATAATGTCTAAACAAATAAATATATTCCTTTTGTAAACATTACAGTTTCAGAAATACCACTACTGAAATCCTCAATATAAAATAATGTCTAAATAAAAAATGTATTCTTTAAAAAGTAATCATGTCGCAAATTCCGCTACTGAAGCTTTGACTCCCTAAAATATTATTAGTAAATGATTTTATTAAAATGTATTAATAAATAATTTTAAACTATATGTCTGCAGTTACGTTTCATTTATTTGATACCCATTCTATATAATATTTCCTCGATTATGTAAATATGAATGTTTAATTAATATTAGTTTGATTATTGGCTAACTCGAGAATAAAATCATGAGTCTCTTGCATATCCCTGACCACCATGCCTAAGGAAATATTTACTAATGTCGCATCAGATGCGTTGTATCGTGGATTGTATTGTGGAACCGATAAACTATGTTCGAACTCAGTACCACAGGTGGCTTCACTACTCGATGGTGCTGCTGTTCTGTATGGTGGTCGAATTCTGCACTATGTTTATGAGTCACACGTTTTCTGACTGTTACACTAGTGCAGTTTCAAACTGTAATTTTAAAAAGGTAATCATGCTCTTATACCAAAATACTTAAGACTGGTCTATATAATTAAATTTAGGTGTTAAAAAGATAAAGCTAAACTCGTCAACAAATAATCAAAATTACCCCCAAATTCATAAGTCAACCAGATTAGCCAAATAATAAACTTTAAAATACAACCAATGTTGTTATTTTGTAGTTCTTTCTACTTGAGAAGTCTTCTTGTAGCAGTGTAACCAGGGCCAATCAGAGGAGGAACAGGAGGGGTAGTTGTTCCAGGCCTTGAAATATTAGGGGTCTCAACTTGGCAACTCAATATGTTACATGAAAATATAAGAGAATGCAAAATGATATCATGGTTCAAAGAACAACTTTAATTTTACAGCTAAATTTCTCAAAAAAATATTCGAGAAAAACTTTTCCAAGCACACATACCACAATTCAAAAATGTAAGCCAGTTTAGGATGAGGTGCCAATTACTCTGAGATGAAAACAACTGCAGTATTCAGTGACCAAAAGAACTAATAGTTTCAGCTCTCTGTCAGTCAGTTCTGTGCTAGCAGTGCTAGAGTGAATCTATCTTATCCAAGTGCTATCTGGATCTGATCTGCTTGCTCGTTACGCTCCCAGAATCCTGTTTTTGGCCCTGTAAGTAAAAACTCTCATTTCTTCTCTCTCTCTTGCCCTATGTTCTTATTTTAAATTTTGAAGGACCTCTAAAATATTAGTTGTCCCAGGCCTCACATTTTCTCTGAAAGGGTTTGAGTGTAACTATTGGTTGTATTATAGAGTTTATTTTTTGGCTAGTCTGTTTGAGTTGAAAATTTGGGATAATTTTGATTAATTGAATTTAGGTACAAAAATAAGATACCCCATTCTTATCTTTTCAATGTTCCTATTTTGTACTTTGATTGAGAGTTTCCTCACATTTAATAAAATCAACATGTTGATTACTGTTTGTTTCAAAAAAATTAGATAGTTATAAAAGTATATACAAGACTTTTTAATTTTAGACTGATGATTAACAAAAGTTTTTTTTTTTTTTACTAAATGCTCATTGTGTACATTAGAATTCTTTTTAAGTTTTTATAAAATTAAGATATTTTGTGCACTATTTTATCATCATCAGAAATCTTAGACTTAATATACATACATATATAATGCATTTTTAAAGCAGTATTTCCCAGTTTTGTCTATCCTTTGCAAAGAATATTGAACAAATAAAAATGAATTCCATACCATTCTGTAATGCACTTTGACCATCTTCTACAAAATAAGAATCATTTTTTTTATTAATGTTTTGCAAAATATAAAAACTAAAGCTTTCAATTTGGGGTGTGTATACTGTTTGATTTTGCTTTAATTTAGAAAGAAATTTTGTTTTCTTTTGTTTATATTTATCTGTTAAGAAATATTTTTAAGTATTAATGGTATATAATCATGATATGAGAGTTTTGTTGTTATTTTTATATATGTTTTTTATGGTGGAAACTTGTATTTGATGTTTAATGATATCAAGTATATTGATACACTAATGATAGTTGTATAGACTATCTTAGCAAATTCCTTAGAAAATAATGAGAGTTATGAATATTATTTATTAATTGCTTTTGAGTATCAGAAGAGAATTTTATAAATATTGTCTTACCAAATTTTAGTAAAAGCAGTTGACAAATAACAGAAACTTTAAAACAGAAGATGTGATGTGATGAATCTCTCAGCGATTATGCCCAGAGAAACCTGTTAGCTACTTTACTTTACATTCCCCAGTCTAAGTTTTCCCATATTCTGCTCCATCCCATTTCCACAACATAATCTTTGTCAACTCTATGGCCTTTATATCTAAATCCCCTTTATCTTTTTCAAAACCCAGCAAAAAAAACAATAATCCACTTTCTGTATAATCACTTTTTTCATATTTATTCTTCCATAACTTCATTATATGTGCCCTTTCTGTTTTCAAGCATTTACATTAAATTAACAGATGCCTAATATTTTCTATTCCTTCCTTACATAATTTACAGACTAAATCACCCATATTTTTCCATTTACATGTATATTCTCTTGTTGCTAAAGATCCTGTTCGAGCCTTAAACAATAAGCTATTTTCCTTACTATTATCATATATTAACTTGCATCTAATATTCTGTTTATTTCTATATATATTTAAACTCTTTTTACTCTCCATACTATTTCTCCATTTCTCTAACTCCCTGTTCTTTATTAATAAATCGATTCCTTTATCCCATTTCTTACTACTATAATACTCAACAATCCTCTTAAAACAATCATCCCATCTTTTGTACAAATATACAGATATAAATTCTTTATCCAAATCTTATGCATACCACCTTACCTTTCTCACCTATCTTGTTACCTGCTCTTTACTCATAACCCAATTAAATACTATTTTAGCTATTCTTTTATTATCCATAAACTGCAATCTACCAATCATTTTCATTTTACTTTTTGCATCTCTCGTATGAAAACTTGACCATCCCATTTATCCTTGAATTGCCTCCCTTGCTGTCCATACATCTGCATCAAATGCATGTTTTCCTACTTCCCTACATACAGTGGTGCTATCTAGTGCAAGTCATAATAAGCACAAGAAATGGTGATCAAGTGATATTTAATAGAAATTTTAGCTGAAATATTATAGCATTTGCAGTTATTAATTTAACTATATTATATTAAGTAACATCCTATGTAAAAGTTCCTGTATGCCCAAATTGTTTGGAATGTGCAAAGGGAATATTATCAAGTATTGAATGAATTGTTGATATGTCCAAAGTAACATCTGAGCTCATCAAAATTTAATTTTTTTTCCAAATAGGTAAAATTAACTGATAGTTGGATGCTTAATTCACGTAATAAGTCTGAGTTGAATAGTAAACATGAGTTTGTGTAAAGTTAAAACAAGTTTAACATAATAAAAACAAAGTAATTTAATAAGATTATTTATAATATAATTAGAGCTTTAAAGTGGATTGCAGATAGATTCAGTTATAGCTGAATCTTTTGAATTACTTTAAAATGTTTTAGAAAATTGATAGTTAAATTATCTAAAACTTTTTTATGAGCAATAATAGTTGTGATAAGAAAATATTAAGTACCATGAAACATCACGTAATCACTATTTCTTATGCTAGCACATTACTGTTATTAAAACAGGCAAAGCTCTCCACACAGTAGAGCCACTCAGTGCTAACCATTCAGTGCTAACCAGATTAATCAATGGATGCTAGAAGGCTTGTGCATAAAATCCCTATCTAGTGCCTACTCATCCAATATCCCCAGACTAGTTTCTGGCTTGTGGACAAAGCTACTCAGTGATAAAGGCCACAAGCCAGAAACTGGTCTGGGGATATTGGATGAGTAGGCACTAGATAGGGATTTTATGGAGAGATTTGGCTGTTTGAAGAAATGTTAAGTATATAAAATAATTAGGTTACATAAGTATGAATAAAATATATATGGCCTTATTGGTCATGAGTTTATAAGATGTTTGAGCACCAAACTTGTGAGCACTAGGATTGAACCTGGGATCCTTCAATCCCAAGTCACACACTCTACAAACTGGAATAAACCTTGCAGGGTATATAAGTCTTAGAATGAACTCGTTAAGGAGGAGGAGAAAGCAAATGCATTTATAAGTTATCTATAATATAAATTTTGAAGTAAAAGTAGATGTGTAAATATACTTCATGATAAAAAATAGTTCATTTATAAATGTTTGATGACTTAGTAAAATGTAGGTTGTTTCAATTAGAATGTTATTTATGAATTAACTAATTTTGTTTTTGCATATGATTAATAGTATGTTAGTAAATGTTCTGAATATGTCTAGAAAAAAGAAATACTATTTTTTTATTATCTTCAATTACCAGAGGGAAAATTTTATGCATTGTTTCCTAAAACTTGGATTCAATTGTAGCCTTATAAATATTTTATCTGCTATCAAGCATTGCTATCCGAGAGGTTAGCACAGCTGCCTTGCAAGCAAACAGTTGGTTGCAGACGGTTGTTGCAGGTTTGCCTCCCGACTGATGCTATGACATATGGAAAAAAAAATTATCTGTCTGAAGTGAGAAAGTATAGAAAGTGTAACATACAAAAAACTTGCTTAGATAGTTATATTTAGTGGGAAATATAATTGCTTTAGAAGACCCTTTTCATAATCTACATTAACAGCAAATATAATCTAATCTAAAGAAAAACTCAGTAACAAGTTTTTAAAAGAACCAAACCAAAATGATACAAAGATACTTGCAATTTCTGGGAATGCAGTCTTCACTTTATAAGACAGCTTTTGATTGGAATAAATTATGATAAATTATTGCTAACATTAATTTTAGTTATTCTGTTAGTTATGTGAGTTTCTTGTCCCAGTAGAAGTGATAAAGTCGATTATTGTATTTTATTATGTGATGCTTTGAAGAGGAATTGAGTAATAAAATGACATTCCATTTTTGAAAATAAGTTTTTCAAAATGCTTATGTCAAAGTTTCTCTATTTTTTGGTTGTAGTACTGCATGAATTTTGTAAATGTATATATATCATCATCATATTCAATCTTTATCAATACTCTGTTGGTTTAAAGAGCTCACCAAGTTCAATTCATAGTCCCTCTTCTCTACATAAACCTTCTGCACTTCCTTATTTTATATATCCTTCTTGCATAAGGTGTTTTTCTAGGTCTTTTACAATCTATTGAAATCTAGTTTAAGATTTTAATGATACATATATTATCATATCTTCTAGCAGTATGTTCAGTGCAATTCCACTTCAATCTCTTCTTTCGATGACTACAGCAATACTTGTTTGTTTTCTCGTCCATGCATTTCATTTTCGATCTCTTCTTGCTACTCCTAACATAAATCTCTCCAAACTTCATTAAATAGTCTAAAGTCTTTGTATTGCTCTTTTGTTAAGTGTGCAAGTTTCAGATCCATAAGTAAGTAATAGTCAAACATATTTATTAAAACCTTTCTTTTCAAACCCATAGACATATTTTCTTTTCATATTAAGTTATTTCTATCAAAATCACTCCATTCAAGTTTAATTCTATGATTAACCTGGTCCATTATTTTTACATCAGGAATAATGTGACCAAATTATTTATAATTGTTAACTTCTAATGGATCATTATTAATCTTTTTTTTTTTTTGAGAAAGTCCATTGGGTGTTACTTTAGTCTTT
The DNA here is from genome assembly GCA_028023455.1 of Epiperipatus broadwayi. Taxonomy (NCBI): domain Eukaryota; kingdom Metazoa; phylum Onychophora; class Udeonychophora; order Euonychophora; family Peripatidae; genus Epiperipatus; species Epiperipatus broadwayi. Next base: position 75,557 of record JAQFVV010012599.1, read on the forward strand.
GTAACATTTACGTTTAGCCAATAAATCTAAGGATTGAATCATCAAGGTTTAGATCCAGGATACTGTCATATTCTGAAGAATATTTATCAGAATCCCATAGCCTCATTAGACTATGTAATTATAATAAGAAGATTATCATTGAGAAGGATGTACAAGATTGTGACTCCATAACTCCAAAACGATTTACAAAAATTTTGAAAAAAGTACTTTCCGAATTAAAATGAGAATACAAGAGGCATTTGATTCTATAAACATTTCTTCAGTGATTAAAGCATTGGATCATCAAGGTATAGATCCAGGATATTGTCATATTTTAAAGAATATTTATAAAAATGCAACAGCAACAATTAGATTACATAATGATACTGGGAAAGTCAACATTGAGAAAGGTGTAAGACAAGATGACTCCATATCTCCAAAACTTTTTACAGCAGTGCTGCAAGAAGTATTTTGTGGATTAAAATGGAAAACTAAAGAAGTGAAAGTAAATGGAGATTATTTAAGTCATTTAGATTTCGCAGATGATGTAGTTGTTTTTGCAAATAATGCTTCCGAGCTGCAGGAAATGTTGCAGGAGTTATCAGATGAAAGTAGGAAAGTAGGACTAAAGATAAATGTTAAAAAGACTAAAGTAATGTTTAATCGATTTGCTCCAAATATGAAAATAAAGATTGATTATGATGAATTAGAAGAAGTTAAGAGATACAAATACCTTGGTCAGATTATTAATACAGATGGAAACATAATAGAGGAAATTAATCATAGAATTAAACTTGGTTGGAGTGCTTTTGGTAGAAATAACTTGTTATTAAAAGGAAATATGCCTATGTGTTTGAAAAGAAAGGTTTTTAACAAATGTGTTTTACCAGTTCTTACTTATGGATCTGAGACTTGGACACTTAATAGAAGATCAATACAGAGACTTCAGACCACTCAAAGAAGTATGGAGAGATGTATGTTGGGAGTAACAAGAAGAGATCGAAAACGCAATGTATGGGTAAGAGAACAAACAGGTGTTACTCACCTCATTGAAAAAATTAAAAGATTGAAATGGAGTTGGGCTGGACATATTGCTAGAAGAGATGATAATAGATGGACAATTGAAATTTTAAACTGGATTCCAAGAGATTGTAAAAGACCCAGAAGGAGACCACATGTAAGATGGATGGATGAAATAAGAAAATGTGTAGGGGTGATGTGGAGAAGAGAAGCTAAAGATCGGAGAAGATGGATTAAACTTGGAGAGACCTTCATCCTGCAGTGGATTGATAATGGTTGATAATGATGATGATGATGACAAGAGGTTAAAAGCAAATAGAGCTTATCTAATTCATCTAGATTTTGCATTGTCTTTGCAAATAATGCTTTAGAGCTTCAGAAAATGTTGCAAGAGTTATGAGATGAAAGTAAGAAAGTAGTGTGTTTTTATACAGAATATTACTGCTACTAGGAATTGTATATTTATTTTTTTACTTTTTCTGATTGTAATTTGAATATAAAAATTATACTTACGAATATAATAAGAGTCTATAATTAGAGTGAGCTTTTAATTTCTGTATTGATGGTTGAAGGATGACTTTAATACATTTGTCTTTAATAGAGGCAAAGCTATTGTATGATAATTTGAATTTTGTATAAGTATATTAATATAATCTTATCAACACTGAGATCTTTTATATTGCTTTCATTTCAAAAAATATAGATGTTACTGGTGTGTAGTTGATAGTATATTTAATGTGGGGACAAAATTTGTGAGATTTTAATGATAAATTAAAGAACTGGTTGACTGCCACATAAACTTGGTACAATGTTTGGATTTGAAAGTTATTTATTTAATTTTAAATAAAATCAATCAGATTTAAATCTTGGTGATAAATGCATAGAAGTGTGTTGTTTCCATGACCTAAAAATAGAACTCATTTTATTTACATATGTAGTCCATAATTCATATTACCACATTTTCCACTGTAAGATAATTTTTCAATATGTTTATATTGTCAGTAATAATATTTAAATTCGTTCGTATAGAATGCTAGTTTCTACTTTATCTCCTACTGTCTTATTTTTTATTGTCATCTTTTTTTCCAACTTCAATTAATACAATCCTTTTCAAAAAAAAAAAAAAAATTATTTTTTTATCTTTTCAGTATTATTATTATTATTGAAAAATCGTATCTGATGAGTAATTTAAAATAATTTTCAGACAAAATAATATTATTCAGCATATTGATAGAAATTCACATTCATATCAGCTTAATAGAATAAACAACAGGGGAAGATGGCATTCTTTACCTAATCAGATTCCTTATCCTTTTCTGAAAAGCTATTTGGTTATTGCTTTCCAATCCTAATGGTTTTTCATTCCTGGGTATTTTATTATTAAATATTTGCATTTGCAAGATTATTGGATGGGTACACAGTAATTTTATCTTCTTATTCTGTTTTTTAACATCAAGACAGTAATGGTGTCTGAATTTAATGTTTTTTTTTTTAAGAATTCTCTATATTATGTTCTTCTGTTCTTCCATTTTGTGGTACATGTACATGCAATATCTGTTTCTTTGATTCTCTCTCTCTTTTTTTGAGCCCATTATCTTATTTTTCTATAGATTTTTAAGATCATTTTTGAATAAATTTACTTTCAATGCCTTTCCATTCAGATTTGTAGGATGAGGCTAATTATGTTTATACTATTTATTTATTTCTTATTTTTTAATCATTTTTTTAGATGTTCACTTACTTCATTAATAATTTTTATTAGTCATTCATTAGTCTAGAGATTATCCAATAATGAATAATATTCTTGTAGCGTAATCTTCGCTACACCTCTCTCACACAAGGTAAGGACTTGTTTTTATCTGGTTTTAACACCATGTGGAGGGATGTAATCATAAACATATGGTCAAAGATATATGAAAAAGATCTATGATCCTCAAGATGTACATTTCATGAAGAACTAGCACTCATCAGTTGGCCCATACCACAATCTCTTACACATATCTTTATCAATGTTCAGTATATATAGATAGCAAATTACTACAATTTAATTGACAAGGTTCAAATAGCACCACCCTCATAACTTTGACACAAATAACTTAATGAAAGTATATTAATAATTTTTATTAGTCATTTATTAGACTAGAGATTATTCAACAATGAATAATATTTCTGGTATGTAATTTTAATTACACCATTCTCACACAAGGTAGCACTGATTTCACTTAGTCCATCTAGTCTTAATGACAACTTTCAAATATTGTCTTTAGAAAATTATGGAAATACTTTACCCCTGATTGCTTTTTAATCTCATTTTTTTAAAATAAAATCATCATCATCTCTTATTATTGAGCTTTTTGCTATCTATTTTCTTATTTAATTTTCTAAATTCTGTCCATAGAATTCTTCCTGGGAAATATAAAATTGATTTTTATATTTCTACAGAGTATATCATACTTTTATCTCTGCCATCTTTGTTTAGGGGTTTTATTTGATTTTTTTTTTTTTTTGGTACTTGTGAGTTTTCTGGTAAACCAAGATGGTAGCTTATATTTTTGATAAATCTATAGTTTCGGAGATCCCCAAAAAATGTTTACAAAAAATGCCTGCTAGCGTTTAATATTTACATTTTATTATTTATTACTGTTATTTATAAAAAAAAATCATTGTGAAAAAATTAATAACAATATTTTTTTTGGATTAACTTATTAATAGAAAAATGAAATATATAAATAAAATATTTATTTTTATTCATGTCGGTAGTGTGAAAACATCTTGACCATTAACACACACTTTCCAGGAGAGCAGGATTCGGCACCTTTGGAAATAGTTCACTGAATTATCTGTGATAGGAAGGCCCAAATTTTTATCATTATGACACTTTACCAAAAAAAAAAAAAAAAAAAACTGAGGACAAAAGGAAACTCCCTGAATTGAACCAAAGTATGACACCATTAAAAGCATCTCTGTCAACCTCTTTCCATTTATAATATAAGTGAAAAAAAAACTGAAATAAAACTTCTTAATGAAATTTATAGGAATTTATTTCTTCTTTTAAAATTAACAATGGATTTATTAATTTTGTTTTTATTTAACAACTAACACATCTCATTTGTAAGGCGTCGAAACTGTATATTTATTAAAAATACGGATGGCATTTTTGATTTACCAGAAAACACACAAGTACCGAATTTTCTTATAGAATTTTGCTTAAGATGGTCAGATTTTTATTCATTTATTCAGCTCAGCACATCCTTCTATTTCCTATCATACATATAAATACAGGATAGGCTATCCAAATGTGATTATTTATTTAATTGTTTGATATGTAGACTTGATTCAGTATGAGAATAATAAGCAATCAAATTCATTTTCCATTTTCTATATATAATTATTTATTTTTGATTTTGGCAAAAAAGGTATTTAAAAAGTGAACGGTTTTAAATAAATCCTATTAAATAATATTCTCTAAATGAAGTAAGTCGGAATCAAACTATTTTATAAATAAAACAAGACATTATTTTAATAATGTCCATACTTCCTCTTTCTTTTTTTATTATTCTTCATATAAATAAAGATACTATAAAAGACAAATGACCCCCAAGATGCATTTCATGCTGAACCAGCACTCATCAGTTGACCCAGGTCACCTACTCTCATATACATCTTTATTACATGAAGAATATTTATCTATGGGAATTGTCACATCTTTATTTACAACCGCCAAACTTGCTCCACTCCATTATCAACAAACGAAAATTATTTTTAAAAAGAACAACAAGGAAATACTATTCTTGAATATTAGCTAAAATTTTTGAGTTGAATTTTAAATTTTTTCATATAATCTTCCAAAAATAAATTACTTGCATTCATACAAATAAAAATCTTGGGAGAAATCATTTTATTAAAGATCTCGAAAAAAAAAAAAAACGTATTTTAAATTATTTTACTTTTAGTTACGAGGATAAAAAGCAAAGCTTTTTTTTTTTTGCCAATTTCTGAAACACTAATGATTTTTTTTAAGCCGTGCATCCAACTACTAGCTTACAAGTCTCACAGTACTCTTTGTAAGATTCATTCGGTGACGACAAAATAATGAAAAGATAATTGGACTTCACGGGCAGAATTTTTAATTTTTCTACTCTTATTTATACAAACTCAGAGAAGCTTCTTAAGAGATTTTTTAAAAACTAAACTACAGTACGCAAAGAATGACTACAGGTTTGTTCAATCACATGATAATCGAGAATTTATTTATCCATGATTAAAAAGTATTAAACAGACTTGAAAAGATATAGAAATTATTAAAAATAATAATTTTGATACCCCCTCCCACAATCCACATATGCTCACAAACTTCTGTTGCTAATTACGTATGTATATAATCAAATACAATTTGATTCAGAAGATATTGAAATAATTAGTTTGAATCTAAAATTAAATCTTACTTCTAGTTGCATGCACATACAATGTACACACGCATATATATATATGCGTGTATAATGTATGATAATATAGCATATTTATACACTTATGAAATATAGTGGAAGTCAACTACTCTTAATATATGCGTTATAAAAATAGACACGCAATATATATATATATGTGTGTGTAATGAAAATGTATATTGTAATAAAGTTTACTGCCAGTTTTTTATTTCTGTAGCTGCGAAATAATTTGGAAATAAATGTCGCGGATATATCGAATATACAAAATATTTTAAGCACATTTTTTTAGTTTTCCTTTTTAAATCTTCTTTTTCATTTACTTACAGATTGACTTCTTCATTGCTTTTATTGATTATATCCCATTACACCGTTAATAAATAGTTTCGTAACTGCTTTCCAAGAGGTAGGTTGGAGTTCTCTTTTCCATATACTTGTATATTTTAATCAAATATTTTTTATATATTATGTTTTCCTGAAGGTCTGTGATGGTGGTATTCTAGTTGTATTTTTATATTGGACTATTTCCATCATCTAATATGCGTATTGAATGTCTTTAGAAAAGTTTAATTTATTTAAATATTCCAAATACATTCAACTGTTAGTAACAACACATCAAACAGATTAGTATATGCACAACGTTTTGAGAGGTATTTATTATTCTCTCCTCTTCTTCAGGTGTTGCTGGCCTGACCAGTGACAGTACTAGCATGGGATTCGAACCTGGATTCTTAGATTTTTGATTATTGAATTTTAAGGTACTAGCATGCGATTCGAATCTGGATCCTTATATTCTTGATTATTGGATATTAAGGTAACACTCTAATCAACTGAGCCATCCTGCAACACTTATACAAAAACTACTTCTGTGATCCAATGCTAATATGATTCTTATATAAAAAGAGAGAGAATCTTTTAGATGAATCTTATTCATTCAAATTTATTCAAAAATTAATTAAAGTTTAGTTAAATTTGGAAAAAAAAATTAACAAAAGCTCCACAAAAAAAAAGAAAAAATACCCTCTTTTATGTAACAACGATAATAAAACCAATAATCATAAAATTATAATTAGAGATAATATTGTCTTCTAATGAATATTATTAAACATAATTTATAGTCATTGCAATTTCATTTAATTATTTTTAATTATAAATTTATTTAAACGCACATTGATTACTAAGTGATATTCACCAAGGCTGTAACATCAAGAATGTGAGCGTAAAAATGCGATAGTAGGGACCCTTGCAGGTCTTTGTGGTTAAGACCTATAGAGGTCCCTACTATCGCATTTTTACGCGCACATTCTTGAAGTTATAGCCATGGTAAATATTACTTAATTATTTTTAGTAATCTGGGATTATAAAACAATATTGTGCATTTTTTTTTGTATGTTTTCTGAGCACTTACATTTAAAAAAAAGTTTCTTGATTTTATTAAACAAAAAAGTTTTTACAGTTTCTACATATACATATATAAATTACAGCACACTTACAATTTAAAATAAACAACTAGTCAAATTTTAAAAAGAAAAATATCACTACCTATTGGTTTCAATGCCAAGGCAAAATTGTCAAATCAAACAAATGCAAACACATGACAAATATATACTAAATAAATTTTCCATAATTCTCCATTACATTCCAATTGCTTTTAATACCATAACTCATAAATAAATTAATAGCTTCAGTATTATAAATTATCAATAATAGAAATTATTTAATTTTTCTCTTTATCTCATTCTGTGTAAAGAAGATGACCTTAGCCTTCTTAAATATTGTTTTTTGGTCTGTACTGCTTTCATGAATATGTAATGCAGAACTAAGATAATTTTCTGATATTAAAGATTATGGTAATATTGTTGTTGTTGTTTTTTAATTATATTTCTAATTTGAAATATACAAGTTAAGCAACTTGAAGTAACATTGAACTGGAAGTAGTAGTGATTATTATTATTATTATTATTATTATTATTATTATTATTATTATTATTATTATTATTATTATTATTATTATTATTATTATTATTATTATTATTATTATTATTATTATTATTATTATTATTATTATTATTATTATTATTATTATTATTATTATTATGATGATGATGATGATGATGATGATGATGATGATGATGGTTTTAAAGGTAACTTTATACAAAAAGAGGTGGCTACATTGTTTGTTGATTATACATAGTGTTATACATAGGTTTACACAGTTATTACATTACAGTCTGTATATTTGATTAGAGTCTCTTTGCACTTAAAAATTGACTTCTTAGAACTTAGATAGTGGCTTTCACAATGTTTTTGATTTTTTTTCACTTTATGAAATATTTATTGACCAAGTTTATGTACAATATAAATCAATGATCATGGTTTCAGTAATTTTTTCATGTTCTTGCAACACTGAATTTCATGTTTGCCATTGTCCTTTTCTATTATATCCTTTATTATAAAGTGGCCTGAATTTTAAAAAGAGACCACGTTGCTGCAAAGATATCAGGTGGTGCAATAATGCTGTCTCTTTCTTTTATTTTTTGCAATTTGTTCCTATAGGTGTTAGGGTGCCTTCTCGTGTTGTTGCCCAGTGTAAAAGTACATCTGGTACACCAGAATGCATATAGGCTGAAAGTGGCTGCCCTTATGGTGGGTATTCCATTATTTTTGAATGTTTGTAGAATCTCATTTATTGTGGTTCCATTTTTCCTATATCCACCAACCATTATCTGTCTTACTTTTTCAAGTCCTGAACAATTATGTATGAAATGGTCCTGTGTTTCCTCATCCCTGTGGCACAGCATACACAAGGGATATATATTTATGTAGAATCTTCTGTATCTAATAAAATGACTTGTAGATAGTGCTTTCAAATTGACTTTAATTATGAAATCGTAAAATTTTGGTTCCAGGTACCATTTCCTAAATTTTTTAAGTAATTGGCTGTTATCAATTCCAAATACAGATATTTGGTTATTCTCAGATTGTTTTTGTGTTAGGAAATCATGTATTTGCCAATATGTATATTTTATTGGACTTTTCAGTGTTACTTGGTTTTTGATGCTCTCAATGCTTTCAAGCAATGTAAAGATATAATTGTTTGTAGGTGGTGGATGATCTGTGGGTGTGATCTCCAATATTGGTTCAATATCTGGAAATCTTTTGACTATGGCTATTACCAGATTTATTGTTTTTTTGTGTCTGAAACACTGATATTGAGTGAAGTCCCAGACCATTCCATTGTGTTGGTTGGTTAAGTTGCTTTATTGAATAGGCAACTACTTTCCTGTTCCATAGTAGTTTGCTACAAAATGAATTAATTGAGGCTATAAATGGTTTTGTGAAACTGATTATTGATAAATAGTAGCTTATTTTTGACATTATGAGTTGATTGAATAATGATATTTTTGTGTATATTGATAGATATGATCTGGATAATGATTCTGTGATTCTTTCTGCATCCACTTTGAGTTTGTTTTGTATTGTTATTCTCATTTGATTCATTCCCAGATAAAATGGAAAACCTAGAAAATTGCTGGGCTTTCCTTGATGAATTTGTTTGTTTACTTTCCCTGTAAAAATTGTCCAAACAGCTGACTTATTGATATTGAGTTTAAGTTTGATTTTTTTTGTATATTCTTTTATGATGTTTTGTAGTGCTTGTAGTTGCTTTTTTAATGTTAAGAATATTGTGATATCATCCATATAAGCTATACAAGGAATGTATCTTTTTGTATTTGCTATTAACACTCCCTGTATTTTTTTTCAATTTCTTCCAATAAGGGGTTTATGTAGAAGGTGAACAGTAGTGTACTCAGTGGTGACCCTTGTGGTATTTATTGAGTGGGATAGAATGATGATGACGTTCTTCCATTAAGTGTGATATGTACTTCTCTGTTTAAAAGTAGGTTGGCTATTGCATATAATATTGATCATGGTATTTGTGTTTCCTTTAGTTGGTTTAGTAAGATTTTTATTGGTACAGAGTCAAAAGCACTTTCAAAATCTAATTGTACTGCAATTGGAGCATATTTCTTCTTCTTAATTACTGAGTTAATTATAGTTTTAAAGATTAGTGCTGCCTGATTGTGGATGAGCCTTTCTTTGCATACTGATGTTGTGATATTTTTGTCAGTATAAATGATTTAATTTTCACCTTTATTACTTTTTCTAGCAGTTTAATTCCTAAAGGCTCCATTGAGATGGGTCTTAAGTTGGTGATCTTGGTAATAGGTTCTTGCTTTTTTATAAATGGTACCATTGATATGTTGTATAATCCCTGTATGCTATAAATTTTTTGTGATATTTGATTTGCCAAATGACACAGGTATGTATTTGTAATTTGGCTAAGATGTGCAAGTACAAACTGTGGAATGCCTGGAGGTCCTGGATGACATGTGGGTGGGATTAATTCTAACACTACCTTAAAATCCTCGATTTTAAATGGAATCTCATCTTCAGTTGTTCCAAAATAATCTTCTTTGGGTGTGAATTGTGCATGCTTAGTTAGCTTTGTTTTGAAATAGTTATATATAGGTGCAATCATGTTAAATCCTGCTGGAATTTTATTTTCCGATTCCAGTGCCATGGGAACTTTATTTATGGTTGGGTACCCCAAAGCCCACCTAATATATATGTGTGTCCATGTGTGCGGCTGTGCTAGGCAATTTTTTTTTTTTTATGCTTAGATATTGTTTTAATTTATTGCAAGTCTGTTTATAGAGCTGGGTGAGTTTAATTATGTTTGTTTGATTATGTTGAACCGGTTTAGACAGACTGATTCTTTTGTCTATTTCATCTGCTAATGTAATTAGCCTGGAGGGAGGAATTGATTTTTTTGTGATATGGTTTATATTAAATGAAAGTGTGTTAGTGTAAGCTATGTATCTGGATATAGGGTCTAATTCAAGCTGATTTGTTTTATTTATCATTATATAAATTTCTGAAAAAAGTGACTCCGTAGTATTGTCTGGTAGTAGGATCCTGGTGTGTGTTTATGTTTAGCATTATTATCTGCGCTGCATGGTCTGAAAAAGGGGTTGGGGAAAGTGATATTTCTATTGAATGATGCAGCATTGGGGAATAAAACATTAGATCTATTAAAGTTCCGTGTCTATTGTTATAAAAAGATATAGAGTTAGGTGGTAGAAAATCTTCTCCACTCATGAGTGGAAATGTTAATTGGTGTATCCATTTCGTAATAAATTTCTTATAACTTATGTTGAAATCTCCCATAAGAATAGTTGGGTAGGGATTGTTTGAGAGGATTGAGTTAATTATTGTTGTTATTCTGTTAATTACAGCTGGCCCTGGTGGTATATATACAAAAATAATATTTATTGAGAAGTTTTTATTATTGAATGTGGTTATTAATAGATTCGCGTCTATGTATATTATTTTAAACATTGTAAAGGGACTTCTTTGGCTAATAAATATTCCTGTTCCACCTGAGGGCATTAGTGTGTCTCTAGAGCATGTGCAGAAACCCATTTTACTCATAAGTTGTGCTGGATTTATCTGCAATCCGTTATAGATTTTCGTTTCTACAAGTCCGAATATGGTAGGTTGGAGTTGCTATATCCAGTGATTGATTTCTTGTATTTTTTTCTTCGAGTTTAATCCCTGAATATTTATTGTGCCTATCTTAATTTTCATTGAGTTTAACTTATATTGCGAGGGAGATTTAAATTGGAACATGGTTTATTCTGCCATTTTTGTTTGCATGTTTTTTTTCCTGTGGTGATTCTGTTTGTGTTTGGATACGTGTGCTATAGTGTGTTTTTTTTTAAATTTTTTTTTTCTGGTGTGGTTAGTTTTATTTCCATCTCTTCTGCTGTGGTTTTTTCTCTTAAATTAATCTGATTATCTTCTTCCTCATTCATTTTAATTTTCTTACTTTCTCTTGTTTTTTTTGTTTTATGTGTTTTCTTCCTGCTTTCAATTGATGTGCTTTCTAGCATTGGATAGTACTGTGTTATTTTATCCATGATTTCTGTGGTCGTTTTATTTATTATTATGCTTTCTGATTCCTCATCATTTTCATTCGTTTTTCCTTTAAACTCTTTTGGTAGGTTCTCATTTTCTTTTTCCTCCATTCTATTTAAATTGGGTGGGTTTTCACTGCTTTGATTTTCCTTATTTGTTTTAATTTCTCTTGTTATAATGTTTACTGGATTGCTAATTCTTTCATTTCTATTAGATATGTTGTTTTCTTGGGTGCTTTGTAGTGTAGGGTAGTTTAACTCATCTAGTTGGTTATTTGTGTCTTCGCTTTCTGTAATGTTTCCTGAGTTTTTTGATGTATTGTTGTTTTTATTTTGCTGTGTTTGTTCATTGCATTCCGTTGAAATATGCCCTCTTCTTCCACAATGGAAGCAACCTGGCTTAAGTCCTCTGATGTAAATATATAGTGTAGCTTCTTCATCAGTTATGTGTGTGGGGATATTCTCTGGGTCTACTTGTTTATTCAATTTAATTTTGAAATCAAAGCTATTTGTTAGTACAGGAATTGCTGCTTCTTTAATGTATTTTTGCTGGAAGAAAACGACTTTTCCAAAAGGATTCATCATTTTTTGGAAATCTTCCATGTTGTAGCCAAAATATGTATTTTTTAAAATTCCAGAGATATTTTTATATTTATTCTCATCGACTGTTATTAGTGTGAAATTACTTAGCATCTTAATTCGATCTCTAAATTGTTCTCTTTGTGCATTTTCATAAAACTGGACTGCCACATATCTGCTATTTGGATGGTTGCCTATGCATTGTACCAATTCAAGCATATTATTTTCATGCAGTGTTTCTATTAGAAGGGATTTGGGGAAACTGTATAGTATGCAAAGACTATCTGTTATAGCGAGTACTATTGATTTATCGCTGAAGAAACGTTTAAATGTCAGGAAAAGTGATCGAGGTATTGTTTTGTTGAATTTCTCTCCAATTTGTTCCAGCATTTCATCAGTCCATTCAATGTGAGGGGGGGGTCATTTTTATTTTGATCCATAAGATTCATGTTTTCCAAATCATCTGCTATTGTTTTCCTGAATCTAAGACCTTTTGCCGGGCTTACGTAATCTTGGGCTTTTTTTGCTATAGAAGCATATGACTTTCTTGTGCCTTGTGATGGACCACCCACCAGGTTAATAGGTTGAGCAGTCGCCATTTTAAGTTTTTCAATTATTTTTCAAAGGTATGTTTAATTATTTTTCTTTAAAAAAAACAAACACTAATATATATAACCAATACAATTCAGTTATCCGCAAAATTATTGAGTTTTTTAGATTTGATATTTTATCTACTCTTATTAAAAAATTAAATTTACCTGAGATTTTGGCATTAGTTATTAGATCCGCTAGCTTTTAACTATGCGTTTGTCTATTAGCATTAGGTTTGGATTTTCGATTAAAAAACTCTCTGGATTTCTCTGTCCTTTTTTACTCTTTTTCAATCAAAATAAATATTTGAGTGTTTTAAATTGTTTTATTGGACATTTTTATTAGTTATTAGCAAATAAATTGCCTTTTATTAACAAAAAGCTAAGAGGTTCTTTGCTTACCTGCTACTAGGATTGTATCCAGGTGGCGCTCTATTATTATTATTGTGACACTTGCTGTTAAACAGTGGGAGTTAAGCCAATAAAATATAACCTAACTCCATCACGTCTTTACTTATATAATGCTGTTATAACAGCATAATTTGTACCATCTGTATGGCATAAAGATGGTGGGAAATTATGCTCCTATACACAGAGGCAATTTAGAATTTTTATGATGACTTAATAAATATAAATGCAATTTCCAATTTTAAACAAATGTTTTATTGATTTGTTATGACTTTATAATAATTCATTCAAGTTTAGAAATTGGAATTTATTAATAAATATTTCATTAATTTTCTTTTTACAATTATGTTATGATAAAGAATTAGAAATATAGTCATTGATATTCCACTTAAATCTTCTGTTTATTTGGGTCAAACATTGCAACCCATTTTGAACTTACTTCTGCCAAAGGGAATTTCTTTATAACTTTGTACATGTATTTAGCATAATGCCAATACAATATAACAATATAATCTTTCAGGGTTGTCTCATCTGTATTGGTTGTAAGTTTTTAATCAGGCACAATAAAATCCATTATATGTTTTTTTAAAAAATGCATTTTTTTTAGTTTAAGAAAGAACTTTTAGGGATATTCATAATTAATTAAAATAGAATGAAAGAGAAAGGGAAGTTGAAATCTCAAACCTTCTCTTAAACAAAATATTTCATTTGAAAATCTTTGGAAGAGGGTACTGTTGGTCCTGCAGCATTTTGTTGCCTCCCTATAACATAATGACATTTTAACTTTTTCTTCTAAAAAATCCCACTGACAATGAGAAATTATCAAAATTATATTTTGTGTGCAGTCATGCTATAATAACATTTGTCTCTGCTAATACTCTTATTTAATTGTAATTTCTATATTTATTTTTCAAAGCTTTCAAATTTTAGTTATATGTTTTCCCCAAAGATAAAACCATGTAAAACAAAAAGTTCACATTTGTGACTTCAATTTTTATTTTTGGTGGATATTACTTTTTTTTGGTCATGTATCCATAATTCACATTATTTTTATGCAATTTGAGAAAAAATATATAAGTAAATATTTTTATCTTAAATTAGCATTAGTATTATTTTATTTTTATTTGTTAAGAGTTTATAAATATAAAATTCGCTATATTACAAATAAAAATAGTAGCAAATATTCAAAACTTTACATGACCTATCACATGACTTATCACATGGCTTTAGATTACATATTACTGTTTTATAAACATACTTTATTTCTTTATGCCAGCTATTATAAGCTTTAGAAAGCAATCACAGTTGCCTAATGTCAGTGCTTAATAATTTTTTATCCTGTGGGTTCCTATACAAAACCCCCAGATTAGTTTCAAGCATTCTTTTCTAAAGTTTACAGTAAGTGGTATAAACTACCAAACATAACATGATCACCATTCTTTATGCTTACACAAACTTTACACAGAAGCATTTTATGCACAAATCTTCCTGCATCTATTGATTATTCTGGTTCACACTATATGATACTATTGTATGGTTGTCTCTGTGTAAGTGGTATAAAGAAGGATGAAAACTATGTTACTAAAATAACACTATAGGGCATATGATATTTTATAGGTGGATATCAAATTCTGACCATAGGATAGAGATAACTTGAGTTATCAAAAAAACTAAGCACTTCATATTATGGAGAAACTGAACTGGATTCTGTTCGATATGACTATACAAGCTAGATGGCTTGCATTGAAAATATTTATAGGCTTTTAAGTTTGGATAATAGCTTGATCATATAATATAAAGGTAAATGATAGGAGCTGAAGAAAAGGTGTATTAGATCCAAAAGGTTCAGTTGCACTGTTCCAAGATCCAAAACTTTCACTAATGAAAGCCATAAGGTTGAAACTAGTTTGGGGATTGTGAATAGGAAAGTATATATAATAGGGATCTATTAAGCACTGTCATCTAGCAACTATCATCCCTTTCTAAAATTTATAGTAAGTAGCATATAGAAGAAGTAAAATTTATGTTATTTAAAACTTTTTACATCTTTTAATAAAAATGCTTCAATATATACATACGCTTTATCATTAATTTGAATGATATAATTATAAAATATAATTTAAATTCAGTAAGAATGTTGTTTTTTCAAGTGTTTATTGTTTAACTAAATTTACAATTTAATTGAATTTAGCAGGCTATATTTGTTTTAGTTGTATTTATACATTGGACTATTTCCATCATTTAATATGAGTATTGAATGTCTTTAGAAAATGTAACTTTCTTTAAATATTGCAATTACATTCAGCTGTTAATAATAGTGCACAGGTTAGTATATGTGCAATGTTTTGAGAGGTATTATTTACCACTTTTCTTTTTGTGTTGCTGGCCTGACCAGTGGCAATACTTTTTTGTAAAAAATATTTGAAAATTTTATATATTTTTTGAATTAATATATCAATCACTCAGTACTTCTTTCCAAAATAGTTCATAAATATCCAATATAGAAATAAAACAAACAGTCTCCTTTTTAAAACTTGCTTTTTATATGACTATAATGATGATAAAGAAATCCAACATTTCGACTATTTCATATAGTCTTTGTCAAGGTATACTAAAATAAAATATATATAATAATAATTATTACATATTTCAAAAAAATAAAAAATAAATAAAAAAATATTAAATTACAAAATATATTCATAACCAAAAATTTACCTTATCTCCCACTCCCCCATTTTTATTACAAACAATCACAATCCAAAAACAAACATTTTATTTTATTTTTTATTTATTTTAAATATATATATATCCTTTAAAATATTTAATTAAGAACCTCTTATTTTCTTTTCTCTTTTTCCATTATCATCCTATTTAATTCTGGTTTTATTTCATTAATGTACATACCTTCCTTTATCATCCTTTTATTGTATGACTTAATACATTCCAAAGACTTTATTTCAAAATCCCCATGCTTAAATTTATTTATGTGAATATAAACAGCAGAATTTTTATCACCTAAATGCCGTTTTAATCTAGTTTTTAATTTATTTTTACTAGTCCCAACATATGTCATTTCTACATTCTTTCTAAAACAATTAAAACATTTTACCAAATAAACTGAATTCATAATGTCTAACCTATTATAGTCATATAAAAAGCAAGTTTTTAAAAAGAAGGAGTTTGTTTGTTTTATTTCTATATTATATTTTTTGATTATGATGATGTTTTGCCTTCACCACAATTTTCTACCCTAAAATATACCCATCCCATTATAATATATATAAGCAAAGGGTGTAAATCATTCTAAATCACTCTTCTCCAGGTAAAAGCACTTTAAACGTTTAACAAAGAATCAAGAAAATAATGAATCCCTGGTGGGGGTGCATGTAATTTACTTTCTTTGTTTACATATACATTGAGCTATGTTTAATTGAAAGTTTATATATTGTAATGTTTTCCATCTTGCTAGGCCTCTATATGCAATATAAATGCGCGAATTGATCAAGTTATGTCAAAAAGAAGAAAGTTGTATTTCTATTTCTAAAAACATAACTATATTTCCTGATGAACTCGACCTAGAATTGTTATGATTTGCGCTATTGACAAAATCAGCTTTTAATTTATTTGATCAGGGCACCAGGATTCCCGTAAGAATCCGCTGAATTTTGTCAAATAACATATCGCAAATTAAAAAGAAGAAAGGTTTTTTAAACGAATTGGTATTACATCATACCATGAACTAGAATTGTCTTTTAAATATTATTATTCCTGGAACTTATTCATAACATATTGGCAAAGGTAAATTACATTTTTAAATCTTACTAAACTAATAATAAATTTAATAATAAACCCTAATAAATATTATTAATAATGTACAAATGAAAATTGATATTAGAAATATTTTTATTCTAACATATTAAAAATCTGTTTAAGTTAAATTGCAAATTAAATAAACTGGAGAGAACACACACTGATCCAAATATGAATACATTAATAAAAAATAACAGTTAAACAATTAACAAAAATACTAAAAAACCTATTGAACTATATCTTTATTTTTTTAAAAAAATAAAATCAACATCAAAATGTCCTTCTCAAGATGTTGATCATCATCATTGTCAACCATTATCAATCCACTGCAGGATGAAGTCTCTCCAAGTTCAATTCCTTTTTTCCAATCTCTAGCATCTCTTCTCCACATTATCCCTGCATACTTTCTTATTTCATCCATCCACTTCACACATGGTCTCTTTCTGGGTCTTTTACAATGTCTAGGAATTTCATTTATGATTTCAACTGTTCAACTATTATCATCTCTTCTAGTTTTATGTCCAGCCCAACTCCACTTCAACCTTTTAATTCTTTTAACAATGTTAGTAACACTTGTTTGTATTTCAGAATGGTCCAATAGCATGGGAATTAACCTAACTCTGGATGATATTTTATTTACTTAATAAATATTTTACCTTATAGAAACATAATACACATCTCATTTTTGGCAGGCACAGTAACTACAATTATTGAGGTGTTTTTAAGTCTGTGTCCTCTTCAGAAACTGTAGTTACTCATTTTATATCCTTCTTTAAGCACTAAATGTTATGTTTCTGATGCAATACAAGAACATTTTACTCCTTTCATTTTTGTCATTATTAAATAGGTAATTCTTATTTTATAATTAAACCAAGATACTTTACAAATTTTCTTAAATTTCACAAGTCTTCTAGCTTTACACTTAAAAAGCATTTTATTAATATATTGTTTGGAAGTGCAGGAAGAAAAGAAAGAAATTAATTATACATGGTTTCAACATAATCAATAAATATTATTAATAAATAAGACTTGCCTTCAAAATAAAAAATAGCTACTGCCTATCATAAAACATATAAATTTAATGAATGTTAATGTTTTACTTTTTGTTTATTTACATTTTTAATTTGGTTAAAGGGATAATCGAAGTAGTGTAAACCGCATCACAGCTAAGAAGTAGTGTAAGCCACATCACACCTTCATTACAAATATGGGGATTTGAACTCAAACTTTCAAGCCACTTCACTATCCACACTATCTCATTCTACTGATACACATGATGACACACATGCAGAAAAAATAAATAATCACCAATATATGTATTTTGTGCTAAACCAGCACTCATCAGTTGGTCCAGATTACCATCTCCCATACATATATATAATCAGTGCAAAATAATATAAAAATAACGGCTATTTATAAATACTGAGATAGCAACATTACAGTATGAATCCTCTGCATATGATTCACTTACTTATGACAAATGTTTTTGCATATACATATAGAATGACTAATGTTGAGAAGACTAAGGGTTTATGGGTAGGGGAGAATGCAAAATGACCAAATTAAAATCAATGATAAAATAGTTCAACAGATAAATGGATTTCGATATTTGAGTATTTGGTTGAGTGAAGATGGAAGAAATGAGGATGAAGTTAAAAGGAAGATTAATATTGGCCAAGGAGGCATTTATTGAGAAAAAATATATTTTGTGGAGCTTTGAAGAGAGAATTAAAAAGAATAATTAAATACTATGTGTGGAGGCTAATATTGTATAGTTGTGAAATGTGGACAATGAGTAATAACAGAAACATATTTAAAGTCTTTGAGATGTGGACATAGAGAAGAATGAAAAAAGTCAGTTGGATGCATAAAATAAAAAAGTTTTGAATAGAGTAAATGAAATAAGATTGATTGAGAAATAAGAAAGAAAAAGAGAAACTGTATTGGACATGTATTAAGAAATAATAGTTAATGAAAGATGTTTTGGAGGTAATAGTGAGTGGAAATAAGAAGAAAGGATGGAAATGATTGATTTTCTGGATGATATAAGAGATGGAAAGAATTGTGTGGAATTGAAGCACTGAGCAATGAAGAGAATGGAATAGAAAATATAAGTGAAATTGATAATGTGACCATGCTCTGCACTTGTCCGTAAGACAGAATACTGTTGTTGATCATATGGTACTTAAAAATAAACCAGAATGTAAAATTTTCCTTTATTGCAATTGAACCATTATTGTTATAAAGGATCATTACATACATATGTACAGAATGCAACTAAACAACTTTCTAAAAACTGTTATAATTTCATATGCAATAGATATATAATAAGCAACCAAATAAATGGATAAAGCCAAAATTGATGTTTATATATGCATATAGTATTTACTAATGTTTATATGTGCATATTTAAAATATAAAAATATGAAATGGTTATATTGAAAATTAAGTTATTGTAATGCATCTTATTCGAGGGTGGAGGGGTATTGTAAAATTTTATTTATTTTATAAGACATTGTTTTATTTTCCATTATGCTTTAATTTTTCTAAATAAAATAATGATATATTGAAGCTGTCAAATAATATAAATCTTTCTAGATTTCTATCAATTTACCAGCTTCTTCATCAGAGAAAATTATGCACATTACAATCTAAATTTATTGTCTCAGAAAACAATTATTAGCAAAGTAACAGAGCAGTAGAGTCCGAATTAAAAATCCAATAAGATAAAAAAAATCTATTTGGGTAACTGAGTGGAATATATGTGATTAGCACCCCACTTTAGTGCTTGAACATCAGATAATGTATTCAGCAACAAACTATGCAGTTATCATATTTTATGATGATCTTAAAATTCATAGCATTGGTTTGCTCATTTTAGTTATATTAGTGCTTGTGTGTAATGTGTGAAAAAAAAAAAGAGACTGAATTCTTTTCCTGAAGGTTTGTGATGATGGTATTTTAATCGTATTTATATATTCGGCTATTTCCTTAATATAATATAAGTATTGAATGTCTTTTGAAAAATTTAACTTTATTTAAATATTCCAAATACATTCATCTGTTAGTAACAATACACAGATTTGTATATGCACAATGTTTCAAGTATTATTCTCTCCTCTTCTTCAACTGTTGCTGGGCTGACCAATGACAGTACTAGCATAGTAATTGAACCTGGACCCTTAGATTCTTTGGGTATTTAATTTTAAGGTAATGCTTTAACCAACTGAGCCATCCTTCCAAAGGCAACAGTCAATATATATATATATATATATAAATTATTAATCAATATATGTATATATATATATATATATAAATTATTAATCAATATCTGTATTCCAATTATAATAAAATATATATAATTATTAAAAACAATACAATAATTAATACAGTAAAACAATATTTTTTAAAAACAAATAAATAAATAAATAGTTTAGAAGGTTTAAAATGGAGTAAATCTTTTGAAGAAAAAATGTCAATTCAGTATTTAGATATTAAAGTTACTCGTAATAAAAATAAATTAGATTATTGTATGGTAATAAAAGAAATTGAAAAAAGAGGATATATTCCTTGATATTCAAATGTGCCAATAGCACATAAATTATCCGGTTTAAAATCATTTTTATTTAGGAATAATAAATTATGTAAATATAGTTCTGATAAAATAAGTAACATTTAAATGTTGGATATAATCATAAATTAATTTATAATATTGTTACTAAGTTTAATAATAATAGAAATATTTTAGGTGCTATAGATATTGATAAAATAAAATATACTTGGATATAATACCATTTATTTGTAATGAACAAGTGAAATTTATAAAACAGATATATAAAAATATATGTTGAGTTGCATTTTATACTACTCCTAATTTAAATAGATTAATAAATAATTCAAAAAATAGGTGTGGTATTTTAAATCACAGTTGTGCAATATATAAATGGCTTTGTGTTTGTGGAAAGGCATATATTGGGGAATCTCGGTGTACATTGGAGAAGAGATCAAAGGAGCATTTGTTGTTATATAAACGAGTGCAAAAATCAAGACAAGAGAATGTTAGAAATGATGATGTATCACCGTCAGTATTTTTTGATCATAATGTAACATGTAATTATGGTTTTGATTTTGATTTTAATAAAGTTAAGATTTTGTGTATTGAAAGAAATAATAATAAACGTAAAATTAAAGAAGCTATGTTAATAAAAAGTGAAAAGCAACATTTGATAAACAGATAGGCCGCCAATATAAAAATTAATGAATTGTGGAAAAATTGATGTATGACATATTACTTTTTGTTTACATTTGTAATGGTTTTTTCTAATACAATTTGAATCTAGTTGATAATGACTACATAGATAGTTGAAAGTACTTCTATTAAATTGTGGTATATATTTGTTTTTTAAAAATATTGTTTTACTGTAATAATTATTGTATTGTTTTAATATATATATATGAGGTTCCTTCTGATTTCTCCACTTTTTCTTTAGAACAAAGTTAATTAGTAATTTCCATACATTATGTATAGTCACATTATGTTGACTTATAGATTGTTTGCCATTATCATATGTCAACTTTTTAAAATTTTCTTCTTTGTTGATTTTCTTTATCCAATATTTTGTATTTTCCCAATTGGACATATGTTCATTGGTACATGCATGGTCTCCTACCTTAGACACATCTGCTTTCTCTCTTCTAATCATCAGTTTGTGTTCTTGCATATGATTTTTAATGTGATGACTCATATCACTAATATATATGTTCTTCCACTTCATGAGGTATTTCATATGTGCAGTTTTTCTTTTCAGCATTTCAAGTTTAGGCTTTGTAGATGTTAGTATTCGTTATGGTAAGGTATGGCTCTGGAAAGCTGTTTTGATGTTATACTGATTGCAGATTTTTCTTAATTTATCTGCTATGTTAGGTATGTATGGGTGGTACACTACAGTACCAATAATTATTTTTCTTTTGATTGTTCTTTTTGTTGTCTGTTTAAGGTTTTCTTAATAAAAACTGTTGGATACATTTTTCATAACAGTTTTAAAGATACCTTTTCTTTGTTTTAATTGCTGGTTTTTGAACAAACGTGTTTGCTCTGTTAGTATAACTCCATGTTTTGTGTTTATAGTGCAATTGGTTGTATAGGTTAAATATTTTCCTGTATGTATGGGCTTTTTTGTAAAGTGTAGTTTTGATTTTGTCATGAAGGAGTCTTGTCACAAAAACATTTAAGAATGCTGACTTTTGTTCTTGTTCCCACTCTTGTGTGAATTTAATTGAAGGATATTTGTTGTGTTTCCAGAAAGTTGGTAGTATTGCTTCACCATGTGGCTATATAACAAATGTATCATCTATGTAGCAAAGTCAAATTTTAGGTGGATATGGAATAGTATTTAATACTTATATTAGATTATTGAAATAGTCCAATATTAGAACTGAATCCTTTACATAATTTATATTTCTTAAAGGAATTTAAGTCTGCATCAGTTTAATTCCATTCATATCTTTTTGTTTTAATTTTATATCCACCTCTTTGGACTATGTAGCATTAGTTCTGACTACTAATCTCCCTTTGTACAATTGATTGTTTATTTTAATAACTTTATAAACAACAGTTGTCAATATTACAGGTCCAAGACTTTTAGGTATGAAGATATTCATTCTTCATCAACTTTAGAATTAATGTTGAAATGACCAAAAGTAAGATTTATTGCATCATTATTCAAGAATTCAGCTTTTAGCAAATAGAAAAATCATTATTGGTAACTAGTCTAAGAGAGTATTTTTTCAATCTATCTCAATATATACATATATATTATTAATTTTAATATTCTCATGGATAAATGAATTCTTAGTATTATTTCCAGAAGCTTGCATGTAGAAGATGTTCTGAGAAAAGTATTTATTATTGTACTGAAATGTTAGCTATTTAGCTATTATATATTTATTACATAGAAGCTCCTGGAAATATTATTATGATTTCATATATATATATATGAAATTCCACTTTTATTGTTAAAAGAATGTTGCATGAACAACTGTTTGAAATTGTTGATAAGTTATTGATATTGGATTGTTTAGGTGTTGATTGGTGTTTGATGATATATACATATAAAAACAAAGGGAGTAAATCACTCTCCTTCATACTATGGGATTTGACCTTTATTGTTAAAAGAAGATTGCCTTGACAACAGTTTGAAATTGTTGATTGTTATTAATATTGGGGTTTTCTAATTATTGATTAGTGTTTGATGATATATGCATATATAAACAAAGGGAATAAATCTCTCTCCTCAGACAATGGGATTTCATCTTTATTATTAAAAGGAGGTTGCCTTAACAACAGTTTGAAATTGTTGATTGTTATTGATGTTGGGTTTGTCTAAGTGTTGATTGGTGTTTAATAATATACATATATAAACAAAGGGAGTAAATTACCTTCCCCCAGACTGAATTAAAAGCTCTCTAAATGTTGAACAAAAGATCAAGAGTAAAAAAAAAAAATCTATTTTTGTAGCTCTGATGATTATAAGCATACCTTTGTCAACATTGTTAATAATTCAGAGTAAAATTATTTTATCAATCAGATTGAATATGACACTTAAGAGTTATTAAACCTGTAATCAGTTACACAAGACTGGAAACAGAATCTCACTTTTAATACCTTGATTGTAATAATTAAATAAGATTTAATACTTAAACTTTAAATCAGACATAGCTCAATGTAATGTAAACAAAGAGAGTGAATCATTTAGAATGCTTTTAACTTATAGCCTGGGGAAGGGAGATTTACTCCCTTTGTCAACATATTCATTGATGTTATGTTCAATTTAAAATTTATATATATATATAATAGTTTTGGGGTTAAACTGTGTATTATTTTGTATTACTTCCCAATGTTTTGATGAAATACCATCCACCATTGTCACTATTAAGTTTTTTTTTTCAGGCAAGATCTTTCGAAAACTTTTAAATGTTTCTCTCCATACAGATTTATAATATTATATTTAATGGTTTTTTATGGTTATATGAGTAAATAAAGTACTTTTTGAGTTAAGCCATGTATTATTTTGTATTATCTCAATGTTTTAATGAAATAGCATCCTTGTCAAGGTTAAAAACATTTCCCTTGAAACATTGGGAAGTAATACAAAATAGAACATAGATTAACGTAAAAACTACTTTATTTACATCATATAATGTGAATATATTAAATATAATATTTATATTGTTTATAGTCTTCATTTTGTTCCTGAATATAATGTAAAAACTTAGGGGTTGTATATATTGGTATAAAAAATACTACAATGGAATATTAAATTCTTAATAATCAACTATTCATGTTATTGATAAAAAGTTCTACCATATCATATTTCTGCAATCCTATTAACTAATAATATAATCACTGATACTTTTTTGAAGTAGACCCAAATTCATTTTTTATATATCATTAAAAACCAGTAAATACTTAGACAATTCCAACATCATTCATTAACAATCAACAATTTCAAACTGTTGTCAAGGCAACCTCATTATAACAATAAAGGTGGAAACAACCCTAATTTTTAATGTGTCCTTCTATATGCATTGCAAAATAAATGAACTATTACTGATAAACTTCTTAGTCTACCATTTATACCCCACATTAACAAGTTTATAATTATTGATATTAAAATCTCTATTACCAGTACTATCATTGGGAAAGATTTCACTTTAAGATGTAATTTGAATTGACCATGATATATTCTTATCTTAGATTATTTGGATATATTGTCATTTAATCATCATATTTATTTTTAAGTGGGAACAACAGAAGCAGTTATTTATTCTAATTTTATATTAAATATATCGAAGCAAGATTCTTCAGTTATGCTAATCTTTTATCTCTTCTCTTTTTATTGTTTTCCAACAAACAAATGACTTCTGATTCAAGATGTTGTAAACAAAGCAAAGCAAAACTCCATATAGTAGTGCCACCTGTGCTAAACAGAGTAATCAATGGATGCCAGAAGACTTGTCATAAAATCCCTATCCAATGCCTACTCATCCAATATCTCCAGACTAGTTTCTGGCTTGTGGCCTTCGTCAGTGAGGAGCTTATGTGCTAGTATTGGAGATGTGATCATGTGATGTTGTATATACTGCTAAATGATAAAGTCATATACAATTTTTGATTACATTATCCTAAAATATTCAGAATTATATAATACCGCAGAAGATCTTTGTCAGCAAAGTTTAGAATCCACCAGAAAAAAAAAAACGCCACTACTTCATATGTTTTTTGCAGTTACTTTCTTTAGATTTCACAATTAAGTTCATTTACAAATACCCCATTATATTATTACAACCTGTAAAACTTTACAGCAAAAATTTTGTTGCAGACCCTGCAACATAGATCTTGCAAAATTTAAAGAACTGTAAATGTCTTTTTCTCTATTTTTAAAATTGCACTTATGCATTTAGACTGCTTCTGTAATAGAAGAAATGCACAATTTTAAATAAAGATGAAACAAAATATCTAGCTTTCATTATTTTCTTATATACTTTATCTATTTTCCAATTTACCATAATCTTTAATAAAATTAATTAAAAACTATAAAAGAATATCATGCTATGCT
Source organism: Epiperipatus broadwayi (assembly GCA_028023455.1). Lineage (NCBI taxonomy): Eukaryota > Metazoa > Onychophora > Udeonychophora > Euonychophora > Peripatidae > Epiperipatus > Epiperipatus broadwayi. The sequence goes on from JAQFVV010012599.1 coordinate 100,984, forward strand.
GGGTATTAATCTGTCATATCTAGGATAAAATTGTTTCACTTTATAAGCAGGCTTAGGATTGTTTTTTAGGCAGCTGCCTGCACCCATCTCAGCCGGCTAACCAATATTGGTTAATAAATAGTAGATACTATTAGCTAGAGATTAAATGGTCCATTCCAATCCAGCTTAGTCGGGATAAATGTTGATGATTGCTTGAAAACAAAATTATGATATGACACTGCTTTCAGCAATAACTGGAAGAGAGGGGGGGGGGCGAGAGCGTTCATTTTGTGGACATTCGGTCTATCTTTTTAAAATAAAAAATTATATTATTAATTTAAAGTTTTATAAAGATCAAAATAAGAGTTTTTTCTCAATTAAATATATATATGAAATTGTGTTTTTAATCATGTATATCATTAAATAGTCTTTCACACTTTTTTGTCTTCACCCCCCTCCCCCCGTCCAGCTACTTTGGTAACCTCTAATTGTCTACTTCACGTATCGTCTTCATTACAATTAACGTTCTTTTTTTTCTTTGTCAAATGTTATTAAAAAAAAAAAAAAAATATTTTCGTGCACACACTAACTATATAATAAATATAATTTGAATTAGTTTAACCACGTGCCAGGCAAGAGACGGCTTGTGTCATTTAAATAATGAAATTGCCTAAACAAAAAAAAACAGTAAAAAAATTTTTTTTCTTTTATTGTTATCTAGTTTATTAATATTTTAAGACATCTGCCCATCGCAGTCAGTTGCGTGCCGCTCCTGAAAGTGACAAGGATATACTTTCTTTAAATGTAAACTTGAATTATCTCTTGTGTTTGTTAGCAACGTCATAAACCTGTTCTGCCAATAGTAGTTGCTTCATAAAAAATTTAAGAGAAATTTATTCTATAGTAATTTAACTGATTCATCGCAGAGAAGACAAGACTGCACCTGCAATAATTATGTTGCACCTGACGACTTACAGATCAGAAAGTATAAAAGAAGGCTATAGTTTTGTACCTCATTTACTCCCATGTAACTCGACAAACTTGAGGTATGCCATCATTTAAGTATAATCATTTATTTTAATTTTGTTCCTTTTTCTTTGTTCAAATTTACTGACATCTATATCTATAGAATATGAATTATATATATATAATGTGTGTATATACCAAATAAATACAGAACCTAAGATTTAACTACAATATATATATATATTGATATTTATAACTGCTTGTGTACAATGAAACCAAAAATAAATTTGTATACGTTTGATATATGCGTATAGTTGGATAACTCAGAATAGAGATCGCAAAAAAAAAAAATACTGTTATTATACTGTAGTTACTTATTTTAGAAACAAGTTATTTATGATTTATTATTTACTATCTTTGGTTAGAGTTCAAGAGAAACAAATAAATATTTAACTCTTGTAAATATATTAATTTATGTCAGTGTGATAATTAAGTTTGTTTAATTTTATTTCTATGAATATTATTGAGTCAGTATTAATCATATATGGTACTGTTCTTGAATATACATTATAGTTGTGTTATATGATGATTGTTAATCAACACATGTATAATTTATATTATGTGTGTATGTTTTTCCCCGTAAGAATTAACAAAGATAGCAAAAAAAAAAAAAACATGTACTATAATTTATTCTAGTTAATTATCAGGCCAAAGATTGAATTATAAATATAACTTTCAAAATAAAACATTTATTATCATTATACTTTTCATTTAAAAAAATATACATATTTTCATCAGTTGTATAGTATTTCTGGTTTTCTTTTGAAAATTAGCATAAATAATGTGAAAATTTTTATTTTTACACTAGAGATTTTGGTTTTCCAAATAAAACTACATACATTTCCGCTAGGTGGCAGTGCTAAATATACTACATACAGCTGTATAAAATTTCTTACTATCAACAAATCTTAGTCAGACAACACCATGCGCCCGTGGACTATTGTTGTCACAATTGTTGCGGTTTCGACGTTCTCGCCGGTAAGTTTTATTACTTAAAAATTTTGATTATTTTAAAATGTTCATTAGTTATATCTACTATATATGTATTCTATTTAAACTAAACTTTTACATTTATAGTATTGAAAACTCTGAGCTATTATATTGTATATATATATATTCTTTGTTATAACAAAAGATTGTAGAAGTTGAAAATTTACTCACTTATGCATATTTTGCATATATGTGATCAATGAAAGCAACATTTTTTGCCATGCACACATGTAGGTGAATGCGCGTACATATTTTAATATGTGCTTGCAAACTGTTTTACGACGTCGTGAATAAACAAACTTAAAATATAATCTTATTAAGGAAATAATAAACTACCGCAATTATTAAATATTTTAAAAGTAAATTCACTTAAATATCAAATTATGCATTTTTTGATTTATTGTTATCTTTTTATAGGGAGCGTACAGTCGAAAACATCGGCATGGTCCCCACAGAGGATGTACAAAGTGCCTTCCAGGAGAAGGAGTTATTTTTCATTGCAACGCAACGCATGATACGGTTTGTAAACCGTGCGAATCTGGATTTTTTTCTCTTAAACATTCTCATCTACGAGCTTGTCAACCGTGCTCACGTTGTGGAGACGGCCTTTATGTCGCTCACACGTGTTCTCCAACGGCGGATACAATTTGTGATTCCTGTCAAACAGTTAAAGGTCCACATAATCGTGATTTTTACCGTCACTGTGAAAGCGAAATTTTGGCCACTGATATACCAATTGGATTAAATAAGCATAGAATAAACCCTACAGCTAAAGTGTTGAGTGAAGATAAAATTCATTTAAAAGAAAATGTTATTAATGATGTAAAAGATATATTAACTAACAACGACATTGCGTCGCTACAGCAATTATTAACCGCTGAGAAACAAGCTATTGGGGAAGCAAACGTTGCTTTACTGCGACTTCAAAACAGTGACAATCAATTGGAAACCGCCTTAGAGCAAATTCTAGAAGCTCGTCTTACGACAACTACTACGGCGGCTTCAACCATTATTCCATCTACGCGAGCTATCGAAACAACTATGGCTATAAAGTCTAAATTTAACGCCCGTCAACATATAGAATTTCATAGCAGAAATTCGCCGGAATATCCACAACCTACACAGTCACGTGGTAAAATGTGGACATCTTTAACACCTTCTACTACCACTAAAACAGGTTAGTTATTTTCTAACCATGACAAAGACAATTCACTTGAAAAATTAATAGTTGATTTAATTATATAAATCTTCTTTGACAATAATATTGTATATTAGTCAAAATAATTTATTTAATTGTATATAGTTTTAAGTCTTGCATAGATGTAATAAATCGACATTGATATCCCAATCTTAAAGTTAAAAACAAAAAAGGATATAAATTAAACTTAAAAAAAAAAAAAACTTCAGACACTAATATAATATATATAAATCTTTTTCAATTCATTACATGCAAAACTTAAGCCTATTTTCATCATCTTACAAAGTTTATTAGTGTCTAAATTGTTTCCTATCTATGAATATATGTTGTAATAATAACGAAAATTGTATACAAAGCAAATATGTACATAATAAAACAATTTTCTTTACAAAGGATAACTTTATATATACATCTGTCTTAATTATTTTTAACAGTATATATATATATATAAAATAATATTATATATTATTGAAAATCTGTTTTAACTTATAACTAAAAAAAAAAAAAAAAACCTTTTTTAAATAAATTACAACATAGGGATATACTTACTGAATCTTTATCTATTGATACTTTAAAATAATTACACCAATAACCAATTAATTTGCTGTTAGTGTTGTAAAAAACCAACAGTTTGTTTAAGCATTCAAACTGGTTTAAAATAATTAAGTGAAAGGCCGTTTTTCATTATTCTCTCTCATTTCATTTACAAAATTCTATATCTTTTACATTAGATAAATAATAACTGAAATACAGGCTTATTATATACCTGCATCAATATATGTAATATATAGGGTACATGAGCACATATCTTAATATATATCTGAGCACTTATTGCATATATGTGTAGAGTTGATAATCTGGACCAACTGATGATTGCTGGTTTAGCATGAAATACGTAGATAGGTTATTATTTGTCTTTTCGACATATATGTGTTCAAGTGTATCAGTGTTATGAGATAGAGTGGAGAGTGGGAGGCCGTGTGAAAGTCTGTGCTCATATACCCTATATATTAGATAAATAAATAAATGTTAAAATATCTGCAGGAAAAGAAAGAATTAAAGATAAGAGATTACTCGTTTCATTAGACAACTACAGATAATGAGTCTTCAGTATTTCTCTTCTTATTTTACTGAGCACTTGAACACTAGTGTTTAAAAAATTCACTAATTTTCATTTTATTTTCCACTATTATGACATTTGTTTTTGGAATTGTAAATAAGTATGTTTTGATGCGTGGTTTAAGATTGCAATACAGTTTATTGTAAAAAAAAAAAAATAAGAACAAAAACTTCATCATCTTGGCTCTGTCCATTCTAAAGATGATGAAGAGAATATTCTTAATGTTTAATAATTAATTTTCAAAAGAGCAAGTCTTTTTCAGCCAGTAAATAAAAAATAAAATCTTCATAAATGTTTAGCTTGAACAATTAACCATTAAGAATGAGAATGAATTTAAATTAAATGTTTTGGTAGCTTTTAAAGATCAAAAACATATTTTATGTTGATGTGCAATACAGATTAGAATGTGTTGTCATGCTACATTTAACAAGTTATGAGCTAGGCTTTTTTATCATAATAGCATTACAGCAAGGAAATTAATGATACATAGAACTGTTATGTTACTCCCATTATAACATGGAAGTAAGCCATGATCTTCTTATAAAATTTAATTTAAGGATGATCTAATAAGAATGATTTGCAAATCCTAAAACAAATTGAAAAATCCTAAAACTAATTGAAAAATTCTTAAAAAATTCTAAAACTAATGGAAAAAATCTTAAAACTAATTGAAAAATCCTAAAACTAATTGACATGTTGCCTTTTTCCTGATGGTGATACTATAAAATTTACTATTATAAAGGCATAACTGTATTGAATTGAAAATATACACGATGATAAGTACAAACCCAAGGATGCATTATAGAAAAACAATATTGATTATTTTCATTGGTAAGAATAGCTAAAATAGTTTAGAAGTTGTGAAACTTTTTTATGAAATGAAGTTTGGAAAGAAAGGTTAAAGTCAGCGTCACAAATGTTCTACAAACAAATTAATATTTGTAATATTTTATGGGTATATATAATCATTGGGAACCAATCTTTGATATAATTTATTCCATTACTTCTGGAGTTAGAATAGCTGTAACCAATTATATGGGCACGCAATAAAATTAGTGGTAAATTGAATGAATATCTAGTTTGTCAATGGACTAATTAACTAAAAAAAAAAATTCTATATCTGCATTCAATTTGAAACAAATTTTCCACAATTTGTATGTATTGATTATATAGTAATCATATTATTGTTATCAATTTATTTTTCTCATTAAAAAAGAAAATATTGTGTTAGTTGATTTTTAATTCCTAACAAAACAGTGCTATAAATATATTTTTTTTTTAAAAAAAAGGATTTAACTAAAAGTAGTCTGAAAATTATGCTCTGTGATAAATGTGCTGAGATCATACATTTTATTTTAAATAGACTATATCTTTAAAAATGTTATAATTATAAATATATTCACAATAACTAAAATGTCTTTTAAAATGTAATTAATATTAGACTTCAAAACTAACCTGTTTATCTAAAAACTCCTCCTCTTGCCAATTTGGAATGGGATCTAGTGAGCTTTTCATTAAATATTATTCCTTAATTGAACATTTTATTTTTACAATTAAACTTTTTTCTCTATATAATATACTGATAAACTTCACATTATTTATTAGAAATATAAGCTTCCAAACAATATTATAATGTTTTTTTTTATGTTTCAGAAATATAAAAATAAATATCCAAATAAAGTTTTTACCTATAATGGTATTTGCAATATTGGATGTAATTTATCCTATTCAAAACAAAATATTAGCTATTTGAATTTTATGCTATGAAAAGAAGGCTATATTTAGGACTAGTTATCATCAAAGGAAGAAAAAAAATTTGAAAGTGAATCAATTATTCATTGTTATTGAAATGTAAAAAAATATCATTTTAACAAAAGTGATTTTATTTTACCCAGTAGAAACTATGTCCGCTTGCCATAATAAACATCTTAAGAATTATTTTTTAAAAAAATTAATTGTTTTCGAAGACAATCTCCTATTAGTGACATAGTTCTTGGTTTAAACCAATATTTTTACAAAAATATTGCAGTGTAATCTTTAATTTGTCAACAAATTACTGAAAATTACAAGTTTTTTTTAGAAATCTATGGTATATACTTATTTACCACTCAGTTTTAATCAGAAATTATCATTTCTAATCACTTTTATACCACCTTCCTCATGGTAATCAATCACACCAAAGTCTACATAATTCTGACATCTTCAAATTTTTATCAACTAATATGTTAAGATTGTCACTACAGGAAAAGTGAAGCTGCCAACTGTCCTATAATTTATAGAGAGGCTTAGAACAATGTAAAAAAGACAGAAATTACAGCACCATCATAATTTTAAACCATTAATCTTCACAAAATTATCTCGTTCTATTTTAATGTTTTTAACACCTGGATATTGATTCTATTTTTAGTTAAAGTAAAAAGGTTTATAATAACATGTTCATCCTTCTTTATAATGCAATAGTCAGTATCTTTTCTGGAAGCTAGCATTCCTATCTTTAACTCCACAGTTTCATCTTAAAAGATTTATAAAATCATCAACACTGAATCAATTTTTTTTTCACAATAAAGCATAGGCTAAACTCTGCATACAATAGTGCTACCAGTGCAATCCAGATTAATAAATGGATGCAAGAAGATTTGTGTATAAAATCCCTATCTAGTGCCTACTCATTCAACAGCTTGTGTAAGTATAAAAAATGGTAATCATGTTACAGTAAATCATGTTGTGTTTATACATACAAATAATTTATTCCCTTTTAAAAAAACTACACATTTTTGACTAGAAACTTTGTTGTTTACTAAGGATAGATTTTGTAATCAAGATTTAACAGACTTTTATCAAATAGATTTTCTTAAAATTTTGTACATATGTTAAAATCTGATGACAGTGTAATATGACAATAAAATATTTTATATTGCACCTGTGGTTTCCTCTCTGTAATTGGTGAACTGAAATTCAAACATGTTGAGATCTATTACAGCAAGTTTTCAGACATACTTCAATGGGTGATACACTTTATTAAACATTTTTATTTTTTTAAAAAGATTACACTAAAATGTACTAATAATGAATAAAAATAAAATAAATCTTTTAATTAATTATAAAAGTTACTTCTTTCAAAATACATAAAATTTTATTTTCACTTGATTGTAAAATTTCTTATTTTTACAATGCGTTTTTCATAAATAAAATAATTTTGGAAATGATTTGAAATGTGCTGCAAATTTTCTTTAAAATTTAAGAGGTGACAATATTTTTATTCTTTGTTTTAAATAGAAATATATATTCAAATACTAAAAAATTAAAAATAATTAAATAGAGCATATGATATAATATAACATAAAATATCTTTATATAACAGCAGTAATAAGCTCTTTTGGAAAATATTAATTTTTTCACTTTTCAATGTGCTTGAATTATTTTAAATATTTTAAAAATAGTTTATATAAAAATATTTTAAATAAATTCTTTTATTTACTGTGTGAATACTAAAAATTTAAAAAAATTATATATATATAATATTTTATATGGAAAAACCTATATGCATAAACATATAGGAGATATAATTAGTCAAAATAAGAGTCATAGATATAAGCTTGTAAGTTATAAACAATGAGGTTTGTCAATTCCTCAATAAGCTTTGTGATAAATGCTTAGCCAGAGTGTCTGAACCTACCCTGGCACCTCTCTGAGGAGTGCCAAAGCACAAAAGCATGGGCAGGGGTTGGGGGGGGGTCATGACAGATATTTTAAATGCTGGCTCTGGCTAAGCATTTATCACAAAGCTTGTTGAGGAATTGGCAATCCTCATTGTTTATATAGGAGATATGTTTAAAATCTGAATAAAGTTCACAATTCTTACCTAGTGTATTTTCAACTAAGTTATAGTCATTAGGCAATAATTGCAACCTTTCTTCAGATTTTAAGCTGTCTCATATATATTTTTGTAGATAGTTATTCCATATTTTCTCTTGCAATAATTAAAAATATGTATAATAAATGCTTTTATTTACTGTGCATTCAAAAGACAAAAAATAATTGTTTTCTTCAACCACCATTGGGTTTTTATATTTAACTTGAAATAAATGTTTAGGGTGTCCAAAAGTTAATTAGTTCAATCACTATTTTTTACAACAAGTGATTGTTTTAATTAATTTCTGGACACCTTGGGCTTTTATTTCAAGCTAATTATAAAAATCCAATTTATGGTTGAAGAAAACAATATTTTTTTAACTTCTTAACTCGTAGTAAATAAAAGTACTTATAATATATTATTTTAAATATTAGTACAAGTTCTGCATTGAAGAGAACATCTCTTTACAGCAGATAAAAAATCAAATATTGGAAATATTTCTTAGTGTATAACAATTTCATATGAATTAAAAAAATACTATGTTTATTATTTGCTAAAAAAAAATTGATCCTATTAAACTGGAAGCATACATAGGATCAAATCGGTCAACAAAAATATATTTTCCCAAAGATAGCTTTATAATGATAAAATTCTGAAGAACTTTCTGACATTGACATATGATACTATTATTAATACTTTGTATTATTGTTTGCCTTATTTAATTTTAATTAAATTTTATCTTTTTCTAATTGATATTTTAATCGATAAAATGCCTCTTCTTATTTATTAAAAGATGAAAATGATAGATTCTTATCTTATAAAAAGTTAATCATTGTGGATTTATAGTAAGTTAGATTCTTAACACATAAAGGCAATAACACAAACCCTTCCTGCATACTAAGACTTTCACTGGGTAGAACTACAGTAGGAGAGTTTACTGTTGTTATTAACAGCTTGTGTAAGCATAGGAAATAGTGATCAAGTGATGTTGTGGGGGTCATATAAAGGCAGCAATGTAATACGTATCTAGATTGAATCATTACTTATTTATTTTTAATAATAAAACATGACACACTACCGACTGTGTATTATTACAAGTAAGTCTGAGTTTTAAGAAGATGACTTAAAAATTCATACATCAGAGAAATACTCAACACAAATCTCTAATCAAGCACTAATGTTAAACACATTATTTGGAGCAAACCGTTTTATCTCTCACCCATGCGTACAAACATCTAAATAGTATATATATTTAGGTGCATCAATTGGTAACTCATTATAAAATATACGTATCATAATTAAAATAAAAAATGGGATATATATATATATCAGTTATAAAATCATAAAAATTAACTTACTGCCTCATTATTAACTTAATTTTCTCTCTCACACACACAAATTAACACCCAGAGTTTTAATGACATTAATATTTTACCTTTTTTTTTCTCATGTGTCATAGCATCAGCCGGGAAGCGAACCCGCTAACCCGGCCACCAATGCTTGACATATATATTTTACCTTTTTAAACACATGGATATGTTATTATACATCTACGTTTACTAGTATAACGACAATTTCGTATTAAGTTGACAATTGGAAAACATAAAATACTGTTTAATAATATGTTATTTAATTGTATATTATTTAGGAAAACATACAAAATTTGAATATGCAGGTAGAAGAAAAGACCTTTTATCATTATATATGTATATGCATCATTTAAAAATTGCGAATATTATTTTTATTAGGTATCATAAAACCGACTTCTCTCAGCCTATTGGCATCATAAGAATGATATTTCTGGCAGTCAGATGAGTTACATTTTTTTCAAAATAATTTCTTTGATAATTTAGTCTCTTTAGTGCACAATTATAATACAATTGGTAATTAATGTTAGCAGTTTTGGGGTAAATAACAAGCGGATATTTTTACATTTAGACTATTATTTTAAACAGAATTTTGTAAGACAATACTATTTCAAAGTGATATATTGAGAATTTTTTTCAACTAAATAATATATACCAATAACAGACTCATAATATAGTATTTCGATCATTTGTCTTCACTTTCATAATCTGCGCTTTAAACTGTGGCAGATTTTTTCCCCAGATTCAAAACAGGTTAAGAATTTTTTCAGCGCCAGTCTGAGCTAACATTTCTTTGACAGTAAATATCCACCTAAACTATTTTTAGCCAGAAAATAAATCTTTAAAAAAAAGTATTTATTTTTTACCCCCAAATAGTAAATAGCAGGCATGATAAGTAAAATCTTAATCTTTTTAGACAAATTCTGAAGAAGCTTTTGACCCGAAGTAGACTATTTAAGACTGTTTCACTTAAGATATATAAAATATTATGGCCATTAGTATCTAGATATAAGTATGGCAAAAATATGTATTACACTAATAGGTATTGATTTAGTACAAGTGTTAATTGATTTCGAAAACAGTGAAGTATTATACTAATTTTTATAGTTATTAATTTCATAAAATATAAATCAAGCATTAATATAAATATTTATAAATCTTTCGTTGTCAATGTCAGTCTAAATGGCTTTTAATTTTCAAATGTAAGTAAAGTAATTTTGTTAAGTATATTTTTTCACTGTAGTCTTTCTGAATATGCTCTGTGTATAATTGTTTTATTTTTTGTGGTTTAATATCAAAAAAAAAGTGAAGTTTATGACAAATTTTATGCAAAGGTGAAAGAGACAACAATGCTCTTTAAAAACTTAATTTTTAAAATAATTATTGAATTTGAATAATAACCACATAAATTTGCATTTAAACACACAAATTTGCATATATATTTTTTATATGTCAAAGCGTTGACCAGGAAGCGAACCCGGGCCAGCTTCTTGGAAAGCAGCTATGCTAGCCACTAGGCCACCAACGCTTGACGACAAATTTCCATTTTTATTATTAATAAACACACAAATTTGCATTTTTATCATTAATGGGAGGCGGGGTGCTAAAAATAGTTGTCTCAGTTTTTTATCATTCAATTTTTTTATCATTTTTTTAAAATCTGCGATTAATCAAAATACTGATTTTAAAATTCTCTATAAACAGTACAATCATTCATTATTTTAAAAATAATCTCAGCAACTCTTGTTAAATATTAGTGAGGAAACAAATAGATGAGTTATTAAAATATCAATTGTGGAGAATATTTTTATAATGGCCAATCAAAGGCTTTTTAAAAACCTGTAGCAATGTAATCCATTTTATAGACTATGAAAAGTTTTTCTGAATCAATTTTATTGTTTTCAGAGTCTGATTTATATAAATATGTTTATTCACAGAAAAAATTATAAATGTATAGTTTGATAAAAATAAATATATTACCATATATCAAAATATAAGAAGGCATTTATAAATAGAAATAAATGGCTACACTCTTTATTGATAAGATCATTTTGTTTTGCGTGGATTAGGGCTGCGATAGGGTGGTAGATTCGGAGCTGTGATTTTCAGGATTAATTTTCAGCTATTTAACATAAAAAAGTAAAAATTTAAGTGTGATCAATAATATAAATAATTGTGCTGAATCTGTTATTAAGAAGTTGAACATCACATTTTACTAACCAAACACTAACCATGCAATTATTTATATTGTAACTTATAATAAACCACTAAACATCACATGATCACCATTTTTTATGTTTACTCAAGCAATTAAAACAGTGACAGACTATCCATATACTGCCATCTAGTGCAATCTGTAACAATCTATGGATGTAATAAAGTTAAGCTTTATAGTTAACTAAAAAGATAAAAGATGGCTGCTGGAGGGTAGCATTAGATCCTAAGATCTGCTCTCAGATCCAAGGCTCCTCAGTGATGAAAGCCATATGCTAGAAACTAACCTGGGGATATCGGATGAGTAAATACTACATAGGGATTTTATCCACAAACTTCTTACATCCATTAATTATTAAGGCATGCACTAGATGGCACTACTGTGGGAAGAATTGGTAATTGTTTTAACTTAATAGTGTACATATTGTTAAATTTCTAAAAAAAAACTCTGAATTAATATCCAAAATAAACAGTTACTGGAAATCTACCATCAATATAATCAAATATCATATCACTTGGTCATAGTAATCTGTTGTCTAGTTAAATCCTGTTTTCAGAAAAAGAACTTAGCGTACAAAAATATATTGTCATTGTATGTTTCGTATATGTAAAGTGAAAAGATAAATCAAAAGAATCTATATTGACTAATTTAAATAAAAAGATTGAACTGTTTTTAATAACATGTGTGTTTTAAAAATAATACACATTATGTGAGATGGATGGATGAAATAAGAAAGTATGCAGGGGTGATGTGGAGAAGAGAAGCTAAAGATCAGAGAAGATGGTTTGAACTTGGAGAGACCTTCATCCTGCAGTGGATTGATAATAGTTGATGATGATGATGACACATTATAATTAGATAATATCTACTTACATATAATGTTGGGGGAGCTGGCATTAAGATTTTCAAGTCCTTGATATATTAGATATTAATTCAGCATCTCACCATGTCATCATCCACATGGTTTCCCTAATAAATAGTTGAAATTAATTACAGTATAGTGATTTGCATAATAAATAAGTTAGGTTATAGATAAAATTGTTTTCACTTATGTCTGTATTGTTGTAAGATAAAGATATGGGCATATTTAAATACATTTAATGTAGATAGCATTTGGAGAATTTATTACCTCCTAAAATATTAATATATAATGGAAAAACAAACAAGAAATTAAACTGTATTAATAATCTTCAGTAGTAGACTTTGGAATATAAAAATCAATATTTTTTCAGGAAGAGTTAATTTTACATTGAAGCATATGAAATTGAATATTTGGAGATATTGATGAAGTAAAGAAAAATATATATTTATAAACATTATTTTTTAAGAGTTTACATCATCATCATCATTATTTCAACCATTACTGATACCCTTCAGATTGAAGGTCTCTCCAAATTTAATCCAGTTACTCTGATTTATAGCCTCTCTTCTCCATGTCAAATCAGCAACCTTCCTTAACTTATTCGTATATTGCACAAGTGGTTTTCTTCTATGTCTTTTACAATCTCTTGGTATCCAGTTCAGGATTTTAACTGTACAGCCATCATAATATCTTCTAGTAATGTATTTATCCTAGTTTCACTTCAGTCTCTTAATTTTTTCAATGGTGTTAATAATACCTGTTTGTTTTCTCACCATGTATTTCATTTTCACTTTCTTCTTAGTACTCATAAATTCAATTTACCCATTCTATTTTGAACACTTTTTAGCAAAAAACCTTTTATTGTAAATATAGGGGCAATTTTATGTTTTGACTGTCCTTCAGTCTTCTTCAGAACCACTTTAACTTTAATTTTATTTTTAAAAACTTTAAGTTAAAGATAAGATTGTGTAAGCATATATGTACAATAAAAAGGTTTGGTTAAAAAGTGTTCAAAATAGAGTGGATAAATTGCATTTAAATAAGATATTACAGCAAAATAAAGAAAGGGATGAATTTGATAATATTTCTTAGTACTCCTAATCTACATCTCATCATACTTACTTGAGTGGTCTGAAGTCTGTGCATTCCTCTTCTGTAATTGCCCAAATCTCAGAATTTATATATATAATTTTTATCATTAATTTTGCAGTAAAAATCATTAACTCCTATTTTTTAAAATGAGATTTTTATTTGTAAGTTTTAGAAAAAAAAACTGTACCATATTTTAAAAATTAACTTTTGATTACAATTTGTAGTTATGTCGTTTAGAATGTCATGTGATATTTAAGTATTCATGTGGTAGGGTGAGATCAGAAGTTCCATTCATATTATTAAACTGACATTATTTGCTTTATTTATTTTTTTCATGTGTCATAGCATCGGCCGGGAAGTGAACCCGATAACCCGGGACAACTGCTTGTAAGACAGCTGTGCTGACCTCTCGACCACCAACGCTTGACATTATTATTTGCTTTATTTAACTAAGAATCAATCCTAGAACTTAAATTTTTTGACCATCATTCTATCTCTAAGTTCAGCCACCCTGAACTCATTAGTATTCAGTATTAAAATAAATAAATAAAAATAATATAATCAATAATATTTTATAGTTGATAGTTTGTTTGTTTTTTTTTACAGTTGATAGTTTGTTTAAAAAAGCATATTGCAAATCTTGTGAGAATAATTGTCAAATAAAATTTTTATTTTTCAATAAGTGTATTTTATTCACAGAAGATTAGGGCTTTATACAGTGGAACTTTTTAAATACAAAATACTTGATTCATGTATATATATAAACCATAGCAACTGAATTAAATTTGGAAATATTTTTATATTGTCATGGATCGATAGTGATTAAAAATGGTAATGATAATGGTGAATATCTAAGTTAAAACAGTAAATTGCCAATATATAGATAATTTCTAACTTTAATTCACCAGGTAGCAGCCAAAGGTTAATAAATCATAAAATCTATAACTGTTGTTAAAGCAAGCTCTATAGATAAAAAATAAAATATGAAAACAGGTCAGTGGATTCTATGGTTTATTAAGATTTGCTGTTATCATGTGAATTATATTCTATATAAAATATAAATTATTTGGGGTGCACATCTTTATATTATATCGTAGTAAAGAATTTCTCTGATTGTAAGAGATATTTGTCTTTCTTAAAGTAAAGTAATAACGTAAAGGGTTATCTATAAAAATAAAAAAAAGGAAAAAGGAAACAATAGTTAAAATAAATATAAATTATGAATTATTATTTGGATTATTATTGTAATTTTACATCCTTATTAATCTTTGTTTTGTTTTTTTTTTACAGTAAAGGCAAATTTACATAATTGCCATAAATAGTATAAAAAGTGCTAGTACATGGTTACTTTTTTTTACTAATAGTTGTCTGTATGTGTTATTTAATTTAATACATGCCATTCAGTAAAACATATGTAATATAACATCAGAATGTAACACATTGTAAAATGAACAAAGTATTTGATATTATTTTGTATATAATAAAAGCATTTTAATTAGGTTCATTTCCATATCAATCATTTTTTTAAAAATGCATTTTAACTGTTAGACATAATTATCATATAATTAATAATAATTTAAAATTATTTGACCACTAAACATCCAATGATCACCATTTTTTATGCTTGCTCATTCAAAACTCTCCATATAGTAGTGCCACTCAATGCAAGCCAGAGTAATCAATGGATGCATCCATTGATTACTCTAGCTTGCATTGAGTGGCACTACTCTGTGGAGAATTTTGCCTGTTTTAAAACTATTTGCAAATGTTAATGTGTTTTTTGTCCTACTATTTTATTTTTAATACAATTATGTAAGTACCCCATAACATAGAAATCAACACACCCATTACAAATGATGATTTGAACCTAAACTTTGTGAATCCTACAACTTTTTTCAGATCACAAACATTAAATTTTTTTTCCTGGATAATTTGTTCATCAGTGATCTAAATGTCTCTAATTAGATATATTATTAGAAGGTAAAGACCTCATATTAATCTGGATTGATCATATAAATATTTCTGCACTGTTTGTTAAAATAAAAAATACAATTGATATGTAATATGGTCTTCAGCACTAAATCATCCTTACTCATATATACACGTGTATAGATATTACTGCAAATACTTCCTCATTAGTTACAATGGTGATTACAAGATGAACTGCCACCTAAAAAAACATGGATAGGTTGCTACATGAACCATATGATCTTTTACTTCTGGCTATATAATCATTAAAACATAGGCAAAACTCTCCATATGGTAGTGTCATCCAGTAGAAGCCTAACTAATCACTGAATGCAAGAAGGTCTGTGTGTAAAATCTTTATCTAATGCCTACTCACATTAGGTAGAGGTTTTATGCACAAATCTTCTTGAATCCATTGATTACTCTGGCTTGCCTTTGCTTGGGTAAATATAGGAAATGGTCATGTGATGTTTAATGGTTTAGCATTAAAACATCAGAATTGTGCATCCTCCTTTAAAGTCTAATAGTTTTTGTTCAAGGAATAATTGAAGTTTTTTTAAAAAAAAAATAGAATAAATGTAGTTATCCATGTATGTGTGTGAAGATTTACTTCTTATTAAAAATAAGCAATACAAATTGGCTTTCATTTTCTATAGGCTAAAAATTCATCAGATAAACATGCCAAAAGATGTAGGTTGATAAAAATTTTTGGACTCAGTCTGGAATTTCATTCATTATAAACTTTGTAACTGGACTTTTTGTTAATCCAAAAATACAGCTGATAGTTCAAGAAAAACTTTATCCAATAGGAAAAAGAAATAGGATTATAAATAAGATTTATTGCTAATAAAAAGTATGGGAAATATTAGTGATAAAATGAGAATAACATGAATTCTGAAAGTTCAATGGATAAATAAATAAAGGTAAGAGGACCCTTGTGAAATTTTCTTAAAAATAACAAATATATTAGCAATTGAAAAAAAAATCAAATAGGAAATGGATATAGAAGAGTCCAAAGAAAAGCACATCATGCAAGGAAATCAAGTCATACATCATGTGACTTAATTTAATAAACTTGTACTATAACTTTTATATAATGAGTGTAAATAGCTCTCAACAAGCTTTTCTGAATATCCCCATTCCCAGACTGGTTTCTAGTTATTGGCTTTCATCAGTAAGGACTAGGACCTCACTGATGAAAGCCTATAGCTAGAAACCAGTCTGGGAATGGTGATATTCAGAAAAGCTTGTTAAGGGCTTTCATCAGTAAGGACTAGGACCTCACTGATGAAATCCAATAGCTAGAAACCAGTCTGGGAATGGGGATATTCAGAAAAGCTTGTTAAGAGCTATTTATGCTCATTATATAAAAGTTATAGTATATATTTACAACAACACTGAATGTGATCATTAGTTAGTAAGATGTGATATGTGAGCTAATGTCAATTTTAAAAGGCAAAAGCTATGCAGCAAATAGTAAAAGTTGTTAATATCTATAACCTTCACTATTATTACAATAAATTTACTTTCAACCCTAAAAATTATTTTTAAATGTTACAAGACTTTAAAGATGATTTATATTTGAATGAGATAACTGGTAATATCAGTGAGGGGGAGGCATCAATTTAACCACTCATTTTCCAAAGTGAATGTTTATAATGATTGTTAAATAAGGCAATTCAATAGTTTTATATTAATGATTTCTTGAGATTTTGCTCCATATTTTTTAGATTTATAAAGATTACAGATTCATTTTACTTAGATATACAATGTTAAAAGAATAATTTACATTAATAGAACTAAAAATCAGATTAAAGACAACCAAAATATATTTAAAGAAGGCAATTTATGAGATCAAACCGATAATATTTGTTTAATAAATGAAAATTATGATTAACAAAAGCACTTACTTAAATTAAAGTTTATCCTTCCTATTTGTGTACTGTTTTATATATTGCAACTTTTGAGTCAAACAAAAATCAATATACATTCCTTTAGAAAATACACAATTAATATATATATATATATAATTTCCAAAATATTCATCATTGTCTTTACAATCTAAATGTGACAAACGTTATAAACAGGAAAAAAATTGAATTACAGTACGTTCAAATTAATTTTTATATAAATATAAATTTTGTAATGACTACTTGAAAAACAATTTATAAAATATAAATATGCATTTTGTAGATTACATACTAGTTTTTTAGCTGGTTTATTTGTTATCTGGTTGAACTGTTTTTTAAATATTTTTTAATTAACTTTTCATTTTACAAAACAAAACTGCTATATTTGTTTATAAGTTTCCACTACATTTTCTTCTCAGCCATATTCTTCTGACGACAGAAATTAATATTGTCATTTCAACACAATTTATATGACATAGAGTGAGAGTTTTGCTTTTAAGTTTATCATGAATTTCTTTTTAGATAACCTGATTAGTTTGTGTCCATTTCATAGGTCCAATCCAACAAAGATCTTTCCATATACACATATTAATCAAAATACTCTTGAATAAACTCTACAAAATTCAATATACCATATAAAAAATAAATAGTGGTGATATTCAGCTTACCACAAGGTATACCATCCTGAGTAGCATTTAACAG
The DNA here is from genome assembly GCA_028023455.1 of Epiperipatus broadwayi. Taxonomy (NCBI): domain Eukaryota; kingdom Metazoa; phylum Onychophora; class Udeonychophora; order Euonychophora; family Peripatidae; genus Epiperipatus; species Epiperipatus broadwayi. Next base: position 119,266 of record JAQFVV010012599.1, read on the forward strand.
TTAAACTTAAAAAAAAAAAATACACCTCTTTAAAGTTGTACAATACTAATGAAATAGCCAATTCTCCATAATTAAAGTATATCCACACAATTGTACTGGTTATTTAATACATTGTCTATTGATTACTATATATTTTACCAAGTAAAGTTTTGAAAGTGCCACAAAAATATTGAAAGAATTCCTAACTGAATGTTATAAACCTAAAACAGACATGGTGATTCTTTTAGTAAAGCAAATTGCTCATTTTTGCAGTTATAATTAATTACCAACATAGTTTTATTGCTAGCTTGTCAAACAGAAGATACCAGTTTGATTCTGGATTAAGAGTAGATTGGGTTACCTATGTTGAACTTTCTAAAGTATTTTGGTAATTTCTAATATTGTCTAGGATTTTTGAATTTCAGTAGAAAATAAGAACTTTAACTCTATGTTTGATATTATTGGAAGACTTATCTTAAAATATATATATATATATTTTAAGTAAATGTATCCTACTTATAAAATAGATTTGAAATAAAATAAAAATTTTCTTAAAAATATATTATAATTTGAAAATTACATTTTTATTTTTTGTTATTGTTTTAAACAACATAATAAGAAGGTTCATTCTATTAATAACTAAAAAAACATTTTTATAAATTGCCAAAATTGTTTTTTTTAAGATTCACTTTTTTTATTTTTATATTTCTAATTTCATAAGACAATAAAGCCAATTACAGAAGACTTTAATAGGTTTATAAGTATAGAAGATAACAATCAACCCTTAAGCTATGAACAATCTCAATTGTAGTCATGGCAACCTCCTTTAACAATAAAAGTGGTACCACCTTTATCTATGGTCTGACATATTTATATAGACACTAAAGATTGCAACTTGACCAAGGAGTGTGAGATTAATAATGCAAAGAAGTTTAAACAAACCTCATTAATCAGGCAAATATAACCTGTTCTGAAAGTAAACTAATAAATAGTCAATTATAACTTCCAAATTTCATATAAAGTATATATTTAATACGTTGCAGTCTATATAAATATATCAGATCATAGATGAAGATAGTACCACCTTTATTGGTAAAGGAAGTTACCTTGACCACAAGTTGGGATTGTTGATAGCTTAAGGGCTTTTGATTCTTACCGATCCATAGTCAAAACAGTTTAACATACAATTATTAATTAATAAATAATATGTAGATATCAGCTAAGAGTAATTATTAAATTGTTCATCAGGCAGCAATCGAATACTTTAGAGAGTTATATTTCATGTTCACTATTTCAGTATAGGTGATGTTGGATAGGCTTTCCCCCACCATGCTATAATAAAGGCTATTTTATTTTACCTATTGATGTATTTATTGTTCTGACTTTTTGATAATTTATATCTTTTATGAAATACAACCTGTTTATTAATTCTTTCTGTACTATTAATCTAATTGGATTGAACGTACCATTTCTTTGATACCAATTATTACTGTATTTTAGATTGCATTAATCATTATTATTATTTCTTTCATTCCATCCATTTTCTTTTATCATATTCTTTTCTAGGCTTATATAAATACAGATTCCAATTATTATTAGTTTTTCATACTAATGATTACTTTTCCATACTAACTCAAACATTAACCTTTAATTTTTGTCTAATCACATTTTCACCTTTTAATCATGTGCTCAACAATTCTGCCTCAAATCTTTCTTTTTGTTTATTTTTATTTTTTGTCTTTCTATTGCTTTTTTTTTCTTGTATTAATATGGTAATATATTTATTAAATGATTGATACAGTTGTATCTATGATATATATATATAATTGAATAATATTTTTAACGGTTTACAAACAATTACAAACAATCCTTAAATCCACAGAAGTACTTTCGGTTACTTTCTAACCTGCCTCAAGTGCCATTGAATTCAAAAACACAAGTGAATTTTTTTAAGGATTTATATAAGAATGTGTTTAATGTTTCATTCTACGTTCCAAACAATATTAATAAATTAGTCAATAATTCTAAGGATGTCATACCTGTCAAGCAAAAAAGTAATGTCATATATCAAATTTTTTGTGATTGTATGCTATCATATATAGGTGAATCTAGGTGCAGTATTGGGAAAAGATTGAAGGAACATGAATTGCTATATAAGTGTGTAAAAAATAAAAATAATGGTGATTTAATATCTCCTTCAGTTTTCTTTGATCATGAAAAAACATGTAAATATAAATTTAAATTTAATTTTGAAAATGTGAAAATTCTTCATGAAGAGAGAAACCATAGTAAAAGAAAAATTAAAGAGGCAATTTTTATAAACAGGAATAAAACGCATTTAATAAATTGACAAGCTTCTAACATTAAAATGCGAGATTCATGGGATTTGAATTGATGACGTTTGCTTCCGCTTTTGTTTTTGAATTTAATGGCAGTTGAGGCAGGTTAGAAAGTAACCAAAAGTACTTCTGCAGATTTAAGGATTGTTTGTAATTGTTTGTAAACCGTTAAAAATATTATTTCAATTATAATTACAGTATTGTTTTTAATTAATGGATATTTTATTTATTTTATATATATAGGGATTTTTTTCCACCAAATTTCTATGTGAAAAATAAATTATAACTATTTTAAAGAAAATGTCTGTAATGATATTAAAATGATCAACCATCTAGTCTTTTTTGACAGCACAAATATATCTTTTTGCCTATTTTTTCACCCAATATTAAAGACAAAGAAGTCATGTTAAACTAAACCCGTAATTATAAATTATAATTTTATCCTTTCAGGCATTCTAACACAGAAGGGCAACACAATGATGTTGATGGCACATGGAAAAGAAAGTTATTTCTTTTGTCTTATATATAAAATAATTAGAATAGTTCTTATCATTGAATATAATAAAATTATACATATATATGCACTGACAAAGTAAAATTAATTAAATGCAGAAATTTTATTTTGTCATGGTATATGTATAGCTAACTTACATATAAGCAATTATATATATATATGCTTATTTCAGTTGGAGAGCTGAATTTAAAGACATGTAGATGTCTGGAAATTTCAGATCCACTTAAGAGTTAATTAACTATTAGATAAATGCTTAGTTAGAGATGGTATTTTGACTCTGGTGTCCTAGCTCCTCACTGAAGAGAGCCATAGCTCAAAACCAGTTTAGGGATGGGAGCAATCCTAGATAAAGATTTAGAAGGCATTTTCTTGTAGCATTTATCACAAAAAAAATAAATAAGCTTGTTTAGAGCTATTACCAAGTTCTTTATTTTACATATTTATAAATGCAAGCTATATAAGTCATGTGATATATGACTTGATTTTGATATATATATATATGGACACGCTGGTCCCCAAATCTATTTACTTGATTTCCTATGATGCTGATTTTAATTTATTCTGCCATAAACTTTCTAAAGCTTTCTAAATTGATTATACATTAGTTTTTAGGAAATCTTTTACAATTCATTTAATCCCCATGTCCAATTCATTAGGGATATATTCTTAGGAGTATAATATAATGTCAGACGCAATAATATATATAAAACAAACAAAAGATTGAAATGTATAATTAACCAATATAAAATAAATAACAGCTTTAGCTAGTTCAGGTTTAAGCCCTACAATGTATTAATTTATATAAATAGTGTGTAAAACGTCTGCCCATCCCTCGCATATGTATATATAAATGGATTATTCTCCTGTACATGAGGGGTCAGAATGACTATGTCAACATGGGTAGAATGACAACTTTGGCACTATTAAGGGCTTTGAACGTTCCATCAGCAGATTTTCAATGAAATGGAAGGCTAAAGAGTTGTGAGTTGGAATAGTTTGAAGCCTGTCCATTAAAGTATAAATATTGGCTATCTTAATATAAAGCTGAGTACTGATTATATATATGTGTGAGGATAGTAATCTAGACCAAATGATGATTGCTGGTTTAGCATGAAATACGTATATTGGTGATTATTTATCTTTTCAACATGTATGTGATCAGATGGGTCAGTAGTATGAGATGGCACTGAGAGTGGTGGGTCGTGTGAAAGTCTGAGTTTGAACCCCGCATATATTACGTATATAAATGCAGGTTTAAACCTTACAATGTATTATTGATATAATGAAAATTAAGATGATTTTAGTATTTTGGTTTAATATATATGTACGTATGTGTGTGCGCGTGAGTGTGTATATGTCTAACTATATATGTAATGACAATATATATATATAAGTATTATTGCATGAATGCTTCCATATATATTCTCAATATATAATATTAGATAAAAATATTTTATACTACCGAATTAATATTAAATGTCAATTATTCCCTCCAGTGTGTTTTTTCAGCAACTCTACTTTGTGAATAAAGGTAATGCCTGAATTTTAACGTCACGAACTAAAGGCACTGAGTCTATTAATAATCAATCAATTGTAGACTGCCGAAAACAATGATTAAGTGTTATTGCGTTGTCATGGTAATATATTGTCCACTTGCATAAATTACCTTCAAGTAAAAAAACCTCTCTCTATACCTACACACATTTTCATATTTTAATGATATAATACCTATAATGTTTATTATGCAATTCTAAACAATGGTAGTAATTAAATTATAATATGTAATAAACTGAAATTGTTTAATAGAGTTTAAAATAGATAACAGTTAATTGCAAACTACAAATAATGATTCATTGGTAATTGATTTGCCTAAGGAAACAGTTTTCCAGCTTAAAGCACTGGGATATTTATGAGACGTTTTATGTACCGAGGCAATTTGTTCCCAATAGTAGACACAACTTTCTTAATATAGTGCACAATACAAGTTGTTTAGACTAATGAATAAAATAAGGATATGATAATTATTAAAGTTAGAAATTTTCTCAGAGAATCAAAGAGTAATATAAAGTAGTTTATTTGAAGTTTAAAACAAAACCTCGCAAATATAATAAATTGTGAAATAACGTGTCTATGTACATATTCTTTGTATTAAAAACAGACTAGTTTATTAAGTTATAATATTACTTTTTTAAACAATTTTTGAAGGATTATTGTTAAATAGTGGCTCTGCGTCATTTGGCGCATCGTTTAGAGCGATCGTTTTTGGATCGCAAATCTGGCGCTCGAATTTCTTATGAATTGCCGAGCAATATCCCCCCCCCCCTCTTTATTGTAAATAACAGTATATAAAATAAATCTACAAATATTTCAAAGATTCTTTAAAAAAAACGGTGATGTAAAATTTAAAAATAGAAAGAATAAAACTTTGCAAGAGATATAAATAGAGTCATTATTACTTGGCTGCAGATGTTATTGCAAGTATATGTATAAAGAGAGAGCAAGTAAGAAATAAAATCGTTTATATAGCCATCGCATATCAAGGCCTCTTTAACAACTAACCAAAATCGGACTTCTAATGAAGACGACCGTCAAACTTATCAACTGCTTGATAAAATGGGTTTAAGCACTTAACAGTTTTTGTAATGCTTTTGGTACACTATGGTATTTCAAATAGATAATAAAAGATTTGTGTGATTGTTCTTTTTCAAATATTATCTAAAATAATTTATTGATTTTAGTATCAGGTGAAGTAGTTTTAAGTACAACAATTCAATACGGAAGTTTGTTTTAATAAAATTGATTTTTAGGCAACATTTACTTTGCATATTTCTATTTTGCATATCAACATATTTTTGCATATTAATAGATATTGTTGAATTGAAATTATCAGAAACCTTTCCTCTTATTTTTATTTTGTTCTAGATTTTATTTTTCATTAAAATTGCAAATGTGATTAATGAAACAAATCACTGATTATAATTAAATAAACAAACAAACAAAAAAAGAATTCTCTATTTCTTCCAAAACAAAAGATCTCCTTGTTAAATGATTGATAAGGTGGCAAAAGGGTCCATCTACTTGGACAACAAACCATTTCAAAGATTATTGGAAGTTTTGATATTTATCCCGATAATAAGTAATATATTTGTCAAGCATTGGTGGTCGAGAGGTCAGCGACAGCTGCTTTACAAGCAGTTGTCCCGGGTTAGCAGGTTCGCTTCCCGTCTGATGCTATGACACATGAGGGAAAAAAGTAATATATTTGTATAAATATAACTGTGTTCAAATAAGCAATGTGCTTAAGCTGCCAGTAAAACGAAAGCCATTTAATTGAAACTACTAATTATAAAGCTTTATAAATGTCAGCATGGTTATTTTTTATACATATAGTAAATTAGTTAGTCTTAATTCCATTTTTCCAACAGATGGAAAATCAGTCAGAAAGGTCATAAGATTCTTTACTTTCATCTGCATTATTTATAAAAATAAAATACTATCTATAAACTATGACTATGGGACACAACACGAAACTCCCGAAAGCGCTAAGCAATTATTACTTCGTAATTATAGCTTCACTTATGTGTATTTCAAGCCAATATATAGACTAATGCTATATTAGTATTATAAATAAAATAGAAATTCTTATAATATTACAATACTAGCCAAAAAAAAAAAAAACATTTTACTAAAATAATATTTTTAAAATGTAGAGCTAGCTACTTTATGAACTGTTAATAATTATAATGTTCTGAAGTCTGTAGATAGGTTTAATCTTAAATGTCAATTTGAGAACAAGGTTCTACTAGTTTGAGGTAAAAGAAGAGGATAGTAAAACTTATATTAAAATAAATTAAAAAATAACACATTCTTCTATTTTAAAACAGCCCATCAATTTCAAAATATATACAATCCATGCATAAACTTCTTTATAATTCTTGGTTTATTATGATATGAGCTATTATAATGTATATACTCCAATGTTTCGACTATGTTATTTTATCATCTTTATCAAGGAACAATTTAAACCTCTTCTTCCTTGATAATGACTATAAAATAATATAATCAAAATGTCGGAATATATTATTGTACTTATAATAATTCATATCATAATAAATCAAGATTTATAAAGAATTTTGTGCATGAAATATATATATATATTGTACCGGTCAAAACATGTTTATCCATCTAACATGAGCTGGAACTCACAAAATGCACTTCAAACCCAGTCAAGCCCAAGATTTAAGTCAGACCAGCCTGGATTCGAATCCACTCTCCAAGCACCGGATCTAACACCTAATGGATAACATAACAATGATGGCACACGAGAATTAATTCTTAATCCGGCCCGCGAGCAAATTGGAGAAAACAATAAGACTCACGGACTTAAACATATATATATAAACAACTTAAATACTAGAGACATTCCATAAGATAAAATCTAATATATTTAATTAAGAGGGGCTTTACTAATGAATAGCTATAATCAATCAATGAATTGGACTGATTTAATAATGAGACAGAAACTGATATATGATGAATTAAAAATATATTTATTGACAATTTAATATATATATATATTGATATAACCCATTACTTAGTGTTGTATAATGCATGCAGGAATTTTTATTTACTGAGCAATATTACTCTAGGCAATTGTACAAACAACAATTAATGCTTGGGTTAAATAGATTTGTGGCTCAAATTTAATGAAGCTAAATATTATGCTATATAATTAATCACTACATTCACTTATTAGTTATGCCATTTCATAATCAGTTCAAGTGGCTATTATACATGAAATCGAACCAAGTCTGGAGTGAAGCATAATAATACATGTGATTATAATAAATTTTTATATTAAATATGGGCATATCAAGCATCACAAATAGCTTTAGATCGAACAGGTTTTCAAGAATGTTTCGGTTCAATGCTGAAGATTGCATATTATGGAGGTAGAGTTGGCTATAGAGATTTTACTAACATGCTAGGCACAAGTAAAATATAATAATGAAGTTGCTCTGTGGATGGAAGAATAGTTTTAGGGTTTTTGTGACCAACACCAGTTTACCCAATGACCGATCGTCATACTGCTAAAAGGGAACCTTTATTTGGTTCATAAGAGGCAGGGGACTTATGTGCTAATCTGGCCCTTAGCTCAGTCTTAGCTACTGCACTACCCATAAGAGAGGAATATGGGCTGGACTTACCATGGCTCCATCTTATATATATATAAAACAGCACAACGATAAAATATTGATAAAAAATTCCCATCCGCCAAGCTGAAGTATATTATAAATTAAATATCATACACTACGTTAACACTAGTTTATCAGATTGATCATAAGAGCCAACTCTTTTGTAGCATGAACTGATGGGAATATATATATATATACTTTACTTTATCCCATTCAATCTTTTCAGTTAAGGTGGAAAGTATATTTAAGGGACTTACAAATACTTTAATAAGAAAATATACTTATGATTACACTCCAGGCTAGTTTAATCTTTAGTGATGTAATAATTAAAGGTTGAAAATTTGGATTTATAAGCCACATTTTATATTTACATTAATTATTTACTAAATGACAAAATAATAATGAGCACAAAGGATCGCCATTATTTATAAATTAGGGTTTCGAAATGGAGCGCTAAATGACGCTATAATAAATAATAATATGAAGATATTAAATTATATCTTTAAAAACATATTCTATACTTAAATTCACGCTGTTTCAATACATAGGCATAATTAATAATTATTAAAATAATCAAAAGAAAAGTAAATATACTGCAGTGATCAAGTTATATAGCAAAACATTAAATTAATAAAGAAAAATTAGCAAAAGTATTACATTTTATATAATTCAATTATTATTTAGAAAACAATTTAGAAAGAGTTTACAATATAGTTAACTAACCTGATTTTGAAGAAATAATGATTATTTTGAATTTTACAGAGCTCTGCGATTTTAATAACATTAAAACAGTTCTCCTGCAGCTGGACTGGAGATACTCAAGCTGGAATGAAGGTGAGTTCTTTGGTGGCTTATGGCATGTTCTCTTTAGTTGGGAGACGATTTTAAAATGGTGTTCCTGTAGCTGGACTGAAATTGGAACGAAGGCGAGTTCTTTTAATGGCTTATTGCATCTTCTATTTATTATAAGCTTGTTAAGGCATCATTGGTTGTTGCTTCGGCTTTTGGGTGGTTTGAACTCTGGCATTCCATCACAGGAAATGCAGAAAATTTTTGCCTGACTAACAGGCCATAGTTAAATTAACAAATTTTCAGCTTCTCATAGTAACAGCTCTTCAAAAGCAAGATGGAGTCCCTTTTCCCGCTTACAATCTAGCCTATTTATATATTTCCACCAAGCCTTAACACCTTTTTGGAATTTTGTTTGCCTCAGGACCAATTGACTTTTAATTAAACAAAATCATCTAATCTAATTTCTACTACTGATAAAGTCTCCGAGGTGTTATTTTTAATTTACTTAAAAAATTATTAAAATATATAAATTATATAATTTTGATTCCGTTTCATTAATTAAATTCTTTTTTAGGTGTTATAAAATGTTAAGGCTTAGCAGATAGTAATGGTATTCTGATTTAATGATAAAGTCTTTTGTTGAAACAAATTCAATCAGTAAACTAGATTTTACCTTTACCCCAGGTGCGGTCACTAATTGATTTCTTGTTTACACAAAATTCCCATTTTTAATTATAAACCAATGACTTATTTTAACTTGATGTAACTTTTAACATATTTTCTTTCTCTATATTGTTTTTTTTTTAAGTGTCATAGCATCGGCCAGGACGCGAACCCGCAACCCGGGCAACTGCCTGCAAATGCAAGGCAGTCGTGCTGACTTCTTGACAACCAATGCAAGACTTCTCTATATTGTTTGTTTAAAAAAAAGCAAATTTGACAGATCTTATAAAAAAAATACTTTAGTTTCAGGTATATCTATAAAACATTAAATCAGAAAACCGTAAATATATTTTAAAGAAAACATTTTACATTATTTTTATTTAATCTTAAATATTATATGTATCATTATACCCTCATTCCAAGGTTTACATTATTCATCCACATATGAATATAATGCAAATATAAAATTAAGAATTGACTTATAAATTAATAAAACATTTTATGAATAATTATGAGGATTTCTACGCTATAATTTTATCAAACCTATCTAATTATAGTGTACTTTCATATGTAAATGGATGATGCCATTCAAGCGGCCTTGATAGCAGAGTTTTACTGCTCGACTTATATATAACATTTTTACATTTAAAATAGGTTTGAAACTAGTTCAGACGAGTAGGTCATTAGGTTGATGGTGAAACGGAAAGAGATTGGAAGGTTTCTGTTTCAATATTTAAAACTTATATTACGTAATATAAAATTTTAAAATAAAAAATGCACATACATGCATGCATAAACAGAAATTAAAATTAAATTTAAAAAACTTTGTTTTAGAAAACAACAAAAACTTTTCATATGTTATTAGTTAATCTAATAGAAAAGACTAAATAAACCTTAAAATACACATTAATAATGTAAAATAAAAACTTTTATAGTATACAAAATAAATTAACATTTTCACTAAATCTCTTTAAATTCTTGCACTATGATTATTCGCAAGTGTTAGGACTATAATTTACTATATTTTCAAAAATATCACATAGTTACTTCATATTTTACACTAAAGAGAACAAAAAAACGCATTCTTATCCCCTGTTCTTTTTCTTTTTAATTTTTTTTTTTTTTTCAATTTTACTAGTTTTATGTTTACAAGAAAAAAAAAGGATTTCAAAGTTTGTGAAAATCCAATACGTTGCTTATATGTTAATATATCACAATAAACTTGAAGAGCTATAAAATTAAATTTTGCATAGACATAAAAACAGTATCAACTCTCCCATACAGTATTACCACCCAGTGTAAATCATATTAATCATTGACTGCTAGAAGGTTTGTGTATTAAAATTCCTATCTAGTGCTAAGGCTCTTCACTGATGAAATCATATGATAGAAACTAGTCTGGGGATATTGAATAAGTAGGTACTAGATAGGCATTTTATGCACAAACTTTCTTGCATCCATTGATTATTATAGCTTGCTCTGATAGCACTACTTTATTGGAGAATTTGCTACTATTTTAACAGCTTGTGTATGCATAGGAAATGGTGATCTTATGACGTTATAGTAGTTACAAAATCAATGATTTTTAAAGATAAAGAAAACTATTTGGGATAGTTTATTTTTAAAGATAAAAAAAACTATTTGGGATAGTTTGATAATGCATGAGTAGTTTTGTAAGAAGTTTTAAATGATTCTCTCTGTAGTTTATTTATAAGATTTTCTTTTTTATATAAACCAGTTTTAGTCTGTAACATAAATTTATTGTCCTAAAAAGAGATAACTTTTATCAGCTTGATCTTATCTCATAAAAAAAAAAAATAACACAATTTACAGCCAAATTAATTATGGGTATAACCTGATAAATGACTCACAATGTTAGGTATTATTTGACAAAATCAATTAGGTACAAAATATAGTTTAATAAATAAAATTTTATTTGGAAAAAAGGAAATTGAAAAACCAAACGAGGTCTTACTGATAGCTCCAAAATTAAAAAAAAAAAAATCATATTAAAAAAAGATCTCTTTGAAATAACATTGAATCACAATTGTTCATTAATTACATAGAATAAATATATATTATCCTATAAAATAATATGTAATAAAAACACTGAGATTAATTATGCAATATTCAGAGTACCAATAATTAAATAAAAACAATATCCAGTTATTGGCATGATAGACATTCCCTAAGTTTTTAAACTTTTATAATTTTTTGAATACTATAGAATAAATTCTAGTAATTAGTTTTATAACATTATCATCATGTTTTATTTAAATACATGGATATTGTTTATACTCAACTTAATGTAATTAGAAGGGACTTGAATTCAGATTTTCAAGCTTGCTACAACTATCCACTCCATCTTATACAATTGATACACATGATCACATACATGTAAAAATAATAAAAGATCTCCAGTATACATATTTCATGCTGGATCAACACTCATCAGTTGGTCCAGATCACCATCTCTCACACATATGATATGGATGATTGATAAGTTGGAGGCTGGAGAAGATTGAAACTTGACCATTGAAGTTTGAAGACTTGCTATCTTAGTATAAAGTGAGCACTGATTGTATATATGGTGATCTGCACTAACTAATGAGTGCATGTTCAGCATGAAATACATATATTGGAGATCATTTATCTTTTTCACATGTATATGGTCATGTGTATCAATTGAATAAGAGTGAGTGGATAATTGTAGAGTGTGTAAAAGTCTGAGTTCAAGTCCATTATATATATATATATATATATATATATATATATATATATATATATATATATATATATATATATATATATATATGCGACTTAATGTCAAAATTCACTAATATGGAGAGAAACTTAAGTAAATTTGAAAAAAAAAATGCAGATTAAATACTTTAAAAATCTTGACAAAACATAAATAGATCTCAGAAGATTGAATGAATGAAGAACATTTGTTGCACCCCTATAATTTACCCCTATAATTTAAAATCAATTACTAAGACACAATTTGCAATATCTTTATGACCTCTTTTCTAAGAGTAAAAAAAGAGTCAATATTAATTAAGCTTACTAATTAACCAGTGGTGATAGATAGATATGTAATTGGCTATATGTTAACAACTTAAACAAAATTCCAAAGTCTGATTAGAATCTAAAAAATGTTTAAGGTCTATTAAACCAAGATTCGAATCTAGGTTATTAATACTGCACTGTGAAATGTCTAACTTTTATAAATCCAAACAAAATAAAAATAATAATTACAAATTAGAGTAAAGTGACTTTAAGTTAATACTATACTTAAATTATAATAATGTAAAAAAATTTTTCTACAGTGCAGGCTTTTTCATACCTGCACTTATATATGTAATATATAGGGAGTTTGAACTCAGAATTTTACATGGTCTTCAATCCTTTATGCTATCTCATACTTCTGATACACTTGATCACACACATGTCGAAAAGATAAATAATAATCAATAGACGTGTTTTGTGCTAAACCAGCACTTGTCAGTTGGTCCAGATTATCATCTCCACAATAAAAACTTGTCACCTAAATTTTTATACAAATAAATAAACTATTTAATGCATTATATTCAATACACATCTACACACTGTTATAAAAAAACAAAAAAAATACTGTTTTACTCAATTAATCAATTAAAAACAAAACCGTCTTTATTAAAGCAACTACATATAAGAAAACCTTACCAACCGTTCAAACGCAATATACTTTCCAGATCAGATAGATATAAGAGAGAGTGGAATTTTATTGTTAAAAATTATTACAAAATATAATCTGAAATTCTTAGTCACATTTTTGAAACTGCACGTTTAATATAAAAACAAATAGAAATTGATAAAATAGTTAACTATATATAAAATGCATGTGAGTATTATTATTTTTATAGAAGCAGCAGATTTTTTTTGTTTATTACCACTGAGACTTTGATTTAATTCTTTTACATAGCATTGCTTTGTCAGCTCCTAGGGACTGTTTGGTTCACATTTCCACCTTTTTATTGAGTAAATCTTTATTATTCATTATATTTTTCCAATTTTAAAAAGTATTTCTTAGAAATTTTAAGTTCAAAAGTAAAAAAACAACAACATTAATTTAAAAGTAAAAGAAAAACATTCTTAAAAAGTCAAAAAAACATTCTTATAAATAATATTTCAACTTGGCAATTATACATAAAAAATAACATATAAAAATTTATAATCAAAGCAATAGCAGTAACTATTTCATTTTTGATGATAAAATGTACTTAGAATGAAATAAAATTTATTTAATATCCGTTTCTAAAGCCAAAGCAAATTTTTGTAAAATATGCATAAAACAATAAAATTATATTTTTTATGTTTAAAATTCCAATTGTAATTATTTTAAAAATATAAAAAATAGCATCTATGATATACAAAGACATATCCCATTTACATTATTACCATATCTATATTGAATAAAATCTGAATCTAAACATAATATTCATATTAAAAATAAATAATCACAAATATTTTATAAAAATAAACATAAATAGATAAACAAACTATGAACAAATATAACTTGTTTTCAATAATTTAATAAGAGATGAGCTTATGCAAGTGACTACTTTGAGATTAACCCTCTATTAATACATGCTATTAATGATACTGCTATCAATTTTTAAATGCCCTAATATCATATTATTTTTTTAATTGACAGGTGTCCATCTCATTACCACCCTAAATAAGCCTGTATTTTATAGAAATTAAATTAGTTTGAATTTATTTCACATAGTCTAAGTTTTATTCCATTTTTTTTTTATTTTTCTGATGCCCTACCATATGTAGACTAACTACTTTTGTTACTCCATTTTTTGTGATCTATGTTTCTTTCTACTTTTGTATATAAATATAATAATATTTTTTGCATACAAGACTTAAATAATAAAAATTACATGTATTTTATTATAATACCTGATTATTATTTTTCTAAAAGAATGCATTCAGTTGAACTCAATTACCAGAGCTATGAAACTTTTGTGTGGTATTACTTTTTTTTTGTATGGTATTGCTGTGTAACGTTTTCAAACACGTGTTCTAGCACTAGAAATATGGAGATCATTGCAGATTATAATTTGAACAATACATTGGTCAATGGCAATTTTCTCACAAATGTTAAACATTTCAACTATCAACTCATTCACTTACATAAAAATTCTAAATAGTCAAAAAAACTGAATACATGAATTTTTTTTAAAAACATTAGCAAAATTGCTTACATTATCATACTTAGAAAAAAGGTATTTAATGTATTTTAAGAGCATCAGAAAGATCTGAATCTACTAATAATAACAGTGATAATAATTGGGATGCCAAAAGACTCGATGTAATTATTTTTAATTGTTTTACTTCTTTGAATTGCCTATTTGAAGCAATAATTTTACCATAAAATAATATTTTTCTAATGAAAATTGTAATTTTACTGCAAGCAGCATTTATATTACAAAACTGAATGTTAATAAGAGTACCAAACTCTCCATACAGTAGTGACACCAAGTGGAAGCCTTTGAAATCAGTGGATGCAGGAAGGTTTGTGCATAAAATTGCTATCTAGTGCCTGCTCATCCAACATCCCCAGACTAGTTTCTTGCTTGTGGTTTTCATCAATGAGGAGCCTTGGACTTGGAAAATTTAGTCTGGGGATGTTGGATGAGCATGCACTGGATATGGATTTTATGCACAAACCTTCATGCATCCACTGATTACAATAGCTTGCACTTGATGGAACTACATATGATGAGTTTGGTCCTCTTATTAACAGCATGTGTGAGCTTATGAAATGGTGAGCATGTGAAAACTGAATGTTGACATGATGGAATAAAGAAGCTTTCAATCCTTGATCTTTTGTATTAGGTTTATTGTACAATACTGACATCTAGAGATTTTTGTAATTATTAAACCACTATACTTTATTTTGAGTTTTTATTATTAAATGGATGCAAAACCAGAAAACAAAGCTGTAGGCCCAATTATAGAACCATATGACAATGCCCCATGACATATTATATCAAACAGAAAGGTTTAATCCAGCATAACCAGTCAGTTTTGGCTGTGTTACAGTTAAGTTTCAGTATACTTTTCTGATAGGCTTTGAAAATTTAAAAGTTCAATTACAATAGCACAAAACTATAAACTTAATAAAAACAACAATTTTGTCAGTCCTAAAAATCGTTGGTAAGTGTTGTATATAATTATTTTATCTAAGTCTGGAAAAAAATTCTTTATTGCAATTGTCTGATTATTTAATAAGGAGAATGAACAATTGTAAAATAATCAAAAACAATGATGGTGGAATGAGGCATACTTTTGTTCATAGGTTGTGATAAGTATTTAATAAAAGATGCAATATGTTAGATGTGTGGATGAATGATATGATATTTTCACATAGAACATAATATAATAGAAAGCATTGATTCTACATAAAGAAATGAGTAAACATTTCATTGAAAAGAATATTAAGCCATTTATAGTTGTACAGCTTAAGAAATCAGAATTATTAACCACTTAAAAACAAAACAATTCATGACATCTTTTACTTTTGGCAAATTTGCTACCGTCATCAGATCACAAAATATCAGAAAATAATAGCAGAGGATGTTATGTTTATAAATCAACACCACTTAGGGATAGTATCTTTTACATTTTATCATCATCAACATCAATTTCTATCATAGAAAAATATGAAAAGAAAAAAATTTTTTTTAGAGAATAATTGAGTAAAACATTCAGATTTAAATAACGCATAATGTATATGTGTGTATATATAAAATTATATTACCACTAAAAATACACTATATGCAATAATTTTAAAGTATAATAAAAGTAAAATATGAATTATAATAATATAGAAGTACTTTTAATTTTTTACTTGTAATCATTACGATTGCTTAGGGATAAAAATACTTATGTATAAGTTCTCTATTATTACTGCTTATTTTTTATTTTTATAATTTAAAACTATTATATTTATATATATATAAATGATTGCTAAAATCACACTATCTCTCACCCATACAATTTATTATAATTGCACTGTTGATTGTTCGTTTTTAATTATTTTTGTGAATGTTTTAATGTGTAAAATTTGTAAAGTACGTTCTATCTATCTATCTATCTATCTATCTATCTATCTATCTATCTATCTATCTATCTATCTATCTATCTATCTATCTATCTATCTATCTATCCGTCTATCTGTCTGTCTGTCTGTCTGTCTGTCTGTCTGTCTGTCTGTCTGTCTGTCTGTCTATCTATCTATCTATCTATCTATCTATCTATCTATCTATCTATCTATCTATCTATCTATCTATCTATCTATCTATCTATCTATCTATCTATCTATCTATCTATCTATCTATCTATTGTTATGTCTACACTATATATAAATATGTGGGTGTATCAAAATGTATGTTATATAAAGTTCAGTATCATCCATGGCACTCTAGAACTATGTGATGGCTTGGGATGAAATATTATGCATAGAGGATTACTGTGTGTACAAAGAAAATGTACATGGCAATATGTTCAGTAAGACTTCTTAAATTTACGGGATGTATATACATGAAAAGAGGAGTTTTATATAACCTTAAAAAATGATTATATGTATTAATAATTTCTAATTTATGAAAACAATAACAAACAAAATTAATAATCCAGGTAATTCTATCAAGATCAGTTTTTATACTTTTTGTAATGATTGAATTAGCTTTCGTTTGACCATCTGAGAATAAGGTGAAACTTTTACTCTCACTAATAGTTAGATATCCATTTACTAATTAATGATTGATAGTTGACTAAAGTGTGTATGAAATAGTTATTTACGATAAAATCATATTTTGTGATCTGAAACAAACTTTTAAGATTTGCTTGACTCGTAATGAACTTTCCTTTCGTGAGTCTAGCTGGCGTAAGCCATATAATTTTTTTAAAAATATTTTTATTCACAATTTATATTGTTTTATAATATTGTTATAATTTATATATATATTTAATATGTAAGTACAATTTTTTGAATTAAGTTTTTAAAAGAAGTTATTTTTCTACAATTCCCCCTAACTGTCACAATGATTTATCAAATTTTCAAGTTATAAAAAAATACGAATTTTCAATGATTGTAATAGCTTGAGGTTTTTTTTAAAAAAATGTCTTTTAATTCGTTAAATGCATGTTAACTAATTTATGTGAGTAAATTAGTTGTTTGTTGAACAGATTTATAAGAAAAGTCGTCAAGTGACAGTAAATTATTTTTAAGAAATTTTTCTAAATTCTTAATTTGCATAATACTAGGTTGTTATTATTTTTAAAATATGAAATGTAACTTTTTGAAAAACGCAATTAGATATATTATAACTCTTATTTGTCAAAATCGGATCTTAAAAAGATTTACAATTATTTAATCAGATAACATGTGCTATTATTATTGAATTAATGTTTATATTTTTTAAGTCTAAAGTTTAATATTTTATTAAGTTGCATTTCGCTATTTTCCAAATTGCCGACGATAATTGTTAAATGAATCAAATATGAGAATGTGTTAACTCTTAAATTTACTATTTGAGACCACATTTTTTTTGCAACTTTTCATTAATAATACAGTTTTTTTTTTGTTTTTTTTTTTAAAAAAAGTTATTTTTTACATTTAGAATTATCTTCTTTTTTTTTACTAGCTATTGCGGAACAAACAGTTTTCTATATATAACATCTATATCACCATCAATTTATTTCTTTTGCTCATTTTTAAAATATAATACACTTTGAATATTTCTGGAAAGTTTGTCGCAACCACTCCATTTCAAACAACCGAAACACATGAATCACACATATGTGAAAAAAAAAAAGATCCCCAATATACTGAGGCAGTCAATCTTAGCTTAAGATTGAGCTTCATATTTCCATCTACTAACCTGTGTTTAAACCCTATATCCCATCCCGCTCCTTTTGTCGTGTATATATATTTTATGTATACATTTGAAATGCGCACCTAAATTATAAAATTTTAATTTTTAAATTAACATTTTATTATTATTAATTTTATGATTATTAATTCTTTTTATTAAAATACATAAGTGCGGCTCAAATATATATAGGAGCAAAATTACTAACAAAAGATTGATGTTTTAAATATTTTATTATACGTCTTTTTTTTAAAAACTTTTTCTTTTTAAATTGCTTGTTTTTTTTCCATTTAAACTGTATATTTTGTAAAATCCAATATGGAAGATGCTACAGTAATTGTCTAAAAATAATTAATGGGTTGGAAGCACTATTGTTTTAATCTGGGGAAGGTATTTTTAATTAAAGTTTTTACTTAAAATGGGATTAAAATTAGAGATACTTTTGTTATAAACATTTTGTCAAATCTATTTCTAATCTGGAAATAGATTTGAATTTATTTTTGGATGTTAATCTTACTGTTGCATCTTCAAAAATAACTGATAAAGAAAAAGTATAAAATGGCTGAATTTTGAGTCACAGGGATATAGATTAGCTATTATTGAGAGAATTGATTGCTGCTGGACACCACACTGTTTTGAAATCTAAAAATGATGTAGTAAAAGCTTTTCCTGACCCTTGGGGGTCATCTTCTGCTGCCATAATATTCTGCTACCCTAAAGTGAAGTAAAGGCACAGAGAACTTTAAAAATACTAATAGAGACTTGCTGCCACCGAAGAACTTGCATTTCAATTGCCGTGCAAGTGCCATACTAAATTGGACTCTTAAATTTGCAAGGTAACTTAAAAACCGCCACCATTGAAACTAAAACTAGCTTGCTTAATTAATCTCAAATTCTATTACCAAGATTTCTCATGTATTATTTAACTCTGTTTTTTTTATATATAAATATGTGAATGTAATTTTGCTTTCAAATGATTTCTTTATATCTAATCCTATTTTATATGCTTCTAA
Organism: Epiperipatus broadwayi; assembly: GCA_028023455.1. NCBI lineage: Eukaryota > Metazoa > Onychophora > Udeonychophora > Euonychophora > Peripatidae > Epiperipatus > Epiperipatus broadwayi. The sequence continues at coordinate 138,691 of JAQFVV010012599.1, forward strand.
CATTCTTTAATTTTGGTGCGGTCAATTCTTTATAGTTATTTATTACTTGATTTTATATATATGCTTTTATTATTATTATTATTATTATTATTATTATTATTATTATTATTATTATTATTATTATTATTATTATTATTATTATTATTATGCCAATCTCTAACAATCTGACGAGTTGAATTTTGTAAAATCTTTTCTTTCTTTTAAGTAAACCTTCATGAATCAAGATTATTTACGTCCCCTTAAAATATAACACATTATTAATTAATACATTCACCAGATTGTTTTATGAGTCAACATTTTATTTATGTTTTAGTATAAAAAATATATTTGTTTAACTCTGGATTTTCTACCCGGGGTAAATCCAGAACTTTGGCTAATTAATGCTTTGAAATTTTAAAATATTATTTATTCATTTCTGAAAAGGTGACCAATTATTTGTTTTCTATATAACTGCTAGTTATTTTTTTTCTATACTCTTAAAATAGTATATGCTTAAAATATCAAATACAGTTTATATATTCCAGTTATTGTAAAATCAATGAAGGTGGGATTGATTTATTTAAAAATAGCAGAAAAGGGATGGGGGTAAATCTTAATGTTTCTTTTACTAAATAAAATCTTCATGTATATTTTATTAAATGAAATCTTCTCTCTATATATATTATAGCAGCGTAGCATATTATTTATATAAATTGTAGTATTCAAACAAGGGTCATTTATTTTAAAGCAGTAAATCCTATTCAATGTCGTTAGTGACATTTATCGGTACTGCATTACTGACATTTGGCCTATTTTTGTAAATTATATATATATATCTTACGTGCTTCTAATCTAATCTGGGGGTTGCAACAAGATCGATCCCATAGATTTCTCGTTATTTATTTCATATAAAAAGCCTCTGGCAGTGATCCCTAAGTCTGGCACACACTATGCTTATTCACTTTCTTAGTATAAAATGCCTCTGGCAGTGATCAATAAGTCTGGCACCCACTATGATCATCCACTTTCATCGTATCAAAGGCCTGCATGTTGGCGATGACCACGGCATACCTATCCACTTCGTTTTCATCCAGAAGCATAACTTTTCCTATTATTTTTAGGCTATTATGTCAGCACCGCAAACTTCTTTGTATTATTATTTCTTTTTGCTTAATGACGCAGTTTTAATGTTCTAATATTAAAAGTGTGCTCTGCTCAAAATATATATATATATGCCAAATATTACTAGCTAGATTAATTACTAATATTATTTTAGTTTTATTATACAATCCCATCATCGTATTTTGTTATTTATCTATTTAAGAATATTTGCCTTGGGAAAATAAAGCGTTCTTCTTACCAGCGCTAATTTGCAGAAGTTTCATTAAATATTTTGTCATATAATCAAATGTCATTTTCAAATATGTTTTCAAATGTATTTTATTTATTTTCACAACCTCAGTGGTGTGAAAATAGTTTATATTATATCTGTAATGAATCTCAGAATGCTCCCCTAAATAATGTTAGTCACCATGTTTCAGAACTGTAATCCAAAGCGTTAATAGCAATATTATGTAATTCTTTCTAATAATCGATTGGCATCTTAATATTGGACCCACTAAAGATGTGTGTTTATTTATAAAATATATTATTTAGCTAATTAATAAAAGAGCATATGAGAAATAATAGCGTGAATGACACTATGTTATCATCTACTGCTTGCTCATTCATGCACACACTAATGTATATAATTAAGTCACAATGTATAATAATGTTGTCATTATATTAAACTATATTTTTATTATCTAACTTATTCGAGTAGTTCGAATTCCTCTTTTCTCCACTTCCACATATTACAGCCGTGCTTATATATATTTTAGTTTAGTCATAGTAATAGATGTCTCATTGTTTTGCTCAGCTTTGCTAGTCGGCCGGATTAAAATAAATTCTCATGTGCTATCACTATTATGTTATTCATTAGGTGTTTGATCCAGGGCTTGGAGAGTGGGTTCAAATCCAGGCTGGCCCCTGACCTAAATCTCGGGCTTGACTGGGTTTGAAGTACATTTTGTGAGTTCCAGCTCATGTTAGATGGATAAACATGTTTTGACCGGTACAATACATATTTTGTGCACAATCAGCAATCATAAGTTGGGTCATATATATGTGGTCGTGTGTATAGGTTGTTTGTGAATATAGACTGAAAATTCTAAGTTCAAATTTCTCTATTTACTATAGTAAACTGTCAGTATATTGAATGAATAGGTTAATTACATATTTCTCTAACCAATGTTTATTACCATTTTTATATACTTATGTTTTATATTTATATTCTATGCATAATTACACTGTCAAAATGCTCTTTTAGTTTTACATTCATTTTATATGTGTGAAGTGGTTAATTTCACGAAGGTAAACGCACATAGATATACATACACGCGCGCATGACAGAAATATTTGTCTGAGTAACCCACTTTCGATTGATATAATTAAAAAAGAAACTGAAACCGATAAATAGGAAAAATGTTTGTACTAATGCTTATCAATATTATAAATGATATTAAAGGAGGTGGGAGAAAAAAATTTGATAATTCATCTGAATTTTTAAAGTTTTTGTTAAGAAAGAATAAACGCTTGTAAGGATTAAACAATATTCGTAGTTAATTACAATATTTGTAATTAATTTGTGTGCCATATTAGTGGCTAGTACATTTAGTCTTTCATCATCATTATTAAATCTATTGTAGGATGAGTATTTCTCAAAGTTTATTCCATTTTTTTCAATCCATAAATTTATTATTTATATTACGTCAAGAAACATCATTATTTCATAGTTATCTATCTCACACGCGGTCTCTTTCTAGGTATTTTACAATTTCCAACTTACAACTTCAGCTATCCATCTACTATCATCTCTTCTAACAATATATATGTAGATCAGCTCTGATTTGTCTTTTTTATTCATTTAATGATGTCATTATTATTTATTGTTCTTTCACTCATGTATTTAATTTCAATATTTTTTTGCTAATTTTAACAAACATCTTTCCATACTTCATTAAGTGATCTGTGAATGTTTTTTTTTTGTTAAATGTCTAAGTTTCAAATCCAAAAAATTGTCAAGCGTTGGTGGCCGAGTGGTCAGCATAGCTGCCTTACAAGCAGTTGTCCCGGATTCGCGGGTTCGTTTCCCGGCTGATGCTTTGACCTATGAAAAAAAAAAGTAAACACGTATATCAAAAATCTTCCCTTTCAAACATATAGGAATCTTTATTTTTAATAATATTATAGATATATTAAATAATCTCAACATATTCTTTTAACTTCATATAAATAAAAATACAATAAAAAACAAATGATCCCCAAGATGCATTTCATGCTGAACCAGAACTTATCAGTTGATGCAGGTCACTATCTCTCATACACATGTTTATTATATAAAAAATATTTATCTATATTAAATAATTACATTTTGAATTACAAGTTTCAAATTAACTCCACCCACATCTTTGACACCATTCACTTTAAATAAATATAGTATTGACTATCATTACTCATTTACTAAACTAGAGATTACTAAACAGGTGAGTACTGGTTTAGTATGAAATACATCTTGGGAATCATTTGTCTTTTATTGCACTTTTATTTATATGTGAATTTAAAAAAATATGTGATAATATTGAGGTTACTTAATATATTTATCAAGATATTATATGTGGGAAAAAGAAATGTGAATAACTCCATGTGTTTGTGTGTTTAATTTTAAAACATCAGATATATTAATCTTTAATTGACTATTTAAGTATATGTTTGTTGTAGAGACAATCTTTAGTTTAGTAAATGATTAATAATAGTCATTACTATATTTATCTAAAGTGGATGGTGTCAAAGATGTGAGTGGAGTTAATTTGACACTTGTAATTCAAAATTTAATTAGTAATAAATACTATGTTATTTCTGCCCCAAAACATGTCATTTGAGTTTAATTCTACAATTAAATTCATCTATTATGTTTCACTCTGTATTGTAAACTTCCATTTCATGATTAGCAAGCTTTATTTTCATTTTTGAAGAGAATCCATTGAACATTATTTTAATCCATTTAATCTGATAATCCTTGCAATATTAGATTAGTTTTGACAATATTTGCAAAACAAATCACATTATCCACAAAATGTAGATGATTTAAATAATTTCCACTAATTTTTAGTTCTTTAGCTTTCTACTTTAAACCACAACATACTTTTCATAAAACTGTTGTAAAAAGTATTGGAGATGTGGAATCATCCTGTCTTATACTAATCTGATCACTTCTAAAGCATTTTCATAAATATTATTCAGAAAATGGTAATATGCTGGGTCTATGTCTTGATAATCTAAGGATTTAATTACTGCAGAAATGTTTATAAAGACAAATAGCTTATCATAATCTACAAATTCAAAGCTTAAGACTATTCATATTCTGGGTCTCTTCAATAACTTTCATTACTTAGATGTGATCAATTGTGTTAAAACCATTTCTAAATGAATCTTCATCTTTTGGTTGGTTTTAAGGCTATCTGTAGACAAGTTGTAAATATCTTGATAAAGATATTCAATGAATTTTTAAAAATCTGATAAATTTATACTTTATTAAAATCTTCTTAACAATCTTTCTTAAATATCAGTACTCTCAAAGCATTCTTCCAATCATCTGGTACTTTTTTAATCACTTAGATATTTGGTATATTACTTTGTCAATAAATTTTCTCTTTCTTCATCTGGTTTTTTTTTTTTTTTAATATTAATAATAATTGCATACTTCCTTAAGTTTTTCCTGTCATAAATTCTTATCTCTATTTAAAATACTTAACAATGTAGAAGTTGTAATTATAGGGGATATTTTGTGTTTTTTTATTTTTATCACTATATAAGTCTTTAAATATCATTTCTATTTTTAATAATAATTATACCTTTTTTTTTACTACAGAAAAACTTTTCTTCCAATATCAAATTATTGTTCTACACTTTTAAGAATTTTATATCTTATATAGATTTCCTTGCAAATTCAAAATTATACTTTCTTTTAACATTATTAACCCTTTTCCTCCAATACCAAAAAGACAGCACTGAATATATATTTACTAAGGACTACAACTAGGCATCTATTAATTACTTAAGCTCATACTAGGTAGCGAAACTGTAATGAGAAAAATAAAATTTGTTGCTCAGCCAATTTTCTTATTATTTTACAAATCTCTCTATATATTTGCCCTCCAGACAGTTGTGCCACCAATAGATATAAGAAAGTTTGCACAGAAATTCCTTGTCTAGTATCTACTCATCCAATTTCCAGACTAGCATCTTACTAATGACTATTCATCAGTGAGAAATCTTGGATCGGAAAGCACTACACTTAGATCTTACAATCTAATGCAACCCTCCATCGCCGCTTTTTACCTTTTTGGTTAACTATAAAGCTGCAAGTCCAAAATGAAAGCACGATAATGTTTTCAATACAAGCTCATTTGTTTGTATAATCATGCAGATCTAGACCCATTTCAGTATTTATATGTTTTAGTATCTTTGGACAATCATAATTACTATTATTCCATGGGCAGGATTAATATTAAACCACTAAGCATCACATGATCACCACTTATGTGTAGGCATAGGAAAAAAATCATTATGTGATGCTATCTCTATAAACTTTTTTTAAATGGATCATTTAAAAAATTTATATTCTTTCTTTTCTTTATACATTGTCTGGTCGCCATAAAAAAAATTCTGCTTTTTGTATCAACTATTTTTCTTGGAACCCTTAATAGAGTATTAGTTATAATTCTTGTGCTTATGGATTTCAGTCAAGCCTGAAACAACACCAGTTGTCTAATATTTCAAACCAATTTTCAAGTTAAAACATAGAAGTTTTTGCAAAACTATCATCTATTTATAATACTAACTTTATTAATAGTTTCTACCTCTGTAGTTTTGCATTAACACATATCTTATACATCATTAAGGATAACCAGTAGCTTGAAACTGGTTTGGGGATAGGGATAATTCTAGATAGAGATTTTTAAATGTTTTCTCTTGTGGCATTTATTGGAAAAACTTGTTTAGAGCTATTAGCATGCTTATTACATTACATTTGTAATACAAGCTTATTGAATTAAGTCACATGATGTATGACTTGTTTATTTTACTATTATAGTTTGGCTTTCAAGGCTTTAATGATATTATATTGCTAAGGCTATTAGTATATGGGGTAGCTGAAATTTATTGAGGCTCATATAGCAATTTAACTTAGATAGTTGGATTTGAAGACATATAGATATCTGAACAATTCAGATTTTCTACTAATAGTTAAGTATTACATAAACATTGATCTTGAGCTAGTATTTTAGATGTAGTGTCTGAATACCCTAGTGCCTCACTGAACATAGCCTGTAGTTTGAAATGACATTTATTAGGAAAGCTTGTTTTGAGCTATTAGTATGCTCATTATATTATATTTATAATACAAGCTTATTAAATTAAATCAAGTGATGTATGACTAGTTTTTTACTATTATAGTTTGGCTTTGGAGACTTTGGTAATGTTATATTGCTAAGGCTACTAATATATGGTCTAGCTGAAAATTATTCAGACCCATATAGCTCTTTAAGTTAGCTGGATTTGAAGACATATAAATGTCTGAAAATTTCAGATTTTCTACTTAATAGTTAAGTATTAGATAAATGCTGAGCTTGAGCTGGTATTTTGGATCTAGTGTCTAAATATCTTAGCACCTCACTGAGGAGAGCCAGTAGCTTGAAACCATTTTGAGAATAGGGATAATTCAAGATAGAGATTATTAAATGATTTCTCTTGTGGCATTTATTGGGAAAAGCTAGTTTAGAACCAATAGCACGTTCATTATATTATATGAAAAATTATTATCAACATAATAATTATTATTAATGAACATTGCCATAATTTGATTACATTTTTTAACAATATAATTTGGTTATATATCGGTAACCAAACAATCTAAACTATATCTTCATCATAGTAATCTATAGTATTCTAATATAAAGAAATCACAAATTGATTATAAACATGATACCGAAATGATTTACTAACATCCAGGTAACCAACGTATTTGGGTTAATTTTTATTTACAGATCAACATGGTAAAGAGAATTGCGCAGTTGACTCAATTAAAACTTTATCAAAAGTGAAATCTTGTTAGAATTAAACCGTTTTAAAATCATTCTCAATCGCCTTCAATTTTAATTGCTTACAACGCCCTCTTTTAAATAAATAAATACGTAGTTAAAATCATGTGACTGGAAAAATTTGTTTGGAATTGCCGTGTAAAATTATTCTTTTTAAAAAGCAAGTAAGCTATTCCAGTCTAAATTATGGAATGCAACGTTTATAAGATTGTACTTATCAGTTCATGATATTGTTTTGCAAATTTAAATAGCTTCTGTGCATTTTCGGTGACTTATTAACAAGGAGACAATTTACTGATAACTTATTTTTTATAATTACAATTTGATTTAAACATTTTTTTTTTTCTTTCAAACAACTACAAATTATAAAAAGATACTTTAACTTATATAATTAGAGAAACAATTAGAACATTACACTATAAAATTAAAAAAAAAAACCTGGTTTTTTACCTACTCTTACAACTATCGGATGAAAAGTCATAGTTTATAATTCAAATTTCTAATGGGCCTTAGTACCCCTTTTGACTTTTTACTAATATTAGATTATTGACAGATGATTGGTGATTAAGCTTCAACAGTGAAAAAAAAGTACCATATTTTTTAAAGTGACTAAACAGAATATAAAATCTAGTAAGTTTTACCAAGAGGTAACCAAAAATTATGCCTAAATTATTATTCATTGATAAAATCTATAAGCATAATAAAAACTTCCTTAATAGCAAAGGCCTCATATACAATCAATTTATTGTAATGTTAGTTAATTACACTGAATCAGACGGTTCATAAAAACTAGATATAAGAAGCAGAAATCAGAACCTAAGACAATAGGAAATTGTAAATAAACTATATTGAAATGTAAAAGATATTAATTTGAATCATTAATATTTAAACTAAAATAATCAATATAACTCCAACAATAAAGCTTGACATTGAATCATTAATATTTATTATAATTTAAGAGTTTGAACTCAGGTTTTTATGCTTCCTACAGTCTCTACTCCATCATATATAACCGACACACATGACCACATATATGTGAAAAAGATAAATGATTACCATACATAAGTATTTTGTGCTGAATCAGCACTCATCAGCTGACCCAGATCATCATTTTCCACATATATATATATAATTATCTTCCACACACATATCAATATATGAAATATGCATATTGGAAGTTATTTTTCACCTGTATTCGGTCATGTATGCCAGTTGTATAAGATGGAGTGGATATCTGTAGAGAGTGTGAAAGTCTGACTTCATATTCTTTCTAAATTACATTAATTTTAGTATCCTTAATGGTTTCCTGAAGATTTGTGATGATGGTGTTTTCATTGTATTTATATTTTCGACCATTTCCATCATCTAATATGAGTATTGAATGTCTTAAGAAAAAAATAACTTTATTTCAATATTCCAAATACATTCAACTGTTAGTAATAGCACATTAAACTAGTTAGTATATGCATGTTTCAAGAGCTATCATTCTCCTCTCTTCTTGTGTTGCTGGCTTAGCATGGGAATAGAACCCGGACTCTTACATTTTTGAGTGTTGAATTTTAAGATAATGGTCTAATCAATTGAGCCATCATGCCAAAGGCAACATTCAGTACAAATTTCATATACATATCTATGACATTCCTCCTGATTTCTTCACTTTTTCTTTTTAAGGGCAACATTGATTAGTGGTTTCCATACATTATAGTTGCACTAGGTTGACTTATGGAATTGTTTGCCATTGTCACATAAGCAAACTCTTTAAATTTTCTTCTTTGCACCTTTTCTTCTCTATACAATATTTTTGTGTTTTCCCAAGTGAACATATATTTATAGGTGCATACATGGTTTACTACCTTAGACACATCTGTTTTCTCTCTTCTAATCATCAGTTTGTGTACTTGCAAACACTTTTCAATAGGATGGTTGGTTTTACCAATATATGTATTCTTCCCCATTCACATGGTATTTCATAAATGCAATTTTTTTTTCAGCATTTACTGTTATTAAGAAAGCCTTAAATAGACAACAAAAAGAACCATCAAAAACTTTTCTTGGTACTGTGGTGTACCCAAGCGTAGCAAAAATAGCAGACAAATTATTGAAAATATGCTATTAATATAATATCAAATAAGCCTTTTAGAGCCATACCACATTATGAGAAATTCTAACATCAACAACACCTAAACTTGAAACATGGATAAAAACTGCATCTATGAAATATCATGTGAATATGGAACAACATACATTGGTGAGACCAGTCATCCCATTGAAAAGTGCTTGCAAGAATGCAAACTGATGATTAAAAGAGAGAAAACAGATGTGTCTAAGGTAGCAGATCTTGTATGTACCAATGAACATATGTTCAATTGGGAAACATAAAAATATTGCATAGAGAAGGAAAGGTACAAAGAAGAAAATTCAAAGAAGCTGTTCACCTGACAATGGCAACAATGACATAAGTCAACCTAGTGTGACTATACATAATGTATGGAAACCATTAATCAAATTTTCTCTTAAGAAGAAAAAGAGAAGAAATCAGAATGAACCTCATAAATAAGAATATGGAATTTCTACTAACTGTTGCCTTTGGCAGGATGGTTCTGTTAGTTAGAGTGTTACCTTAAAATTCAGTATTCAAGAATCTAAGGGTTTCAATTCTTATGCTATTACTGTCACTGGCCAGGACAGCAACACCTGAAGAAGAGGAGAGAATAATGCCTCTCGAAACATTGTGCATATACCTATATATGTTATTACTAACAGATGAAGGTATTTGAAATATTTAAATAAAGTTATTTTTTTCTAAAGACATTCAATACTCATATTAGATGATGGAAATAATCCAATATAAAAATATAACAAAGTTACAAATTAATAAACAAAAACAAAATGTTGAAGAGTAGTTTATCAAAAATTATGAGGCTAATTCGATTTTTATTTTTAAATAAAACCACCATATGTTTTATTATATTTGACTATTGATCTTAAAAGCAGATAATCACGCCATTTAATCTATTTCAAAACTCTACAGTGATTTTAAATTATCAGTGAATACTAGTTAGGAATGCTATAATTTATATTCAGACTACTTTATAATAAGTGGCTTTCATCAGTGAAGAATTTTAAATCCAGAAACTTGTCTGTGGATGCAGATTAGAGCATTATCAACTAGTGTTACTGTGTTACTGATTACTGAAAGTTTATAGTAGATGGCTGTGGTTAAATAAGGATAATATCTTTTTAAAATCACTTGGTGAAATTATGGTGGTACTATCAAAGAATAATAAGGTCTATCAATTTCCTATTGTTTGAATAAAAAAAACGGCAATATTACTAAATCATTTTCAATTCTGAAAACACATACTGTTGAAATAAAACAATATTAAAAACTCAAAATATATAATACCAATAAAATTATCAATATGATAAACTTGGAAAATTCTTTAAAATATTGGAATAAAATATATTGCTAATTGGAATATTACTGACCTAGAATTTCAAACTTTTAAAATAAAATTATAGTATGATAATACAACCACTGTAAAATATATGAGTTGTATTGAATCTTCAGAAGTAGTCCATCAATAAATACATATTTAAAATTTTGAATAATTTGGAAGTCATAAAATTGCACAATGGTCATATAAGTATTTTCAGGTAAAACTGTTTTCTCGCTTATACATATGATGACCAAGATTATATTTTGCTATTATGCATGTTGCCTAGCAACAGTAAATATTTAAATAAAAGTTAAGTTAGCCACAGTATAATCAAACAGTCCACAACCTAGATTTCATATTGACTAGGCTCATTCTTGGCATGAAAAATTGTTTCAGAGTTAATAATGATTTCTCTAAATAGCATGAAATGACTGGGAGAACATCATGTTATAGCATATTCTAAAAACATGGTATTCATGGAATTCTCATGACTGCTGCTACAGACAGTAAAACAATATTGACATAAGTTAAATTCAGAGATTTCTGTCAAATTGTGCCAAATATTAACTCTGAAAATAAAGAGAAATTAAAAATGAGAACAAAAAAAAAAAAAAGAATTTATCAAAAACACTTTAAATAACTGGAATATCCATATATCTGAAATGTTATACACAGCAAAAGTTACTCATAACTTGATCATGAATGTAAAATACTTGCTAAAATATGTATTAACCATTTATTGAAAAAAACTCAATTTCCAAACTAGTCCAAGCACAGTTACTACCAAAAATGAATTATCTAATTAATGATGATGATAAATTATTGTCAATATTCATTTACAAATGTTATCTCTTCCACATGCATTATCACTGAAGAACTTACTATTGGTTAGCCAAATATATTGAAGGTAGTAAAGAATTATTCATTAGGCTGGAGAATATTCTATTATTTTCATTTCAAATATATGCTTTAAATATCATTAAACACTGATATATTATTTTTTATTAAATATTAACAGACAGCAGCTGTGCATATATTTAATGAATAATAATGTAATTTACAATGAAATTTAAAGTCTAGGATTGGTCTAAAGGCAATGTAAAAGTATCTAAAAAAATAATGTATAAATAAATAATAGACAATGATGAGAGCAATAGAAAAGGATTAATAATACTGGGCTAATTAAAGAATTCTTTTCTAGCCAGAATTGCATTTTATGATCTTTACCTTTTAATCAATATTTTTATCATTTATTTGAAGTGTAGAAAGTTTTGAAATATGTTTAATTTAGTCTATGGTGTCTCACTGAAATGAGCTGAACTCTTCAAAGGGGTAGCTTCAATATTTTATATTATTTATAGTACCAGTTAGGATGAAATGTAAGGGTGCAAATGAATGTAATTGTTGTCTTGTTAATTATAGTCTGTAATAAGGTATAAGAAATGTTAAGTTCACATAATCATTAACTTCATTGTTGTGGATGAGTAGTTTTAATTACCATATGTTATTAATAAAATGATCAGTTGATCAGGAAGATCTTCTGTTAATTGTTTAGAATTGTTTTCTTTTCTTTTATTAAGGGTATGAATATATGATGTACATATTTTTCTATATATTTCCCTTTGTAGTGTGTAAATAACTCAATAAGAAAGCAATTAATGGTCTTATATTTAATTAATATGTTGGTTAATTTGAGATAAATTTAGAGTGAATGGATATTTTATTTATTAAATTTAAAAATGAAATAATTTAAGAAAGAGAGCTAGTGTTTTTAAAAAAGGAAAAAAGACTATATTTTATGTCACCATAGCTGCAGAAACAAATTCAGCAAGTAGAGCACACATACTTTTGATTAAAATTTTGTGTTTTATCTTATCTTACTTTTACAAATAGATTCTAGACTTGTGACAAGGAAATATGTACTGTGAGTACAAAATTTATTTAAGGGGAAGAGAACACAGAGTTTCCCTTCATTTGATATCTTTATGATTCAAACTGAATGATTAATAACAAATGTTATCCTCAACTGACATGAAGCTATAAAACTATCAAAATTTTACTTTGGATTATAATATTGACAAATGAATAGTTGAATATCTTTTAAGAATCAGAATGTTTATGAACACCCACATTTGTATTTTGTTATCATTGATGTGCCAAGAAAAATATTGGGTGGAAAGTGGAATCTAAGCTAGAATTACATATATATGCTAAACTTGGTAACAGACAAAGAGAAAATATTTGTAAAATTATCTAAATAAAATAAATTTTATTTATTATTAATAGTTAAGAGTATTATAGTAGCTTAACAATAAAATATTTATCAAAGTCATTTTTAAAATTAATAATCTTATGAGATAATTTTATCATTTGATATAATCTTAAATAATTGATTCACGTAATTAAGACTTAAATCAATTGTTAATGTATTTAATTTTTTTTCTGTGAGAAAGAATTTGTAATTAACCCTTTTATGATTATCTACATTAATAATTTTAATCATAGATCATTTCTAATAATTGCTATCTAGCAGTGGTAAATTATAAAGATATATGATATTAGATTGCACTTAGTAAAATTACAACTAAATTCTTTCTCTTAGCCATCTCGATGATTTAATGTTTACTGCAATAAATTTATGTTATTATTAATTTAACTACTTTGATTTTCATATTACATAAATCATTATAAAACTACTTTATTACACAATTTATTTTACAATTAAAATAATTCATTGTACATCCCATACTATACTTTATTAGCAAGTAATTTATTGCATTTATTTTCTTTGCCAAGCAGCATACTGATTTCTGGACCATTGGCACATTACAAATTCATAAGATCATTGTAAATTTAAACTACTATAGAGCCATTTATAAATTAATATATTTATTTGTCTATTAGTTATATATTTTAGTTGCCTAAGTACAACATTTATGTAGTATATTTTATATTCCCTAAATATTTAGTGCATAAATGGAGAAAACTACATTGTTCAAGATTTTATTTATTATGCATGTACTTGCAGGCCAGCTAGCACTGCTTAGTTATATATATATTTTGTTATATTTGTGATTATCCAAATCTGTAAGATATTCAATGAACAGCATTTATATTCGCATTATATTTTGGCAGTCTTTATTAATATTCCTTTACATTTTGGCTCATCGAACAAGGAAATATTGCTATTTATGAGAAGTTGCTTAATTAGCATTGTTCTTATGCTTTAGAATATTTTCCTTTACAGTTTGACACTCTTGAGTATTTATCCATGACCCATAGGAGATTTAAAGTCACATAATGATTGATAGAATTAAAATATTTAATTAATGATCACAATTAATATCTGCTATTTTTGTATATACGAGTGTTAGATTAAATGGAGTATTGATTCAATAGATAATAATTTTTAAATTTGTAGTTATACTTTGTTAAGAGTTTGAATTTATAGTGGGTAGTTGAATTGTTTTCTGAAAATAGAGGTGTAAGAATACATGAGTTGAGAAATAACAGCATTGTAAAATGCTTTATAAATTAAATGTTTTGTAAATATGCTGACAGGTGGCATGCAAAGGCAGAGTACCAGATAATGATACCGGAACTTTACATAAAATAAGTTGTTTGTAACTTAAAAAAAAAAAATATGTGATATGTTAGTAAAATGCTAAAGGAATATGGACTCATTGCTAATAAATATTATTAAGTTCTCCTCATGAAGTAATTGTAAAATAAATAATGAAAAGTATTTAAAACTAGCTTATTTTATTGAAGATATTGTCTCCTAGTAATTTCAGAAAATAAGTTAACATATTGGTGCTCACTTTGCAGATTCATTAGCAAGCACATAATACAAAGTCTATTGAGCGTAGTCATGAATTTATGCTATGTTGTATGCAATATAAGTTAATTTTTTTAAAAAAGAAATAAATTTAGACACATTAGTTTGAAATAATAATATTGTGGATAGGTAATTCAATCACTATTGAAATGTGATGTTATTGTAGTATTTACATTAAAAAGATAAATTACATGAGTTGAAATGTGTGTGAGTAGAGATCTAATTAATTTGTAGTGTTCTGCATGCAAAGCATTGAGAAAACAAGTTATTCATTTTGTTTGATTTGAGATATTGAATGGAGAAGAAAGATCATGTTTTTTTTTCCTTTCTAAAATAAAGTTATAAATAAAAATCTGAAATAAACTGTGGAAATTGAGAAAGTGTTAGATATGTTATGACAGGGAAAATAAATTAGAGAAACCTCTGTCACATCAAAAGATGATCAAGATGAATCTTTAATAGCGCTGTCACAGAGCTTAATGATTAAGATCAATGAAAGTCAAAAAATTATGGAACAAGAATTTAAACAAGAATTGAAACAAAATCAGAAAGCCCTTAAACATGAATTGAAATCAGGTCATGAAGCTCTTTAATAATATGTGAAATAAAACCAAGAAAAATGTGACAAGAATCAAGTGAAAATAAAGCAAAGTCAAGAAGAATTTAAACTGGATATGAAGAAAGGCTAGGAAATGTTAATCATGAAGATAGAAGAGGGGCAACATGGGTTGAAGAAAAAGTTGAAACAGGAAATCAAGCATGTGCATACAGTTAGTTCATGAAGTAAAAATAGGATATAAGCAAATAAATGATTTGAAAGTTAAATTTAATAAACTAGGGAGTAAAATGGAAAGGTCTCAAAATCAAATGCAAATAAAAATCAATAAGTTAAAAGGTAATATAGAAAAGAGGCAAATTTAAACTTAGGAGATAGAAACTAAGACAGAAAATATAGATTGGAATGCTTAATTGAACAGCACACCGATTGCAAGTAACCTGTGGATTGTCATAGCTACTCTTATTATATACTTGCTATACGATGAAATGAAAGAAATTGTTATTATGTCAGATGGAAAATCTGAAACAGTTGAAATAAAAACTAATGTTAAAGAAGAATGTCTACTTGCTCCAACAGTGATTTGTATTTTTATAATAGTGATTTGCCATGAGCAAAATGCTGCATAGATTTAATGGTGGAATTTGAATTTGAATAAATTAAAAACAAATACTTTATTTTCTTGAATTCTGGATTTACAGTATCTGAACATTGTGCTATTTTTGACACTTTAAAAAATGAGAACAACATATAAAAGCTTTGGTTTAATAAACAATGGTTAAAAAATTCAAACTCCCTATCGGCTAGTAATTTAGAAAAATTCTTAGTAATTTTAAGCTTGGTGGTTAACAAGACCAAAATAAAAATGAATTTAAATATGGTGGCATATGTTAAAAAATACTTTTCATAACAGGTAAATTACTATTAAAACTATGTTTTATATTTAATTTGTGGCATAGAAATGTGATTTGAATATCTATTAACCCAATATAATGACAGCAAAAAAATTTCATTTAAGGATGTTTTAAATTGTGCTTCACACAAAAAAGTGAAGTTTAGTATTATTAGAAAAGAATTATAAGGCTTATGGCTTTCAGAGCACTTAGGTCTCCATATTCATAGCCTTTCTTGGGAGTGTTGGCTTACATTGAGATTTTACACAAAGCTTAGCAGTAATTTATGCAAACTTTATTCAAAGTTTTCTTTTATAAAGACCATTTTTGGAGATTGCAAAGCATGATTCTTTTCTGTTTATTGCATAGTTGTCATTTGCAATAAAGAATGCCTCCATTATCTTTAATTTCATATCATTACATTCAGTGCACAGTGCCCTTGCCATAGTGAGTTCAAACACATGGCCTGTTGTTTTTTGGTGCTCAAAGAATATGGAATTGTTTTCAA
Source organism: Epiperipatus broadwayi (assembly GCA_028023455.1). Lineage (NCBI taxonomy): Eukaryota > Metazoa > Onychophora > Udeonychophora > Euonychophora > Peripatidae > Epiperipatus > Epiperipatus broadwayi. The sequence goes on from JAQFVV010012599.1 coordinate 155,104, forward strand.
TATTGTTTACAGCTCTCCTGTATAAATAGTGATGTTGGCATGGTTTCTCCATAATATGCTGCTCTACATCCATTGTTTGGACATGATATTTTGTAAACTGCTTGGGTTATTTGATCAGAAGGTATTTTGTCTCAATGTAAGCTGACACTCCAAGATAGGCTATGAATATGGAGACCTAAGTGCTCCAAAAGCGCTAAGTCTTATAATTCTTTTCTAATAATACTAAGCTTCAATTTTTTGTGTAAAGTGCAATTTAAAACTTACCACTCAAAGGTGAAGTAAAAACAAGAATTTTTATTTTAAAGATGTTTGTAAAATTAAAAAAATATAATCACAAGATCATCAAATCAAACAATATTTTCTTCTGATTGCTAGATGTGATACTATAGAACTAATATAAAACATATTCATTTGATTGGAAATGTAAAATGGATGAATAATACAAGGCTACTAAAATGATGATTAATTGTGAAGTTGGGCATAGGTTTCATTGGAGATGTACATCCCTTTTAAATTATAAGGATTATCTCAAAGATTAATGATTGTGATGTTTATTGTTTTCATAGAAAAGATATGACAAGAATAGACTCCATGGGGGAGTTAGTCATAGCATTAAATGATCTCAGGAAGAAATGTTTCTCCAGAAGTTAAAAGATAGTATTACAATATATTAAATAAACCAAAAAGGACCAGTTTATTCTGTATATGTATGTATTTGTGGTTCAAATATTTTTATAGTCATGATAAACTTAATTTTTAAAGATCATTTGCTCTGTGTTTTTAAGAAATGATCATAATTAAGTTTGTGATGTTTAATTATTGTTATTTCATAAACATTTATTTGGTTTCCAAATAAAATTCAAACACTCTAAATGTGAGTTCATGTAACACTGAAGCCAAGATGACAACATTTATAGATAATTTTTTTTACAACTTTTTTAATTGAAATGTTTGTTGTTGATGGATTATAATATTAATATATTTATAACAAACATAAATTATCATAGAATTTAGAAATAATGTGCATAATTAACAGTTTTATCAATCTTTATATATGCATATTTATTATAAATTTATTAATTATATATAATATCCTATAAATAATAATAAGGTACTAAACAAAAAAAATATAATATTACCATTTCAGAATATAATAAATACACGTATATGCAACTAATACAAACTGTAAGTATTTATATAAAAATTATATTTAATTTATTAATAATATTGAATTTCTTTTTTTGATAATATACTAATTATAAAAACATATTATTTAAAAAGTTATAACGATATAAAAAATTATAAAATATTTATTATCTTTGACATTTTAAATTTTACTGAAATATTTATTTATATTTAAATTAGGTATAATTTTAAAAATTCATGGAAAATAAACAAATTATCTGATCAGTGAAGGGTGTATTATCCATAAAAAAATAATTATCTTTAAAATACAGCTTTTATATATAAATAGAATTATTAATATCATTTACAGATAAGGAACACAACAAAAATAAAAAAAAAAACATCTGCCTAATGCGTCCAAGGTTCTGAATAAATTATTGTATAAAAATTATTGGTAGTTTCTTTGTGAAATTTTTATTTTCTTATTATCAATAGAGGCATTCACTCTAATAAATTTACTATTACAGATAATCATTATATACGTAGTTGCTTTTTATTACTATAATTTTACACTTCTAAAAAACCACAAATTCAAAATTTTATTGTTGGAAAAAGTAAAATAAAAAATATTGAAATAGGTTATATGATAAACAAATATACATTTGTAAGATTTCACTTTCACATTTTTAAAAAGAAAATAATCTTAATGCTTATGCAAATAAATACATCGACATACATGCACGTTTCAAAATATTAATTATTGCATTTAGTTTTGTGTAGAATTTTTAAACTAAATATAAATATTGTCAATATATAGCTTTGACTTTATTTCAAATAATTTTATATTAACTTGCTCTGTCTGTGTTTCTGTCAGAATGTTCACATTTTTTAATTAACAATGAAAAAAAAAAATCCATTTCTTTTTAAAACTCGAACTCATATTCTTACACTTCCCCCAAAAAAACTTCTTAATAACTGACCCACGGAAATATTACATTTGTAGAATAAAATTTTGTTGATATTGATTTTATTATTAAACTAGCCGTACCTGGACACGCTTTGCTGTGGCTCAGTCTGGTTAAATGGAAAAGAAAAAAAAGAGAAATCTAATACGTTTAATTTCACAATGCTTGTGGGTATACAATATTTTTTATTATTCCATTGTCTGTGCAGATATAGAGATTGTTTGGTTTTCTGATTCTAGAACATGCAACATATAATTGTCCATGGTGAGAAGAAATCCATGTCTAGATCTAAACCACACAATTCAAAAGATTGGCCCTGAACTTTGTTGTTGGTGATTGCAAACACCAATCAAATTGGGAATTGCATTCTTTTAAATTGAAATAGCATATCCATTGGAATCATAGGAATGTAAGTAATGATGACATCTTCACCTTTGAAAGGTCCTGTCAATGTTGTTTTTTCTATGACATTGCTCATTAGAATAGCTTGTATACTCAGCCAGTCATGATTCTTATATTTGGTTTGAATATTGGAAAATACTTTTTCAACCAATTCTTCTTTTGATGTCACTAAATTGCAGAAGTAAAAATGAAATGAAAAACAATGAAAAACATAAACTGTACTCATGAAATTACCTGTCACAGGTGTGACATCTATTTAGTAGTATAAAAACGTGCATATTCGAATGCAACATTGTGTCAAAATTTCGGTGAACTTTTGGAGATTTAAGATTTTGAACAAATGAACATTTACATTTTTACTTATATAGATCACTTAAAATTATATATATATAACAGAAATATTACATTTGTAGAATAAAATTTTATTAATATTCATTTAACTCATACTTAATTAAAAGGCCAATAGATAAATATTTTATATAATTGATAATAACATGATATTTAAACTTAAAATTCATTTGTTAGCAAGTGTATTTTTACTTCCATGTCTTATAATTAATCCTCTTGTACTATGACAGATGTTTTTGTTTCCTATAATCTTTCAACTTTCATTTTAATATTAAACCATTATTATTTATCAGAATATAATAAATTTGGCCTCATTTGATTGAATTTTTGTTTAGAAATTAAATAAATTTTAAAATTCACATCTGATTTTGGGAATTATTTTTGAAATCAGGCTTTAATCAAAGTAAAGCATAATTTTGTCATTCAACTGCCAGGAGAAGCAGATTCAATTTGCAAAATGAATGAAATCTTTTTTGTTCGATGTTTGTTCTTAAAATCTCAACAAATAATTATTAATATCTAGTAAACTATCAATTTATGCTTTAAAAGTATAACATTTTTAATATTTTTATGATATTGTTACATTTTTTAAAATACTGTCTTTGTGGTGTAATTTTCAGAGATTGTAATTTATGCACCGCTGCAATTACCATAGCAACATTACTCATAAAAACATAATCTTTGATATTTAAAAATGAAATAATTCTGCCAGAAATAAATATGTCATAATATACATTTTTGATTTCTTATTATTATGATTAAATTATTATGCAAAAATAATTATAAACTTCAAAATATCAAGTTTTTATTCATATGTAATATTTTCTTGAAGTAATATTACAAAGTTATTGTGAGATTTGAGACCACCAAGAATACAATGAGTACTCATTATTGTAAAGCTTATCATACATTAAAATTCCTGTTTTTTCATTATCTTTACAACTTCAGAATTTTTTTGAAATTAAGATATTTAAAGTTTGAAAAAAAAAAAACAATGGCAAAACCTGTCAGTAGAATGATAAAATCACAAATTTAATATCTGATTCCAGACTGATAAAACATTGGTCTTTCCAATAAGAAGATTAAATTATTATTTTTGGTACTCATCATAGCTAAAGATGCCACTCTATGGTGCTGTTTTCGCGCTAAAAGACATAAAAATGCTGTTTCCGCGGCCGACACGTTTGAACCCGCGTTTTTTATAATACAACTTTTTTGTTGTGCTACAGAATGCAGGCTGCTATGTCACATTGCAGTATATCATGTATGTCACATTGCAGCAATTACATTTTACGAATTTGCAGTTTATAAAATGGTTATGGCTTGATGAGAGAGTTTGTATTTGAATTAGATGGAAATGTTGTTTTCATTGAATTTTTTTTATTTTAAAGTATTGAAATGTTCAGATTTTTTAAAGTAATAATTCTAAGACTTTTTACAACGTACTGTATTGAAGTTTTAATTGGGAAAATGTTAAATATCTATGTTTTTAGTGAGTTGCAATTAGGTAACGCATCAAGTAACGTATTGTTCATAACATTCCATGAGACAAAGTAAGAAAAGTACAAATATACACATTTTTTGTAAATTTCATAAAAAGCAAATATTATAAACATGTTTAATAAGTAAAGAAGACATTTATATGTGTTTGTTGTTGTTTAAAAAGTTTGAGTTTGTTTATTTTGTTCGAGTACGGTTACGATTTTGAATTTTTTTATTTTAGCATTACAAACAACAGAACACTAACCCTAAAACTAATCCTAACTCTAAAACTAACCCTAAAACTAACTCTAAACCTAACCCTAAACCTAACCGTAACAATTTTTACTTTTTATTGTCATTCTATTTGAAGTAAAAAATAGCCGTAATATGTCTTTGTCTGTAAAAAAAAAAGAAATGTAAAACGAAGACTAAAAAAATAAAAAAAAGACTAAGAAATTTTACTTTTTATTACGATTATTATTTTTTAGTTAAATAACAACAAAAAAAATAGTCATAACACAAGTAAAAAAATATCTGATAGAAAATAGATAAAAAAAAGCCGTAACTCAAGTAAAAAATATCCGATAGAAAATTGATAATAAAAAAAGCCGTAATACAATTAAAAAAATTTACGATAGAAAAAACACGAATCAAATTGTAATTTGTTGATTTTATTTTACATTTATTATTATCATTTAAATTGTATACGTTAATAAAAAATAATATTTATAAAAAATGATTTTGTTTTGTTTTTATTTTTGCTTTACAAAAAAGCACAGCAAAATTATTATAATCAACAGCCTGGGAATGGTCATATTTTATAGTTTAGCGTGAAAATGGCACCATCCAACAGCATCTTTATCTATAAGACAAGCACCTTATTTTTTTCAGATTTTTTCTTGCAGTTTTAACCATTTTTTAAAAATATGTAAATGTAGTTAAAAAGTAAAAAAAAAAAGATGTTAAACAGATTTTTTTTTTAATAATGCTTTTATTCACATAACCAACTAAAAAGTATAAAATTACAAAGTAATCCACTAATGGTTAATTTGTCATTTTTGGAAAAGATCAAAAATCATAAAAATCTATACTTGTTATAAAACAATTGAAAATTACAGGAATATTGTCATTTCATAAAAGCATTTGAGGCTCAAATAAATCACAAAAATCAAAAAGCTTCAAATGCTTTTATGAAACACCAATATTTCTGCAATTTTTAATTCTTTTATAACAAATGTAGATTCTTAAGATCTCAGATATTTTCCAAGAATGGCAAATTAATAAAAAGATCAATTACTTTGTTCTTTTGTACTTTTTTTAGTTATCTATTCTTTATAAAAGCATTAGTTAAAAACATTTCTTTTACATTTTATTTATGGTTTTATTGGGTCAAATTTATAAGTCTTTTGCAGAGACTGAAGTGTTATTTTTCATCCAGTAAAAACAATATGCCCAACTTTTCATCTAAAGAATAAAAAAAAACACTGGTTATTTTAATATAACCTTTCACAAAAGTGGAGATAAATACAAATCCTACCTCAAATTACATAAAAGTAATTTATTCATCTCTCTGTGATGCAAGAAATTTATAAACAATTTTCAGTACTAACATAATTTACTGGTATTAGATTATGATGCTGTTTGGAGAAAAAGTATCCAATCTACCTTCTAAATACCTAAAACGTTATTTTTTGCAGTTGCTTCCTGTTTTTTTATATATTCCACCAGATACAAAAAGAGATGGTGTCTCACAAATAAGTACATAAAAACTATTATATAAATCATATATGCTAATAACTCAAAATCAAGTTTCACAATTTAAGTTTCATCCTAGATCAAAATTCTTTTCCAGATGATCAATCAAAAATCCTTTTAATTATTCCAAAAATTATGGAATAAAAGTAAACTTCCTAGGAAGATTGGTACAAATTCCATTTTTTAACATCCAGACAAAAGTTATCTGGATTTAGTCTTCCTAATCATATAAAGTGACAAAAAAATTTATGACCTATAGATGTTGTTCTCATCTGTTTTCTAAATCAAAATGTATACTACTGTTTTTTGTATATCTGGTCAAACTGGTGGTCGAGCAGCGCGACTGCCTTGCACTTGCAGGCAGTTGCCCAGTTTGCGGGTTTGCATCCTGGCCAATGCTATTACACTTTAAAAAAATACAATTAATGGCTGATAAGTCATATTGTAGCAGAATTGAAACTCTTAATAAAACTACTAATGAATCTGTCTCCTAGTTGGAATATTTACAGATTTTTAAATAATATTTTTAAGAGTTATGCTGTTTAAATATTTGTAGTTAAATAAGTAATGAGTCATGATTAAGAAAATGTAAAACTTTTAAGAAAAATAGTCAAATGGCAACTGCTTTGAAGTTCATAAAAAGTTTAAGCATCTGTAGTGACAGATAGATGTCTAGGGTCTACCAAATGTACCAAACCATTAAATGAAGTTAGGTTGAGTAATTACTGAACATAAGACAATAATACTGTGGCACATTTCCTGACAAATTTTTTTTTTTTAAATATAGAGCTTTGGATATAAATCAACATGTCCAGTAATAATCATTTTTATACTATCTATGATGATAACTTGGAAGGTATAAAATAAAAGTGGCTTATGACATTTTGTATAGTGGCAATACATGCATCCACTATGCTTTAATCTGAGTTTGAATACAGGTTAAGTAATTAAAATTTTTGTGGGTTTTTAATCATATTTATGATTTAGATAGCTGGTTCATTATCATCCTGAATAACTATTCAATAGCGATCAGTAGGTAGATATTAATTAATTTGTTCTTGAATACATAAAACCAAAACAACACCAAAAACCTTGAATATCTAGAATTTGGAAAATTGATTAAAAATATCTTATCAATTATTATTTTGATCATGTTTGTAAACCTTTAGTTGTGCAATTGTCTATTTAATGATTATTTATTTTTTTAAAAAAATATTATCAACATCCCTTCAAAAGAAATTAATATAGAGATATCAAGATAATTGCAATTAAAATTAAATAAAACATTGAAACCATCACCAACTATCATTCAGAAATCTGATAAATATTATCTTATAAACCACTGTTATCTTTTGAAATCTTTTTGGAAAGGCCTTGATCTTCCAATGTTCTATTTAAGGAATGTACAATTATTTTTTTAAGTCAACATCTTTAAAATGTGAAGAAAGTGTGCTAATTTCAACTTACAATATGAACTCTAAAAAAGAAAAGAAGAAAAAAAAATATATAGATATTTTACATCATTTGAAAATACCAAAACAACACTTTGCATATATTGAGAAAATAGTGATAAAGATAAGATGTCTCAACCCAGATATTAAATTAATAAGTAAGATAGGTTTATAAAGTTGATGGAATAAAAAATGTCACTCTAGATATAAAATCTTTATTAGATACTTACAAAATATCATTTCATGATGATATTAAAAATAAATGCTTTATAACAACTTTATAAATAGTATTCAAAATGTTATATATCCAAAGAATTGTTCCACTATTTTCAAAAATAATACAGATTTTAAAAATATAAAGCTCAGTGAATAGAATCAATAGAAAAGCAATAAAAAGCTTATTTATATAAAATTATTTTTTGATAAAATATTAACTAAAAGTAATTGAATCATAAAGTAAGTACTGATATCATAAAATAAATTAATAATTTTAAAAATAAAAAATCTGGACAAACTATGGTTTTAAAAAATCATTCAAAAGATAAAAAGAAAAATCTAAATCTTATTAAAAAATGCATGTTAAAAAATATGGGATAATTCAAAATTGAATATAAATCAGTTCAAAAAAATAAATGAAATTCAATTTGGTCATAAATAATGCAATAAAATGGTGAGAGATCATTTTTAATGTTTTTCACAAAAGTAAAAAAAAAAGGGATCAAAAAAAGTAAAAAATGAAAATCTAAGAAATTTCCAAAAAATTACATTTCACTTGCAAAAAGCTAAAGCAAATCCAAAATGATTCATCACTTTTTCTTAAGTAATTAAATGGTAGTCACTTAAAAAGTTTAAAATTTGATTACTAGAGGTCACAAATTGTGATTTGATTCAGAAATCTTTAGTTGTTTAGTAAATCACTGTACACTGCATTTATCCAAGAGGGATATTTTTTGATAAATCTGGCAAAAATTCTATTAAATCAGACATCAGAACATTTTCAGATATTAGTATATATATATATATTGATTGTATTAAATATGTTCATGGATTGTTATTATAATAAAGAATAGAAATAACAAGATAATATCCATGCAAACAGAAATAACTTTTGCTTTTTTGATGTTGCTAGAAAATTATAAATTCCTATTAACTGGCATTTTCTCTGAGGCTAAACAAATTTCTTCATTAACTTATAATAACTCACTATTATTGGATTTTTTTATGAAGTAAAAAAATATCCTATATATACATGCATGTGTGTGTGCATAATTTTCCCATGTTGACCACAGATTGTCTAAGTCAAATATGTAATGTTTTATGTTTAAGAAAAGATATAACAAAAAAAGATTTGACTTCTTGAATTTTTGTTGAAACTCAAATCTTTAGAGATGTATAATTTGTTAGAATAAATAAACTGACTGAGATAATTTCATAACGGTTGGAACACAACAAGATTTGGATTATTGATGAAAATGTACAGACAGCTAAAAGTTGGAGACATTATTTGTTTGTCAATACAAAGGTCAATGCTATGGATATCATTATGGTTCATGAGATCAGAATTCATTTGCTCTGCAACATATAGACTAAATGATTATGATTTTTTTTGCATTATTTATGTATTATGTTTTAAAAAAATCATAACAAATTAAACATGAATTATGAGAACATTAAGTGATATGTTTTGAATAATTTAAACATTTGTGACAGCATTAAACTTTGGCCAATATTACAATTTCAGAAGTGATGCTAAGATAAGTTATGTCAAGATGTCCATTAATTTAAAATTATTAATGCTTATATGATTAATGTAAAAATATATTTTTTGGAAAAAAGTAAGCAAATATACAATATATATAACAGTAATGATGTTGAACTCTTATTCTTTGCTTTTGCCAAATAAAAATGTAGCAGAAATTGTTAAAATAATAAGCAATAAATGCAAAAAACAGTACCTGCAATATAAGGCTTTTATGATATTTTAAATAAAAAAATTTGCAAACCAAAGAAAATAATCCACTTTTTAAAAATATTTTCAAAATTTTCAACATTAAAAATATGTCATAATATGATTGCATAAAAGAAAACAGAGAATATTTATATATATATTTGTAAAATTAGAAACTTCTTTAAATAAATTTTAAAACATAAGTAAATAAACATTTTTTGTTTGTTTCATATGATTTGATCTTATCATTATAACTTTTGTGATTTTTTAATTTTTATTTTTGTTTGTTTTATAGATAGTATCACATTGGTGCTATTTTTATACATTTATTCTGTGTATTATATATCAGTTTATAAAAGTAAGTGAATCTGTTTTAATATGCTGCATTCTACCAAATATTATTAATCTCATCCCTATAAATATGTGGTATTCATTATTTACAATTTAATTTTTCATGTGCTTTTTTAAAAACCTATTTATTCTCATCATCAATAGTATTCCACCAAATGGACAAGTCCATGGAGTACTCATGTTATCAATTCATCCATTTTTCCATTCCATTCTCCTCATTGTCCAATTCCAAGCTCTTCACTTGCAAGTAACTCATACCATATCTTATATCTATAATGTCAATTTCTTTCATCCTTTTTCCTTACTTCCACTCATGATTTCCTCCAAAACAATTCAAACTAAAGTGTAATTTCTTCTTAATATATGTTCAATCCAGTTTCTCTTTTTCTCTTTGATTTCCTCAACCAATCTTCTCTTTTCATTTATTCTTTTCAAAACTTCATTTATTATTTTATTCAGCTGATAATTTCATTTTTCTCCATGTTTGCATCTCAAAGGCTTTCAATTTGTTCCTAACTTTATTATTCATTTTCCATGTTTCACAGCCACACATTATTATAATTAATATATTTTTTTGTTTTTAGTATTATTTAACAAAGTTTCAGCATTTCTAAAGGACTCTCACAGATAAAAAATGTGATGTGTTTGAACAAAAAAATATTTATTAGTTCATGCAAAAGTTTTAACACTTTTAAAAATAAAGCTTCTAAAAAAAAAAAAAAAAAAATGCTTTTTTTTATTTATTTATAAAAATAGAATTCTAGTTAGTTTAATTAATTATCATCATATAAACTGAGATTCATTGATATTCTAATCAATATGGTATTGCATGATATTAAGCAGGTTTAAATGGCAAAGAATTAGATTTTCTTTGATTAAACATATGATACTTTTAATTATTACCATAAGTTAAAACCGTTAAATTCTATAAAAGAGCTTTATAGCATAATTAGCATATTTACTTTTCATATCAATGATCAATATTTGATTATGGGCCAATTAAAACTAGATTTCCAAATCCTAAATATCTTTCAGTTTTTGTCCAGATAATTAGATCATACCTATTTACATAGTTATCCAGTTATTGTTTGGTAAATGTTTGTTTTATTATATTCCTACAAAGTAAAGTATAATAGAAAAGCACTAAATGTCAGCTCATCCAGCAAATGAAATTTGGATGAATATTTCAATTTTCATTGTTCCTCTTTGTATGGCTGTAGAAACATTCTGCAATAGCACATATAAAGACTATTTTAAATGTTTTATCATATAAAAATTATAAAGCAACATTATTCATTTGTCATTTAGAATTTTAAAAAGGCAAATAATAAGATGTCCACTATATAAATGCCAGTTATCTAAAAAGCATTAATAAACTTTCAAAAAGTTAATAAATGTCTCTTTAAAACTGCAGTTTAAATATTATGAGGTAACAACTTCGTTTTGACTTGTTAAATTATTTTATTAATGAAGGACTGATTTTGAAATTAAAAAAATATATAAATTGAAACACAGTGACAAAAATTTATCCTAAAAAGTTGATTTAATGTCAAGCGTTGGTGGCTGAGTGTTTAGCACGGCTGCCTTACAAGCAGTTGTTCCGGGGTTCGCTTCCTGGTCGACGCTTTACACATAAAAAAAAAGTTGATTTTAAGCTAACACCAATTTGTCAAAATTGACTCTAGAGTTAATATTTACTTTTGAAATCTTTATTTTAAAATCCAAATTATTTAACATAAAATACCGTTAATACATAGTGCATAAAAGTATATTATTTCTCCAATGCTGAAAGAAATTTAGGCCTTTTTTATAGCTGCAGAGATTAATGCCGAATAATAAATCCAACATCATATATGTAAAATGATATATGTTGAAATGGATAATGTTTTATTCATTTCATAGTCAGCCTTGTGATCTTCTACATGGCTGTGAGCTAGTTTTAAGTGATGACGATAGCTAATAAAAAATAGCACTAAAAAAATCTTAAAGAAAGTTATATAAAATAATAGAAGTACTTAGAATAAATTATTGAAAGTAATAATAGCAACAGTAGAAGTGAAATTTTATAATACATTATTAAAAGTAGTATATAGGGTATATGAGCACAGACTTTCACACAACCCACCACTCTCCACTGTATCTCATAACACTGATCCACTTGAACATATATATGTCAAAAAAATAAACAAACACCAATATATATATATCATGCTAAACCACCAATCATAAGTTGGTTCAGATTATCATCTCAACACATATATGCTATAAGTACTCAGAAATATATTAAGATAGCCAATCTTCATACTTTAATGGACAGGCTTCAATCTACTCCACACACCAACTCTTCAACCGTCCATCGAATTGAAAATCTGATGATGGAATACTCAAAGGCCACCATGAGGCCGAGATTCTTGTCACACCCATGTTGACCAAAGGTCAATCTGACCCCTCATGTACAAGACAGAATCCATCTAATACATATACAAGGAATGGGAAGCCATCTCTACTATGTAATAACTGAAACACAGGCTTATTATATACCTGTGTCTATAAATGTAATATATAGTGTATATGAGCACAGACTTTCACACGACTCACCACTCTCCACTCTATCTCATAACATTGATCCACTTGAACTGAAACACAGGCTTATTATATACCTGTGTTTTTATATGTAATATATATGGTATATGAGCACAGCCAACTGAAATACAGGCTTATTATATACCTGGGTCTGTATATGTAATATATAGGGTATATGAGATAGAGTGGAGAGTGGTGGATCGTGTGAAATTCTGTGCTCATATATCCTATATATTACATATACAGACACAGGTATATAATAAGCCTGTGTTTTAGTTATTAAAAGTAGGTAAGGTTGAAATTTTAGGATGGATTAGTAAAAGCAATATTTTAAAATAATTATGAATAATGTATAACTTTTATTAAAATTGATTAGATTTAAGAGAAACTAAATAATAAAATAGGTTAAAACAGTTTAGTTTTCTTATCAAATATTAAAATTGAGAATTAGAAACATTTACTAAAAAGACTATGTTTTAAGTCATGTTTGAATGAGTTATTTACTTACAAAACGAGATCATTAGGTAAATTAATATTAAAGAAAATAGATTAAAAATAAAGCAATTAAATAATTAAGTGAGGTTTTACATTTAAAAATGTATTTTGACTTTGGAGATAAGAGATTTGAAAATAAGCTAAAAATTCAACTAATTAAATAATTATGGTATTTGAAAATTAGATGCAATTAAAATAAACCGAGGCCACCTAGGTTAAAGAAAATAAAAAGGTCATTAAGATGTAAACAAGAAGTTAATAGTATATATAGCCAGAATTTTCTTGAAAATACTATTCTTGATTCTTACTTTATCCACGCTTCATTTTGCATTATATTGTCATGATTATAATTGTCTAAGAAAAGGCTGCCTATAATGTAACCTGTGTCCACACTGATGAGCCTTATCAAGCTATTTTAAAGTAATCTTCACTCTGCAACAAGAAAAAATGTCTAAACATCAAATAATTCCAAAAACAGGTTTTAGACAGAGTTGCACTTGAGAGGAGAGGAATTCTCATCTGTCCAGGAACTCAATAAAAATTTGGAAAAGAAGAAAAAATAATAATAATATAAATAAATTTATGTATGCATTGAGGAAAAAATATTACCCTGTATAGAAATCATCCCAATGAGTTGTAGGGAGAATCTCAGCTACAAAACTTTATCCTATGGTTTGATATTCATACATAAATTTAAAAAATGTTTCTCGATTAGACTTATATTCTAAAGCATTAATCATATTGTTTTGTTTATGATGATTTCTTATGATATATTAATTATAGCTAACTACACTTTCCTAGATATAAATTATTTATATGTATATGGTAAACTATTTAAATTGAGTGTTTAAAAAAGGAAATGAAATCATTTTATTAAATGGAGTGACAACATTTGCTGCTTAAAATATATATGTTGATATGAAGATTTTCATGGGTTGCTTATGTAAAAGACATATTTTTCGGGTTCATCGGTGACTTGTGTGATCAAGTCGGAACATCGGTATATAAATATTTAAATATTTTAACACGGGTTGAATCCGCAAAATATGTCTTTATATATATGTATATTATTTAAATATATATATATATATTAACAATACTAAACTTAATATAATTGTAAGGGACTTGAACTCGAACTTTCAAGTTTTCTACATCTATCCAATCTATCTTATACAACTGATACACAAGACCACATAAATGTGTAAAAGATAAATGATCTCATATATATATATATATATATATATATGAGATCATTTATACAATATATATATATATATATATATATATATTGTGCTAAACCAGCACTTGGTCCAAATCACCATCTTCCACACATATATACAATCACTGCTCAGTTTATATTAAGTTATCCATTAAAGTTTAAAGATTTGCTATCTTAATATAAACTGAGCAGTGATTGTATATATGTGTGGGAGATGGTGATCTGGAGCAATTGATGAATATTGTTTCAGTATGAAATACATCTAATGGAGATCATTTATATTTTACACATATAGGTGATCATGTGCATCAGTTGTATAAGATAGATTGTATAGATGTATGGAACTTGAAACTTTGAGTTCAAGTTCTTTATATATAGCGAGTAGTAGGAAATAGTCATTTTAAATGCACAGAAAGTACACATAAATTAAAAGTAAAGTAAACAAAGGCAAAACTCCCCATACAGTAGTGCCACCCTGTGTCAAACAGAGTAATCAATGGATGCCAGAAGGCTTGTGCATAAAATCCCTATCTAGTGCCTACTCATCCAATATCCCCAGACTAGTTTCTGGCTTGTGGCCATCATCAGTGAGGAGCCTTGGATCTGAGAGCATTGCACCTAGATCTTAGGATCTAATGCACAAGGTGGCACTACTGTATGGGGAGTTTTGCCTTTGTTTACAACAAATTATTTGCTAGTATAGAGATGGTGATCATGTGATGTTTGATGGTTTAAAAGTAAAGTGTTGTTAGAAAATAAATTTGCAGTATAGATACTGTAATTAAACATTATTATTTTAAATGATTGAGTCCATCTTTTACCTTAATTATTGTCACTTATACTTTATGTGTATTACAAATTATACTATAAATGCAATTGTTTAGATCAGGTAGTTTAAATAGTTAAAAATATGCTATATTTATATGGTGAATGAATTTGTTCATAGTTAAATTTATTTAAATTTGAGATCACATTAAAGAATTTTGTGTTATTATTAATAAAGGATACATAGTAAAGTACCACTCCCTACAATTGCGGTTATAACGAAAGTGCATTTGTTATAAGAATCATATGCTAGATAAATACGTGTGGTGGCTATGAAGCAAAATATAGCTGACTACCATATAATAAGTTTGTGAGGATCAGTTATGCATAGGATTATATCCACAGTATATTAAAGGCCTGATGTTTTATTTAACAACAAGTGTAATCAATCATATAATTCTATTGATATTACAATAAATGATTAAAAACTTGATGTTTAAAATTAGTCAAGATTCATTTAACAAATTTATTAGATTAAATTGTAATTATAAATACAGTTAAATTACAAAAAAAAAAAATTCAGGTATTAATAGTATTTAATGAATTCTTATATTATATAGTCAGTAATAGAAGTATGTTTATGGTAAATAAAAATTATGCATTTTATGACAATTACAATACTTTGTAAATAAATTATTGTCTTGTTATTTGTATAAATAAAGTGTGTTTAACTTCTTTTTAAAACAGGCAAAACTCTCTATATGTATTACCACCCAGTGCAAGCCAGAGTAATCAATAATTGCCAGAAGGTTTTCACATAAAGTCCCATGTAGTGCCTGCTCATCCAATATCCCCAGACTAGTTCCTGACTTGTGGTCTTTATCAGTGAGGAGCCTTGGATCTGAGAGCAACACCTAGATCTTAGGATCTAATGCAACCCTCCAGAAGCCTTAGGATCTAATGCAACCTTCCAGCAACCACTTTTTATCTCTACTTAACTACAAAACTATGAGACTTAAACTAAAAACACTATAGTTCTGTAGTTAAGTAGAGATAAAAGTTTGCTGCTGGAGGATTGCATTAGATCCTAAGATCTAGGTGCAGTGCTCTGAGATCCAAGGTTCCTCACAGACAAAGGCTACAAGCCAGAAACTAATCTGGGGCTATTGGATGAATAAGCACTAGATCGGGATTTTATGCACAAGCCCTTGGCATCCATTGATTACTCTGGCTTGCACTGAATGGGAATATGTATAGAGAGTATTGCCTGCTTTAATCACAGTTAAGAGTAAGCATAAGAAATGGTGATCATGTGATATTTATTAACTTCTTATATATAAATTATTTGATTAGTATATTAAGTCCATATCTATTTCATTAATAGTAGATCATGCTCCATATGATTTGCACTGGCATTGCAGATATTGCTCATATATTAGTCATCATCATTACATTTTAAGAAAAAATATCTCTTAATCCTACTAATGTAAATAAATAAAGTATATGTGCATGTATATTTCCTGAACATATTGTCAGGTGGTTCTTGAATTAATGGAACGATATGAGCAGTTTATTACAATATACATATATAATATTTAAATATACGTATATTGTCTATAGTAAACTTAATGTAATTATAAGGGACTTGAACTTAGACTTTCAATCTCTCTACATTTATCTATCATATAAACCAATACACATGATCACATATATGCAAAATCATTTATCTTTGTTGGGAGCTTGAAAGTTATGAGTTCAAGTCCCTAATAAATATACACATATACATATATTTTTTGTAAAAAATATTTTATTTAATTTAATATAATAAGCATGCTAATAGGTCTACACAAGCTTTATTAATAAATTCCACAAGAAAAAGCATTTAAAATCTCTATCTAGAATTATTCCCATCCTCATACCAGTTTTGAGCTAATGACTCTCATCAGTGAGGTGCTAGGATATTGCATTTATCAATAAAACTTTAGACTTATTAGCACACTCATTATATTAGATTTGTAGTACAAGTTATTTAAGTCATGTGATGCGCTATTATAGTTTTATTTAATTTTATGAATAATGCTATAAAAATAAATATTTCTTTCTTCAACCATAATTTGGTTATATTTAGCATAAAAGTAGGAAGCATTTATAAATTAATTAATTCAATCACTATTTTAAGTAATTTTTGGACACTTTATTCTTTTATTTAAAATAAAATACTTTAAACAAAATTATTAGTAAAAAAAATATTTTTAATTTTTTATGCATTATTCATCAAATTAAATATTATTTTTTAGAAAATATTATATATACATATATGTAATATAATGAGCATGCTAATAGCTCTAAATAAGGTTTTCTGATAAATGCTGAAAGAGGAAGCATTTAAAATCTCTATCTAAAATTATCCCTAACCCCAAATCAGTTTTGAGCTGTTGGCTCTTTTCAGTGAGGTGCTTATTGTTTATAGCTATTAGCATACTCATTATTGCATTTGTAATATAAGCTTAATAAGTTAAGTCACATGATGTGTGACTTGATTTTCTTACTATATGTATACATACATTTGGTTCTTTTGTATTTGAGTCTACCCCTATATTACTTCCATTTTTTAAAATCATTTATTATTAAAAAATGAAGAATTCCTGTATTTCAAATATTATCATAAAAAGGGAAATCTATTCACATTCAATTTTAAAAACTAAGAATGTAAGCAATATTATCATATTTCCAGTATTTGAAGCTAAATTCATGTGTATTAAATCTCAGTTTAAAGATTATGTAGCAATTTGAAAGAAGCAAGTGTTATGCGTACAATCAAGAGAAATTAGTATTTTAACCTTTATTTGTTTTTCTTCTTCTTTTAGTTAACTGTAAACACTTCTAATTTTTTTCCCAAATTAAATGAAAATATTTGCACAAATGATATAGCATCTCTTATTGTCTGATTTGAATACAGTTTGAAATTCCAAACCAACTGTTAGATGACATCCTTAAAATATTGCATTACTTCACTGTATCATCATGAATAACAAACATAAGTATAAAATTTGAGAAGCTTCAATTATTAGAAATAGTTTAAACATCGATTGCAAATTTGATCCAAATAATTACAGAAGTCTTTAAGTTAAATATTTGAAAACCAGGCACTCTTCACAAACCTGGGAGCTTAATTGTAAGTATAGGGGATTTGAACTCAGATTTTCAACCACCAACTATCCACACTATCTCATACAACTGATACACATGGCCACACACATGTAGAAAAGATAAATAATCACCAATATATGTATTTACTAAACCAGCACTCATCAGTTAGTCCAGATTATCATCTCCCACATATATATATATATATATATATATATATCTATATATATCTATATAGAGAGATATATATACTATATATATATATATGTAATTATATAAATCCTAGTCATTGAAAATCTGAGCAGCAGAATCACAGTTTCTGAGGATAGATATGTTAGTTCATATAGGAAATCAAAATGAAAAAGTTACACAAACAAAACAGAAAAATGAAAAGGATAATATATGATAAATAGGAACCATTTCTCTCAAAATAAATAAAAGCAAGAATTGTTTATAATGAATCTAAAACAGAAGCTGCAAATTCAAATACAAAGACAAAATTGATCTAAAGTGAACTGATTTTGGAGATAAATGAGCGATCATGTGACTCTTGCACTTTTAATCTTAAATCAAATAAAGAATGCTTTTGATCTTGATGAGAAATTTTAAGTCAGATTTTAATTAACTCATTATATAGAAGATTATCAACTTGATTTTGCTAGTGTTCAATTATCAATAAAATAGAATAATTCATGATCAAATATGATAATTTTTAGTAGGTGAATATATTCAACATATAATTCTTTCTTAAAACAATAGTAAACTCTCCACACATGTAAGAATATTTGTGCATAAAATCTCTATCTAGTGCTTACCCACTCAATATCCCCAGACTAGGTTATAGCTTGTGGTTTCTTGCATACATTGATTAGTGCACTATTGTGTGGAAATCTTGCTACTATTTTAACAACTAGTTTAAGCATAGAAATTGAGAACCATGTGATGTTCAATGGGTTCTTTCTTTTAACTAAACAAATTTTGAGTGTGTGCAGAATGCCATTTTATCATTATTTTACCTTTTTGTTGCTATCTATAAGGTTATTTTTCTGGTTATGCATTTATTTGATGGTATAAACTAAAACTAAACATTGATTTATTTGTTTAAAAAAATCTGGAAATGTTACTATTCTATAGATTGGTAGATGAGTTGTGAGATTATGTATAAGGTTCTCTTCAATTATTGTTAGAAATTAGTAATATTATATATATATATATATAAAGAGCCTGCTACTAGCTCTAAACAAGCTTAATTTTTTTTTATGATAAATGCTACAAAGGAAAATACATGAAGCTTTTATCTATGATGGTCCCCATCCCCCGACCGGTTTCAAGCTATGGCTCTCATCAGTGAGGAGCTAGGACATAAGATTCAAAATATTAACTCAAGCCAAGCATTTATCTGATGAGAGCCATAGCTCGAAACCGGTCTGGGGATGGGGACCATCATAGATAAAAGCTTCATGTATTTTCTCTTGTAGCATTTATCATAAAAAAAAAAAATTAAGCTTGTTTAGAGCTAGTAGCAGGCTCTTTATATATTACATATTGGTAATACAAGCTATATAGGTCATGTGATATATGACTGATTTTTACTAATATATATATATTTGTAATGATATTTTTATTCGAAGTCTGTATTTCTTCAAAGTTATATACATAATCTTACAATTACAAGATTACATATATATTCTATAGTTAATTGAAATATTTTTATGTAATATTCCTAATTTGAATAAAGTCCCTACATAATCATCTCACTGTTTAAATAGAGTGGTGAACATAATCACCTACAAGAGCTGTGTTTCTGGTGGATATCACTGAAAGTGTGTTCAACCATGTTTAAATTGTAAAAAAGGAAAAAAAAGTATTTTATGTCACAGATATGAAATACAGTTTGCAATTAAACTATTTGTAGAGTAATTATTAAAAAAGAAATATTTTCATGATTACACTTAGATATTTTTCAAATATGTTTTATTTTTAAAAATACAAGTTAAGAAATACATAGCAACAGTAAAAATGAAACTATAATCAATCTTCCAAACACAATGGTATACAAATTTTGTATTATTTTAATAATTATAAATACAATTTAAAATTTTAGAAGAGAATTTTGTACACTTATAATGACTTTATAATTCATTGAGATTTTACTAAAAAAGTCTAATTAATTAATATTCTATTATAACAATAAAATTGTGCCAACAAACATATAATGTAAAGCTATATAAATGATAATAAACATACCAACCCAGAATGGAGTTCAATATTTGTACAACATCAAAAAGTAGCAGGACATGAGTTTGAACCCACTTTGCAAAATGGGTTTGTACTGAAAGGCACGATGTTAAATGTAAGGTAAAGAAGGCTTACTTCATGATGGAAGACATTTACCATTAATTGCAATGAATCATGTTTTGCTATATCCAAAAGATGGGATAATTAATTAATTTGCATAAAATTTGCATATTGTACATACATAATGATTCCTATGAGTGAGTCATAAAAAGCTATGATTATGAGAAATATACTTTCTCAAAAGCACTAAGCCTTTTTAATTTATCATTTATATAGCATTGTGTTATATGTGTGTTGGCACAATTTTATTATTATAACTTGATAAGCATAAAGTAAAAATTTATGATTTATTACTCAATATTTTATTGATTTATTTTTTTTACTGCCATTTAGGTAATCATCCAATATGAAAAAAATTGCAAATGCCATTAAATTCACCACTTCCTTTATTTTGCTGTAATATTTTATAAATCTCAAAAATTTTACACTTTTCACAAAATATTATAATCATACAATACTTGTACTTTTCAAGTTAATATGATTCTGGCAGCAACCTGCCAAAAGTTGGCTCAGTGCTCTTGAATTTTATTGTATTATACTTATCTTTTCATATTTATTTGAACAGTACAAGTTTTGTAAGATGTAATATTTTATATAAATACAATTTGTCCACCTGACTTCAAAATGCCAGATTGTGTGTTTTTTACGACCATAATAAATCATGTATTTATGGTTTTGACTTCAATTTTAACAGTGTATAAATATTGCAAATTGAAAAAAATAACAATAAAATAAAAATAAAGGAAGCAATGTTAATATACAAATATAAACATGACTTAATTAGCAGGCAAGCAGCAAATGTTAAAATCACGGAATTGTGGGAAAGTTAGCATTTCAAGGCCTTAGTTGACAAAGATTACTGAGATAATCAAAAGCGCTCCTAAGTGGATAAAATTTTTAATTATTTAGTTACTGTATTTACAAATATTCAGTTATATAATTATGTATATTGCTTTAAAAATATATACATCGAATAATATATATATATGTGTGTGTGTATAAATACAATATTTTTTTTTTGCAAAAAACTGTTTGAATGTGGATTAATTGTATTTTTAAAAAAAATATTGGTCTTTTTGGATGTTATTCATTTGTAAATTTATGTTTCTAATAAATCAATTAAATTATTGATTAATAATATAAAATAAAGATTTTAATACTAAAATAAAATGAATTATAATTCAAACACAGTAGAGGATGGTGCTAAAGACATTAAAATGTGGAAGAATTTTAAAAACTATTTTTAATATTAGGGGTCATATTGACTTTAGGTCAACATGGGTGTGACAAGAATCTCAGCCTCAGAGTGGCCTTTGAGCATTTCATCATCAGATTTTTAATTGGTTGGATGGTTGAAGAGTTGGAATGTGGAGTGGTTTGAAGCCTGTCCATTAAAGTAGGAAGATTGGCTATTTTAATATATATCTGAACACTTATTGCATGTATGTGTGAAGATAATAATCTGAATCAAATGATGATTGCGGGTTTAGCATCAAATACATATATTGGTGATTATTGAGTCTGTGCTCATATACCCTATATATTTCAATATTAGAGTAAAGTTATTGATATTTAGCCATTTATAAGATTATATATCATAAGATCTAATCTAAAGCATGTTTTCGTTGAAAGCAATATGACTTATTTATAAATTTAGATTAAAGTTTATGCAATTTTCATTAAGCTTTCTGGTATAATAGTTAGCACATTTGACTTTAATATCATATAATTTACTTTAGGTGAAGCATGGATTTTTTTCCAATTCTAATATATATATATATATATATTGACCAGAAGCCATGCTACAAACGCCTACAATGTCTTTTTTTGATAGTTCCCAACAGCCATTTGGGTTATAATGGAATATTTAATTTTTCCATAAATTTTTAATTTCTTTATTACAGATATAAGTTTACAACAAAAAAAATCCTTGAAACAATGATGCAAATCTTTTAAAATTACTGGAATAAAGAATCAAAACAATAGATATTGTTTTTTCATAAATGCATATAAAAATCTTTTATGATCAAATGAAAAATTGTTTTAATTTTATTTATAAAATCCAAATAAATTATAATTAAGATATTATAAAGCAATGAATTTTTTTAAATTTTAAAATTATATTTATATTAATACAAAAACTAACTGCTATGGCCATAATAGGAGTGTTTATTTTTCAACCAATTTCAAGAGGTTATCAAAAAATAAGCAGAATTATTGCCTGGAGGATGAGTGCCTTGTAGTATGTGTTTCTAATATTAAAAGCTTCTTGCAAGAACTCCCCTGCTTTATAATAGATGCATTAATAAAAAATAGAGAGCTGGAGAAATGGATAACTGGTACAGAGAGTAAAAAGATCTTATATATATATATATAAAAGTAAACAGAATATTGAAAGCAGTCTACTGTTTAAGGCTTGAACAAGATCATTAGCAACAAGGGAATATACATGTAAATGAAGAAATGTGGATGATTTAGTCTGCAAGTTATTTAATGAATGCATTGAAATTTTTAGGCATCTGCTAATTGATTGTAAATGCTTACAAGCTAAAAAGGTACAAATAATAAAGTTGTAGAAGAATAAATATAAACAAAGTGGTTATACAGAAAGTGGATTCTTGGTTTTTATGCTGGGTTTGGGAAAAGATAAGAGGGATCTGAATATAAAGGCCATAGTGTGGACAAAGATAACATTGTAGAAATGGGATGTAACAGAATAGAGAAAAATATGGAAAAAACATAGGATGGAGAATGGAAAGGGAAAGTAAAGTGGCTAACAGTTTTCTCTGTACATAGTGGCTGAGAGCTTACTGACATTATAGCACAAACTGTCATGATGACTGGTTATCTATCAACTGCCATTAAGAAGACCTTAAATAGTCATAACAAACAAGTTTGATACTATTATGCATAACAGAAAAAATAAAAAAAATTGCAATAATAATAATTCACAACAATTTTTTAAATTAATATAACACTGCATGGAATTTTAACATCTTTAAATTTGAAATGTTACAAAACAAAAATTGTATATATGGAATGAGGGAAAATGTATATTAATAAGATTAGACACATCACTGAAAAGCTATTGATGGAGCACAAAGATTAGAAAAAGGACACAGATATATTAAAAATAGCATACCATGTATGTACCAATGAATATATATTCAATTGGGAAATACAAAATTACTGGATAAAATAGAAAAATGTTTTCAAGAAAAAAATTCAACAAACTGTTCACATGATAATGTCAAATAAGTCAATTCAGTGTGATAATACATAATATCTGAAAGTTATTAATTAAACTTGTTCTTAAAAAAAGTATGCATAAATCAGGAAGACCCTCATAAGTAAGTATATGGAAATTATACTGATTATTTCCTTTGGCAGAATAGCTCATTTGGTTGGAGGGTTACTCTAAATGTCCAGATTAAATTCCCATGCTAGTATTGTCATTGGTTAGGCCAGAAACACCTAAAGAAGACAACATAATACCAACTAAAACATTATGAATCAATACTAGTTTATTGTAAATACCAAACATTAACATGTAATTAAAGGGGATTTGAATGCAGAATTTCAAACTTTCTATTCCAATAGTACATAATTGATACACATGACCACATATATGTGAAAAATGTAAATGATATCCTAGACATATTTTGTGCTGAACCAGCACTCACCAGTTGATCCAGATTACCATATATATATATAATCAATGCTTAGTTTATATTAAAATAGAAAATATTGAAACTTTAATGGACAGACTTCAGTCTTCTCCACCCTCCAACACTTCAGCTATTCATACCATTGAAAATTTGATGATGGAATGCTTAATCCCTTGCTGATGCCAATAATGCCATCATAGCCATGTTGATCTTAAGTCACTTTGATTCCTCATATACATAACCTTATTATGTCCATTTAGATATAGAGAGAAAGCTTGAAAACCTGTGTTCAAATCCCCTTTAATTGAAGCATTATGTTTTATTTTAATCATTGTGATTTTACTAACAGTTGAATGTATTTAAAAAGTTTCTGAAGATTCAATATTTAATTTTAGATGGTGGAAACAGTTCACCTAATTACCTATTATTTCTATTAATAAAAGTAATGTAATATATTAAATAACAAGTAATGTCACATTAGTATAATCCATAACAAGTCAGGGTAATCAATGGATGCAGGAAGGTTAGTGCATAAAATCCCTATTTAGTGCCTACTCATCCAATATTTCCAGACTAGTTTCTAGCTTTTGGCTTTCATCAGTGAGGAGTCTTGGATCTGAGAGCACTGCACCTAGATCCTCACCCAATATTCCCAGACTAGTTTCTGACTTGTGACCTTCGTTAGTGAGGAGCCTTGGATCTGAGAGCACTGCACCTAGATCTTAGTATCTACTTCAACCCTCCACCAGCCACTTTTTACTTATTAGTTGACTATAAAGCATAAAGAATGGTAATCATGTGCTGTTTAGTGGTGTAATCCACAATCTAAGTCACTTGAATATTGTCATAAGTATTATACATTAAAGGAAAGTTGTGATATTAATTCTGGAAAATCAAAAGTTATACTACCAAATTTCTTACTGATATTGTAATTTTGTAAAATAAAGAAACAGTTAATACCAGATCTAAAATTTGAATGATTTTAACTCAGATTCAATAAAAACACCTTGTACTGTCTTAAACTTCTTTTTGTTAATAAATATAATCTCTCTAGAGATTATAATAGAGATTATAATAGATCCATAATTTCATTTAAGAATTATACTTACAAAAAAAAAAAAATCAAGTCACGTCACATGACTTAATTTAATAAAGCTTGTGTTTATAAATGTTATATATAGAGCTTGCAAAACAAATTCTTAACAAGCTTTGTAGATTACCCCCAATCTCAGACTGGTTTCTGCTACTGGCATCCTCAGTGAAGTGCTAGGATATTCAATCATTAGATTAAAAATATCAGGACAAAACCAGCACTTTATCTAATGTATAAAAATTATACTTAATTTGCTTTATATCTTCAATGAGATGCAAACAACTCAAATCAATCTAGTGGTTATATTAATGGTCAAAGATGATGGCACATTTACTCTAAGAATGTTTTTTTCTTTTCACCAATCTAGACAAAAATGTTTAAATATAATAACGACGTACTATCTTTCTAAATTTTTTATTCTTTAAACTTTTAGTACTAGATTCGTTGTTTTACATTGCTATTTTGTAACATATTAGATTCTAAATTCGCATTCTATATGTATTAAAATGGTTAATCTGGAGTAGAATTAACACTATTTGCATCTTCAATGAACACATTATCTAAATATAGGAAAATATAGATAGAAGATAGTACTAATTTATAATGCAATATTTCTGTAAATATCGTTATGTATATTTATTTCTAGATTAAAACCTTGTAGTTCTTCAATAAATAATACTAAGGTGATAAGATAAAATCTTTATTTATTTAAAAACTCGTATGCCAAAGAAAGTATTTTATTTACATCAAAACAAACATTAATTTTTAAAAAAAAAAAAGATAAGAACTAAATAACATCTGTTGGTTTAATTAAAAATGATAAAGTTTATTTACATTAAGGAAGAAATTAATAAACATAAAGACCCCATTAAACTCAATATGTGTACGTACACACAGTTATATAAACATATTTGCTACATATTGTTTTATTTATTTTTATGTAATTATATCAGCAATGAAAATGCACATTTTAAAATAAAAATTCGGTTACTGTTTGACAGATTTAAAATCCGCTACAGGTGTTATTACACACCTGGAGAGATTTCGACAAGTTTCGATAACAGAAATTATTTTCAGGTTTATGACAAATCATTTAATTAAAGTTGCATCTATTTTCAAAATTTAAAATTAAAAATGAAGTAATTATGTATAAATAAAATTAAATTTGTACAAATCGGAGTTTCTCTAAATAAATTGACTACTCCATATTTGATTGTATTTCCTTTAACCTGGATATATTGGTTAAACGTTATCTATATAACAAAATCACATATTATGACAGAAGTCGTTGTAGAGGAGATGATGTTGATAATGGGGATATTTTAAATAAATGATTGTGTGTAGTCTTAACGGCTCAACCTCACTAATCTATACAGTGCATGCATATATTAGCGCTTGCAAAACATTTATAATTATCTTTTGAGCCAAGATGAAGCATTAATCGTTATACACATACTTAAATACTAACCTGTAAACAATTTTTAACACTTTATAATAGGCAACTTATTAAAATGAATGAATACTATATATACATTTAATGTAATTCATACAACACGATTGTCTATATATCAGATAAATAAAACTAGAGATATTCATTTCTCTATCAAATATTAACTAGTGGCTATTTTTTTTATGTGTCATAGCATCAGCCGGGAAGCGAACCTGCTAACCCGGGACAACTGCTTGTAAGGCGGCTGTACTGACCTTTCGACCACAAATGCTTGACTGTTATTTGACACAAAAAACCACATAAACAGTAAATATATTAATTGCACGTACACGCATCTCTTATTCTTTTATTTTACTACCCTTCCAATGACCAACTACAGAACATAGCAAAAATACATTATAAAAATACGTAAACATTATTAGCAAATTTTTTTAACATTTGAAAAATGGAATAATTATTGTAATGACATCAGAAAAAGTAAAAGGTATAATTAGTAATGATTGATTTTAAATAAAATTTATTCATAATTGATTTATACATTTACAACTTAGTTTGGATTATTAAATTCAATTTATACATTATTAAATTCATTTAACTTACATAACTTAATAATGAAAACCCTAATGATGTTGATAAAATTATAATATAATTAAAATAAAAAATAAACATAAAAAAAAATCCTTTGCTATTATATAAAAAAAAACATGCAATGTCAATGGGTCATTTCAATGGTGTGTAAAAGTCAGATCGGTGGATCGGTGAACAAAGCACACCTTCACCTGGGACCAGATAAAAGTTAACATTTGAGTACATCATTCTCTTGCAGGATATTTAGCAATCAATATAAGTTTAATGTTTGAAAAACAATTATTAGTCTTTTAATAACATACTTTTTTTATTTTCCATTTGTTACTAACAGTAAGCTTTAGAAAGCAATGATATTTGCCAGATGATATTGCTTAATAAATTCATATTCTGTGGTTTCTGAGCCAAAATCCCTATCCTGGTTTCAAACTTATGGCTTTTATCAGTGAGGTGCTTTGGATCTTAGACCAATGGATGTGTACTTAGTATCAATTGCACTTTCACATTTCTATGTTATACTATTAAGCTATTAACTCAAATTCAAAACATATAGATATTTTCAATTTAAGCCAACTTGCTTCTATAGTTATATATATCTGAATATATATGCACAACAAACCACACACAAACTTGATTTATTATATAAACTAGTATAACATAAAAGTTTTGACTATATTCTTTTATAGTCATTATCAAGAAACAACTAAAATATATATAAAAAAACAATAAATACAATAAAAAATGAGCTTTTGCCAATTGCTCAACAAGCTTTGTAATAAATGCTTAGTCAGAGAAAGCATTTAAAATATCTCTTTCAGGAAACCACCTCCCCTAACCTCTGACCATGGTATCATGCTTTGGCACTACTCAGAGAAGCACTAGAGTAGCTTCAGACATTAGATATAAAAATACCAACCCAAAGCCAGCATGTATCTAAAAGTTATCTATTGAGTGGAAAATATATTTGAGTTGGATAGCTGGATTTGAAGACATGTAGATGTCTGAAAATTTCAGATTTTCCACTCAATAGATAACTTTTAGATAAATGCTGGCTTTGGGTTGGTAATTTTAGATCTAGTATCTGAAGCTACCCTATCACCTCTCTGAGGAGTGCCAAAGTATGAAACCATGGTCAGAGGTGGGAGGGGGGTTCTGACAGATATTTTAAATGCTTTCTCTGGCTAAGCATTTATCACAAAGCTTGTTGAGCAATTGGAAAATGCTCATTTTTATATCTTACAAGCTTAAGAGAATTGGGTTATGTGATCTATGATTCTTATTTTGAATAATACAATTATTCCATAATATATATAACAGTTACAAATACCTTTTCCCATAAAACTCTTCTAACAAACAATCTAACTTTTCATTAAATTTATATATCTAAATCCATTTCAATTTCTGTATACTGTAGTTTCTATATATAATCCTTCTAAACACTTTTGTTCTTTCCTTTATTTCTGCTATCTTCATATATAATATTGCAATTCAAATAATTCTTCTTACACTTTTTTAGCAAAAACTTTTTATTATTATTATTATTACAGCTTCAACTGTACCTTACAGTATTCATCAGATCTACAAAACTCAAATACATATAAACAATACAACCATTGCATAATACATTTCATATTCACTGCTTTTATAAAATTAATCTACTCCTTCCAACCATTGAATATTAAAAACATTCTTTGCTTTTATTATGATTTTATTTTTTCAATATTTTCAAAATTTAAATATATTTTGAAATTTATTTCATTGTAAACATATTTTTTTCAAAATCAAGCTCAAATTTTTATCATCTGATATAAAGTAATACTTTAAAACAAGAATCAAATGTTGAAAGCTTACAAAACTCTCACCTGAGAGATTAATTATTTCTGTTACAGTCTAAAGGATTAATAAAGCTACAATGTTTTATTTTTAATTCCATTCATTCCAAAGTCTGTGTATTTTTTACAAATTGATTTTTCATATTATTTGTCGTATATAATTATTGATTTCACTTTTAAAAAATTTTACTTTTATTACTTTTAGAATTGTGTTGTTTTTAAAAATTATCATATTGTAATGATCCAGGCGATTACCCATGAACCTTTCTAAAATATTTTTATATTTAATATATATTTTTTATTTTTTTGCTATCTTTATTTCTATACATGATTATTTATTTACATTTTATTATCTATTTATATGACTGACTTTACGATTCTTTCTCTTCATACTTAATTACTGCTCTCAGCACAGGATAACACATTCAAGTGAGAGGGGGTAAAACAACATTGATAAATTAACCATAAATGATACCTGTGGCCAGATTGAGGCTTTACAAATGCATAGCCCAGACCATATTTCCTAACCATAGCAACCCCCATTACAGCTAGGACATCACCCACCATCCAAAGCACTTAATTTGTTTTGAGAACAAGTCTAAGCCACCATCTAACCATATAGGTTATATATAGCCTGCTCACTAACCTAGCATTTCAAATATACCCAGGTTAACTCAAACATTTTAATCAGGGGATCCAGTGCAAAATTAATAAAATATTTACAATCTTAAACTCTTGGTAACACAGTTAAAAGACAGAGAGTATAGACCAAGAAACACTTAAATAACTTTTTATTTATTCACACACATAATCAAATAAATATAATAGTATTAGTCACTCAATATCATTAATTGTTTTTCATTAGTTTATTTCTTTTAAGAATATTTAGACATTTTATTTATGATTCAAAAGTTATATTTACTTAGGTTTTATATTATTATGAGATAGCATCATCTTTTTGCAGTTGAAACATTTTCATTGATTTTGACTTTCTGAGTGGCTGACTTTTAAGTCTACAGTGATAGTTTCATTGATTTAATTCCATGGTTCAGATGGACTATGGAAGAGAGTATGTGGCAGCATCTATACTATGGTTGAGGCATTGATACCAGGTGAGAGTAGTTGATGGAGCTGAGGACCCAAAGAGCCTAGACAAACACTCCTAATGATTTTAGCAATGCATGTTGCTACTTTAAGGCTTCTACATTTATATTTTTCATGGCAAGTAATAACTGGATCCCTGAGGATTTCATTGACTATACTCTTGATGGATTGATGAACTGATGAACTAAGAAACTGATGAATTGAACTGAACTTGAGAAAACTTCTGGAAAACTAACTGCTAAAGAAACTGCAGGAATTGAATAGCAATGGACAAGCTGCCATTTTTATACTTAACTCTCCTATTGTCTAATTTTTATTTTTATTTTAGATTGGTTTTTAATTACATTTTATTTATCTTATCTTTTTAAAGATTCATTTGCTATCTTATTAGCCAGAAATATTTCAAAGTTTAAGGGCATTCCTGCTGATGAGATAACTTACATGATTTTCTTTTACTAATTAATTATATTGACAATTTTATTTTAAAACCTTTTACATTCATTTATTTTTTAATATTGCCTTTTTTTGATTATAAAAAGAAGAGAGTAGGTTTTAAATCTTTATCTCACTTGATTCTCTTTTCCTACCCTTATTCTTAATAAAAGCAATTTATGCTATCTTTTCTTTTTATTAATTTCATTTTTAAAAATTTAGTTTAACTATTTTTGTTTTTTCTTTTTATTGACAATTTATTTTTTTAAAAATTATTAACATTTATAACACACACACACACATATATATATATATGTGTTTTTACAACATATATGTTGCAAGCATTACACTATATTTTTTACAACTCAGAGCATATTAATTAATAATACTGTATACAGTAATATACTTTCAAATAAAACAAAATGATGGTAAGGGAATTTTATTCTTTATATATTTCCAGAAAATAATTGATTGTGATTGAGTAATTATAAAAAAATATGATAAACCCCCCAATGCTTTACAAAATATGAAAACCATGATTAAAAACTCACAAACTCCATAATCACAAGTTAAAAATTATATTAAGTGATTTAAAAATACAATAGTCTTTTAAATAACATCATATATGATATATCATTTACATATAGATTTTTAATAATCATATGATACCATAAATATCTTCTAATATATAAAAATGCTATGTTTATTCCTCACATGTAAAAATAGAAGTTATCAAAGTCAAACGAAATTGTATTATCTATTATTTGAAAATATTAATATCATATGCAAAGTTATCATTACATATACAAAAGAGAGCTCTGAGTAAACCTGGATATAATTCCATCTATTTAAAACACTAAAGATCTACTGACCATATATTTGAACTGTCTTTTGCTTTTGTCACCTGCATGACTCTAAACATAAAATCAAAAAAAAACGTAGCTTATAGCTAACAACACCTGCACTAGAAACTGGAAGAAATCATGCTTCTTTCTCTAAAAGCTAGACTTTCTATTCCACTTTGCATATATTTAAATATTTGTTGCATACATTTTTTATCTTGCTCACACAACACACTTACTATGATTATGAGAAGACAAAACTTCTCAAAACTGCTCAAACAATTAATGTTACAATTTGTACTTAGTTTCTCCATTGCCTGTGTTTTAGTGCATTTAGACATATTAGAAGATATTGTAAGATATAATTAATCTCCTTACAAAATTACAAAACTGCTTAAACATGCAAAATAAAATGCATAGACAATGAAAATAATAAAGTTTTATCTAGAATATATAAACTTTTGGTTGCTAAAGGGATTAATTACATTTAGAAAAAAAATATAAATATCAAGCTCAAGATAAAGAACTACAAAAACTCTTTAAGATCTTAAGTTTAAAAAAATTTGTGACTTTTTTTATATTCAGTTATTTCAAAATAATTGAGAAAGTATATCATTCATGATTTTGCTTTAAAAAAGTAAGAATAATATTAAATTTGAAGATAAATTGACATCAGTAGAAAATGTTGGAAGCAAAGTTAATTTTGTGTTTTTCGTTGTTGTCACACTTTTATTATTTTCTTCCATATACAATCAAAACTTTATGGTTTAAATAAATTCATTTAGAGTATGTTCCATATTCATATTCAGTCATTATTTTTGTTTTTCTCAATGTGTAAAACATGAGATCTTCATATAATTGTCAATGAATTTAATCATTATTAATATCATGTTTTTATCAGGCTGATAAGGTGAATTATTTCCGTATTTTCATCAATGTTGGCATGGATAAATTTATATACATCAGTAACTTAAATGAAAAGATGGATCCATTTTATTTTTGGCCTTTGTTAAATAAATAACAGAGTATTCTTTATTTGTAGCCTTAATAAGAGTGCCAGTAACTTCTTTCATTACATATATATTGAGTTATACTAATTTAATATTTTCTCAATGCATAGTTTTATTGCATCAAAAAGTTGATTATATGTTTATATTGTTTATATTAGAATTTCTTCTACTTTTGTATAAACTTTAATATTCAAATTTTTTTCTAGAATCATTAAAAGCATGAAGAATTAGAGTCTTCTATATTGAAAAACAAATATCACAGAAGAATAATTAACATGAATTATGACTGGAAAATATTATCACTTTCACATTTATTTTGCGTTTAAAACATCCTGTTAGTTGTTTTTTACTTTTTTAAATTCAATTATTCTTGTAAATGGCTTTCCCAATGTGTGTATATATAAGAGTATATAATCATACATTAGTAATAATAAATAATTTAGAAAATCATATACCATTAAAATACCAGGAAAATAGCAAACTTATATTAAAATTCCCTCACAACCATGGTTTTACCCATTTTAAATAGACCATAGGCAAAAGTATGGCATATTTGTAATGGGTGAAATCATGCTTTGTGAGTTTATAAGTTTATTTCATAATATTTTAATGTTGAATGATTTTCTACTTTATATATACATACTAAAATCGTATCCGCATGCAACAATCATCATCAAAGGATATTTATGGAGGTTGTAGAAATTTTAATAAGACCAAACTGCATTAACAAACATAAAAAACAATAAAAATACTACCCATACAGAAGATGTTTTACACAAATGAATATCCCCCCCCCCCAATCAACAACCACATGATACAATTATTGTCTTTGCAACAATGACATGAATATTATTTTACCTAGTGGAAAGCAAGGGTTATCTTGTCAAAATGTCTGCTGTTTTACTTTACTTTTATTTTATTTTATTAAACATGATTTTTCTGAAAAACATGATTTACAATACATCTTTTGCCCATAAAAGCAGTCACTTTAACATATATATATATAATTATCAACCATTATCAATCCACTGCTATTGAATCGATATTAAATTGACATGCACTCTGCGGTTAATAAAAACGTGTGATCTATTTATTATATATAAGGATTTGTTTATATATATATTCACTAGATGGAGCTTACCACTAGATCCAAACAAGCTTTAATTATAAGTGCCTATCATCATCATCAACCATTATCAATCCACTGCAGGATGAAGGTCTCTCCAAGTTTAATCCATCTTCTCCAATCTTTAGCTTCTCTTCTCCACATCACTCCTGCACACTTTCTTATTTCATCCATCCATCTTACATGTGGTCTCGTTCTGGATCTTTTACAATCTCTTGAAATCCAATTTAAAATTTCAATTGGCCATCTCTGAGGTCAGTAACACCTGTTTGTTCTCTTACCCATACATTGCGTTTTCAATCTCTTTGTGTTACTCCCAACATACATCTCTCCATACTTCTTTGAGTGGTCTGAAGTCTCTGTATTGCTCTTCTATTAAGTATCCAAGTCTCAGATCCATAAGTAAGAACTAGTAAAACACATTTGTTAAAAACATTCCTTTTCAAAACCATAGGCATATTTCCTTTTAGTATCAAGTTATTTCTACCAAAAGCACTCCAACCAGGTTTAATTCTATGATTAACTTCTTCCATTATGTTTCCATCTGTATTAAAAATCTGACCAAGGTATTTGTAACTGTTAACTTTTTCTAATTCATCATAATCAATCTTTATTTTCATATTTTGAACAAATCGATTAAACATTACTTTAGTCTTTTGAACATTTATCTTTAGTCCTACTTCCCTACTTTCATCTGATAATTCCTGAAACATATCCCACAGTTCTAAAGCATTATTTGCAAAAACAACTACATCATCTGCGAAATCTAAATGACTTAAATAATCTCCATTTACTTTCACTCCTTTATTTTCCCATTTTAATCCACAAAATACTTTTTGCAGCACTGCTGTAAAAAGTTTTGGAGATATGGAGTGACCTTGTCTTACACTTTTATCAATGTTGACTTTCCCAGTATCATTATGTAATCTAATTGTTGCTGTTTCATTTTTATAAATATTCTTCAAAATATGACAATATCCTGAATCTATACCTTGATGATCCAATGCTTTAATCACTGAAGAAATGTTTATAGAATCAAATGCCTTTTCATAATCTACAAATCCAAAACATAATGACAACTCATATTCATTTGTCCTTTCTATAACTTCTCTCAACACCTGGATATGATCTACTGTACTAAAACCACTTTTAAATCCAGCTTGTTCTTTTGATTGGTGGAAATCCAATGTTCTCTGTAAACGAATTGTAATTATCTTGGTAAAAATTTTATATAAAACTGATAAAAGGCTGATAGGTCTGTAATTTCTAATATCTTCTTTATCACCTTTTTTAAATATTAATATTATTACTGCATTCTTCCAATTATCCGGTACATCTTTATCATTTAGACATTTGGTATATAACTTGCTAAAAAATTTTCTATTTCTTCACCTGCTTCTTTTAATATATCAATTATAATTCTATCATTACCTGGAGCCTTTCCCTTCTTCATACATTTAATTGCATGTCTCACTTCTTCATTTAAAATTCTGGGCAATTCGGAAGATGTAATAGGTATAGGAGGTACTTGTTCTTTATTACTATATAATTCTTGATAAAAATCTTCTACTAACTTCATGATGTCATCTCTCTTTTTAATAACAATTCCATCTTTTTTTCTTATTGCAGATATAAATTTCCTACCAATACCAAAATGTTGTTTTACATTCTTAAGACTTTTATTTTCTTCTACAGCTTTCCTTGCTAGTTCACAATTATACTTTCTTATATCATTTTCAACTCTTTTCCACAACATTTTACAAAATTCGAGATATTCAATTCTTTTTAATGCATCATTTTTGTATATCTTCATATTCCTTCTTTTTTTCATAAATTCTCTAGTCTCAGTAGAAATTTTATTGGTCAATTGCTGCTTTTTTCTACCAGCTATCTTTGTTGCAGTTTTTAAAAGTGTATCAGTTAGTTTCATATTAATTTCATTCAAATCTGAATCATGCTCAAAATCTACTAATACTTGAAACCGATTTCTAAGTTCTAATTTAAATTCATTAGAATGTTTCTGAAGATTAGGAATATTGACTGTAAATATTGGTTTTTCTTAATAATTTTTGTCTCTCTAGTTTCACATTAACACGTATCTTACACCTTACTAATCGATGATCACTTCCTGTGTTAAATTTACTAAGAACATTACAATCTTGAAATATGTATTTCCTATTAGTCAAAATATAATCCAATTCTGCTGTACCTTCATTTGGATGCTTCCATGTCCATTTCCTTTTAACATTTTTCTTAAAAGAAGAATTCATAATATAAAGTTTTTCTTTTTCTGCAAACTCCACAAGTCTATGTCCTCTCTCATTTCTATTACCATAACCAAAATTATCTACAGCACTTTCATCTTTCATTTGTTTACCAAATTCTAGCATTAAAGTCTCCCATAACGCTTTTAAAATGTTGTTTACTCTGATCAAAAGCCTTTTGTACATCCATATAAAAATCTTCTACTACTTCATCACTATGAGAACTTGTTGGGGCATAAACCTGAATTATCTGCATTTGATATCTGCTATTAAGTTGTCTAACTAATCTTGCCACTCTGTCTGATACACCATCAATCTCCACAATATTGTTCTTCCACTTTTTATTTATAATGACTCGTACTCCACTTGTATTTCCAATATTTGTGCCTTTATAATAGAGTATATGTCCACTTTTTAAATCAATTGTCTCTTCACCTGTTCTTCTAACTTCACAAAGTCCAACAATGTCCCATTTAATATAAGATAGTTCTTCTTCTAATTCTTGCAATCTTTCTTCACTTGAAAGTGATCTGCAGTTGTAAGTACCTAAATAAAAAGTCATCATCAAATGGCAGCCTGGGTCCACAATCAGAGGATTCTTAGCACCCTCCACCTTTGGCCCCCAACCGCTGCCTTGGTTGGTGACTTTACAGCCTCCTGGGAATAAGGTCCATGCTTTATTTTTGTCTGTCATAATTGTATACATGTACTGGAAAAATATTTATCTTTTACACAAACATTCATTCTGCATTATCAGGCACTGAGAAGAAAGACCATGGTGTTTCTTGATCTTAAACTCAGAGGTAAAAAGCCAATAAACTCACCACGCTGGCTAATGTGTGTTGGTGAGCAGCCCATCCATGTTCATATACTATATGAATAATCACATAGTAATAACAGCTGCAACGACAAGAACGTATGGAATGGACATTAGGAATTTGCCCTGCTCAGTTCCTTTAAGGCCTCCAAGAGGAATCAAATGGTCTGCTTTCAGTTAATAGCAAACTCTGTTCTGCAGCCATATATATATATATATATATATATATATATATATATATATATATATATATATATATATATATATATATATAATTATCCACTCCATCCTATACATTTGCCATACAGGATCATGTACATGTGAATAAAGTGACATGATCTCCAGTATAGAGGTCATTTAATATTTTTACATGTATATGGTCATGTGTGGTGATTGTATAAGATAAAGTGGATGACTAAAGGAAACTTGAAAGTCTGAGTTCAAATCCCTTTTAATTACATCTAGGTTAAAGTATACATAACATGTGTATTTAAGTATTATATGTATGTACATAAGGATAATAATGCTCAAGGTTACGTATATATATATATATATATATATATATCAAAAGTCAGCAATATAATAAACAAGCCTAAGGATTCCATCCCTCTTGAATCTCATGGTGTTTATCAAATCTCATGTGAAAATTGTAAGGCTTCTTTCATAGGTATGAGTAATCGTCGCATCAGTGTTAGGAGAAATGAGCATGCTAATGCAGTTAAATAACATTCATCATCATCAGCTCTCTCACTCCATACTATGGATTCAGGTCATAAAATTAATTTTTCTAGTACCAGGATCATATCCAGATGTGATAATCTATACTAGTGCAAAATTAGAGAAACCATTGAGATACTTAAAAGGCCAGATTGTATCAATAAGTGAGATGATACAAGCAAACTTCCTCCTATTTGGAAATATTTTTTTAAAAAACATTCTTAATTTAACATTTTTGCTATTGGTGAAACTTTAACGTTTTTTTCAAATCAGTGATTGTAGCGCCTCTACAACTGTCTTTCTACTTTTTATTACTCAGTGGATGACTTGTGTTACCAAGTTGAAACGTCAGTATTTTAAAATATTTTAACATGGATGAACCCGAAAAATATGTATTTTATATATATTGAAGTGAATGTTTTCACAAATTTCTTCCAAAAATAAATATAAAAATCCACGATCCAAACTTACACCAACCTAATCAATGACCATGTGATTTAACAGTTATCTTTGCAATGACCCTTTGATTACTATTTTACCCAGTTGAAAGTGAATGTTATCTTGTTGAAACATGGGTATTTTAGTTTTCTTTAATACAGTTACTCCTTGAAAATGGCAGTTGCTATTCCGTCAAAATATCAGTGCTCAATGGAAAATAAGACACGGTATATCCCAAAAACTTATAATTTATCTACATCATATAACCGTGAAAACATTAAGTATAACATATATATATATATATACATTTGTTTATATAATTGAATAGCATTATTGCTCAAGTATTTAAAAGTAGTTTGAGAACCAGATGGGCCAGAAATTAAATTGGTCCAATAGCATTACCTCCAGAGACTGACACTATTATTATACTAAATTATAAGCCTTTTTTCAGTAAAAACAAAAATCAAAACTGCAATAATGTGTACCTAATTCTATATGAATTTTCAATTTATTATATTATAAAGAAATGCAGCCATATTGTGCAAGATTACCTGATAGACAGCTCTACTGGTTTTGATTATATTTAATTCATATTGCATTTAATCATTAACATTCTTCTATATTAAAATCAGAACATTTTTAGATTCCAATTTTAGGCTCCACATCATCTCAAATAATTAAATTACAAATCAAATTTTATGTGTTTTTAAGGATACTTTCTAAGTAAAATGTTAAGGTTGATTTACCTGTTGTTTTAGAGTTAGCTTATATACAGGTAAGCTTTAAGCATAAATGTACACTTACGCTTTATAATCGATGCTCACAGGTGAATGCTTGTAAATTTGTAAAAGGGAATGACTGCAGGTTTGTTCTCTTCTTCATATTACATACATTGTAAACACTATTTAAATAATATACTAGCTATTACAGTATATTAAAAATACTATTTATTTTTAATCACAGATGATTAAAATTGAGATTCTATCAATCTCCTTTTACAGAATGAATAAGTTTATACAATTCACTTAACAATTTATAATTCAGGCACACAATCGGTTAAAATGCTGATTTCAGCATGGAGAGCAGATGTTGGCCTATATACAGATAAGAACTAAGTGTAAGCATAAATATGCTTTTCAAACTGATGCTCTTGGGAGAATGCATGTAAATTCATAAAAGCACATAACTGGAAGCTTGTTTCCATTTTTATATTGCATACATAGTCAGTGCTACAGAGAAATCATTATTTTATTGTTTTTAAGTATAAAAGTGACCTATATTACTATCCAAAAGTGTAATACAGTTTCTACCATTAAAAACTAATTTACTGAACTAAAAACCATCTATTTTACATTCAAAGAGTCAACAGATATTAGATTGCTTGACACCCAAAAATCTAGGTGCAGTGCTCTCAGATCAAGATCTTTTCCCTAATGAAAGTGATAAGCATTAATCCAGTTGAGGTGTGTTGCATAAGTAGGCACTAAATAGGGATTTTTATGCACAAGTATTTTAGCACCTATTGACTACTATGGTTTATACTGGTGGCACTATTATATGAAGAGATCTACTACTATTTATTAGGTTATATTCCCAATATTTCTGAACTGTTTTAGTTTTTGGTCTTTACCAGTATAACCATTACATTTTCATTTACACATACTATAGCCATCTTTATTTGTTTTACATCACCTATGTTACTGATCTGGAAACAAATGCTCTTAAGCTTTTGAACCCACCCGATTTGCTTGCACAGCTGTACATGTATAACATTAGGTCAAAAGCCATATATTTTATTGATCTTAGTAGATGTAACACCATTCTGAAGTTTTAATAGAAAAAGTGTTTCTAATGTTGTATGTGCTATAGTCAATAAGCTTAAAAATCATATGATGCCTAATTTGCTACAATTTTAATAAATTGTCTTATTCAAATATTAATTTATATTTTAGCTCACACTAGCTCACCTAGCTTCTAAATTATTAGAAAATGTCTACCTTTATATTTTACTTATCAGACATTGGTCTATCCTTTTAAATATTTTTAAATATGATCTTTTAACAAACGGAATTATCTTTTTTAAGATTATTTACATCAGTTCTCTATTAATTTGAATTTTATTTATCAATATTTAAGCATATAAAAACACGTGGAATAAAGTATTACTGCAGTAATATTTGCATTACTAATTAAATGCAAATATCTCTTTCAGAACAATTCAGTTTATTAATATCATAATATAGCTTATTATGCAAATAAGATAACTAATTGCTTTACTAATACAAAATTTTTAATGAAATTAAAATTTAATACTCTCACAATACTATAATTGTATCTAGTCCTTAATCTATTATTTATACAGCACAGACTTTGTACGTAATATTAAAAAGGAATAACAAACCTCCACTCATATCTTTTATGACTTTATATGCAGTCTCTCATGAAATCATTTAAAAAAGCATAAGTATAGGCTTATGCTTAATGCTTATTTACATTTAAGCCAATCTTTTCTCACTAATGTATTGTGTGCCTGAATTATAAATTGTTAAGTGAATTATAGTCAAGCGTTGGTGGTCGAGAGGTCAGCATGGCTGCCTTACAAGTAGCTGTCCCTGGATAGCAGGTTCACTTCCCGGCCGATGCTATGGCACATGAATTATACAAACTTATTCATTCTGTAAATAGAAGAGATAGAATCATTTTTAATCACCTGCAATTAGAAATACATGGCAAATTTATTACACTAAATTCAAAATTTACTATGTATTTTTAATCACAGGTGGTTAAAAATGAGAATCTCTCTCCTGCTACAGAATGAATAAGTTTGTACAATTCACTTAACAATGTATAATTCATGCACACAATAGATTAAAGCTGTGATTTCAGAATGGGGAGCAATGGTTGGCTTATATATATTGTAACGATATATAAATATGTCGTTACATTTATTTAAAATAAAAACTTAAAAGTTCGCAAATAAAAGGAAAAAACTAAACGCTAAAATTAAAATGTTTGTTAAACATATATATATTCGCACGGATGCTAAACTTTAAAAATATTTTTTTCATAAACAAAAAAAAAAAAAGTATCTGAACGTATTTTTTTTTAATAAAAAAATACCAGATTGAAATATAAAAATATTTTAATAAAAAAATAACGTAAGTTAAAGTAAAAACAGGTATTAATTAATTCCTGTAATCTGTAAATGGAAATGATGTTTATTAATTATCTAAAAGCTGTGTAATTAAAAAGTCAGATGAAAAGTTAGATAAGAGAAGAAAGAAATTTTAGCTTGACCAATGGAAGCACTAAGCCTTGGCTCGGACCCTAACGAAAGTGATAGACTAGTGACGTTTTGTTCATTGAATCCTTGTGGATAATATAAAAAGGGAAATACAGTTTTTTTCGGACAGTTCCAGCGTTGTGTGTTTGAGAGATGTGGTATGACGCACATACCACACTCTCTATAAAAAAAAAAAAAATGAAAAGACTGTGATACCTTGAACCAGCTATTGCCATCTCCAGAACATTACCTTCCAATGGAGGCGTCATGGGAATTGAAAGCAGAGGCCTGGACTCTTATACCATAAGCTATATGAAATGAACAATTGTTAAAATCAATCAAGAACTTTCGTCAAGTTTTACAAATTGATAAACAAGCCAACTGAAATGTTAAAACGGACTCTTATCTGACTTTTGTAAGTTTTTAAATCAAATTAATAATGTTTAATTTTATATGTTTTCCGATTGATAAACATCATTTCCATTTTTTTTTCTTATTGTAAAGATTAGTTAAATGTATGAAATTTAAGTTGTTTATAGACGCTTGCATGGATTCGTTTGCGGTTAATTATATTTTGGTTTTCATATTTGATCAAAATATATAGACATTCGATAAATAATGATACCTTACGGTGAGTATCTAAAATGTATTTATTCGGATGTCTTTTAAGTTATTGGTGACAACGCAAGTATCTTATGGTGAATACTATTGGGTTACTTATAAGTTTCCCTCTGCGATTGTCGGTATCAATAATTTTGTATTTTGATCGTTTATGTTTATTTTGAAATGTTTTTGACCGTGGAATCTATGTAATCGATCTATACCCAACATTTTTAAACAAATCTGTGCGAACGTATTTAAATGTTAAAATTAAGTCGGGCGTGAATGGCTATATAGTTTTGTAAAGTTGTATTAAGGGAGGGTAATCTTAGGTTATTCATTTCGTAGTTGAATTGGTTCAATGGATTGGATATATTTGTGTAATTAGTAGATGTAGTATGAGGTCTGCTACGGGCAGGATTATAGATATATGCCACACACCCTCTGTTTGCCTATGGATGGGTTTGTAAGTCGGCAGAAGACCGCAGTCCATTCCTATGGAGTTTTTTGTTTATTGATCTACTTGCCAACAGATGTCACATTCCTGTTGGTGGAGAGTCAATGTCTTCTCTATTTCTACTTATTGTTCAGATGTACATTCCTGACAATATAGTATTTTGTGTTGTCGTATCATGCTACATTGAATACATGAATGTATCAGATGGATTGGCG
Organism: Epiperipatus broadwayi; assembly: GCA_028023455.1. Lineage (NCBI taxonomy): Eukaryota > Metazoa > Onychophora > Udeonychophora > Euonychophora > Peripatidae > Epiperipatus > Epiperipatus broadwayi. The sequence goes on from JAQFVV010012599.1 coordinate 197,431, forward strand.
CCAGTTGATTGCGAAATTTGTTGCCTAAGGTTAAATCAGGGAAGAATATTTTCCTTTCAAATGCAGACCTATGTAGTCTATTCATACTCGACCCTCTAAATAAATAGTAAACTCATTATTTGCAATCTACTTAAATTTAGAATAAAAGATCAATATAAAAGTTAAATTTATTCCTCAAAATTTAAATATTATTTTATATGTGCGTAAATAAATATTTTTATGTGTTAATTTCTGGCAGTGGCTTTTATTTATTGACATTTAAGATATAAATTAAGATATAGATTTTTATCTCTGTGTCTCCGCTGAGCTAGTGACTTGGGCTAACGACCGGAATATTTAAATAAAGTGGAATCTTAACAGCGCGTATCTGCCTACTTTATAAATTTTTCTAGGCTCAAATGCCTAGATGGCGCCCTTGTAGTTGCAGATATTGTTTTTGCGGTTAGATTCGATCTTCACTTTCATTCCGATTGGTACAAACTGGCGCCCAACATGGGGCCGATCTTTAATAAACACGAGTGCCCTGAGAATTTTAAAAGTGAATCATGCCCGTAAATTTTTTTTCTGAAATAGTATAAATAGATTTGTTGTATTGACGTGGAGTTACACTTTGAAATTTTGTCTTAAAGGTACTGCCAGTCGAAAAATTGCGCATATGTAGAGATAAATTCGAGGAATAAAAAGTAATAAATAAAATGTAATTAATAAATATAAATCATAATTTTTTTTTAAAAAGTCTTGTTTAAAATCTAATCGTTTAACTTGCCTAAATAATACTTAAAGGTTGGAGAAATGAAACTTGGAAGGGAGGGGGCAGAAATTTAGCTGGTAGTAAGGAATCATCAGTCAACTTTTTTTTTTTTATCATTATATTTGTAATTACTGTTTTGTCTTTTAAAAAAAAAAAAGTTTTGTCCTTTTGAAATTTCATATATAACAAATTTGTGTAACGTAATTACTAACACTAAGTAAATTCTTTTTTTTTTTAATGTTTTTGTTTTTTGAGGAAGTTTACTGATATGTAACGATATATAAATATGTCGTTACATTTATTTAAAATAAAAACTTAAAAGTTCGCAAATAAAAGGAAAAAACTAAACGCTAAAATTAAAATGTTTGTTAAACATATATATATTCGCACGGATGCTAAACTTTAAAAATATTTTTTTCATAAACAAAAAAAAAAAAAAAAGTATCTGAACGTATTTTTTTTAATAAAAAAATACCAGATTGAAATATAAAAATATTTTAATAAAAAAATAACGTAAGTTAAAGTAAAAACAGGTATTAATTAATTCCTGTAATCTGTAAATGGAAATGATGTTTATTAATTATCTAAAAGCTGTGTAATTAAAAAGTCAGATGAAAAGTTAGATAAGAGAAGAAAGAAATTTTAGCTTGACCAATGGAAGCACTAAGCCTTGGCTCGGACCCTAACGAAAGTGATAGACTAGTGACGTTTTGTTCATTGAATCCTTGTGGATAATATAAAAAGGGAAATACAGTTTTTTTCGGACAGTTCCAGCGTTGTGTGTTTGAGAGATGTGGTATGACGCACATACCACACTCTCTATAAAAAAAAAAAAATGAAAAGACTGTGATACCTTGAACCAGCTATTGCCATCTCCAGAACATTACCTTCCAACGGAGGCATCGCGGGAATTGAAAGCAGAGGCCTGGACTCTTATACCATAAGCTATATGAAATGAACAATTGTTAAAATCAATCAAGAACTTTCGTCAAGTTTTACAAATTGATAAACAAGCCAACTGAAATGTTAAAACGGACTCTTATCTGACTTTTGTAAGTTTTTAAATCAAATTAATAATGTTTAATTTTATATGTTTTCCGATTGATAAACATCATTTCCATTTTTTTTTTTCTTATTGTAAAGATTAGTTAAATGTATGAAATTTAAGTTGTTTATAGACGCTTGCATGGATTCGTTTGCGGTTAATTATATTTTGGTTTTCATATTTGATCAAAATATATAGACATTCGATAAATAATGATACCTTACGGTGAGTATCTAAAATGTATTTATTCGGATGTCTTTTAAGTTATTGGTGACAACGCAAGTATCTTATGGTGAATACTATTGGGTTACTTATAAGTTTCCCTCTGCGATTGTCGGTATCAATAATTTTGTATTTTGATCGTTTATGTTTATTTTGAAATGTTTTTGACCGTGGAATCTATGTAATCGATCTATACCCAACATTTTTAAACAAATCTGTGCGAACGTATTTAAATGTTAAAATTAAGTCGGGCGTGAATGGCTATATAGTTTTGTAAAGTTGTATTAAGGGAGGGTAATCTTAGGTTATTCATTTCGTAGTTGAATTGGTTCAATGGATTGGATATATTTGTGTAATTAGTAGATGTAGTATGAGGTCCGCTATGGGCAGGATTATAGATATACGCCACACACCCTCTGTTTGCCTATGGATGGGTTTGTAAGTCGGCAGAAGACCGCAGTCCATTCCTATGGAGTTTTTTGTTTATTGATCTACTTGCCAACAGATGTCACATTCCTGTTGGTGGAGAGTCAATGTCTTCTCTATTTCTACTTATTGTTCAGATGTACATTCCTGACAATATAGTATTTTGTGTTGTCGTATCATGCTACATTGAATACATGAATGTATCAGATGGATTGGCGCCAGTTGATTGCGAAATTTGTTGCCTAAGGTTAAATCAGGGAAGAATATTTTCCTTTCAAATGCAGACCTATGTAGTCTATTCATACTCGACCCTCTAAATAAATAGTAAACTCATTATTTGCAATCTACTTAAATTTAGAATAAAAGATCAATATAAAAGTTAAATTTATTCCTCAAAATTTAAATATTATTTTATATGTGTGTAAATAAATATTTTTATGTGTTAATTTCTGGCAGTGGCTTTTATTTATTGACATTTAAGATATAAATTAAGATATAGATTTTTATCTCTGCGTCTCCACTGAGCTAGTGACTTGGGCTAACGACTGGAATATTTAAATAAAGTGGAATCTTAACAGCGCGTATCTGCCTACTTTATAAATTTTTCTAGGCTCAAATGCCTAGATGGTGCCCTTGTAGTTGCAGATATTGTTTTTGCGGTTAGATTCGATCTTCACTTGGTACAATATATATATATATAAGACATATTTTGCAGGTTCATCCATGTTAAAATATTTTAAATACTGACGTTTCGACTTGGTAACACAAGTCATCCACTGAATGATAAAAAGTAGAAAGACGGTACAATTACTGATTTGAAAAAACGTCAGTATTTAAAATATTTTAACATGGATGAATCCGCAAAATATGTCTTTTATATATGCAACCCGTGTAAATCTTCGTAACAACATATATATATATATATATGCTCTAAATATAAGTGTACACTTATGCTTTTTAAGCTAGCTCAGATGAATACATTTGTAAAAGCATATGATCGGAGGTTTGTTTCTTCTTTATAATATTATATCTAGTTAACTAAATTATATCTATTGAGAAAGAGTTTCTTTTTGTTTTAATCATATACAAATAGAAGGCTCACTACAAACCACCAGATTTTATCTAAAATTATACTTTATCCTAATTATTATAAGAAACAATGTTATGAGATTTCAAAGCACTAACTAAAATAATAATAGATTCCAAAACATTATATTATTAGATAATAACACAAAGATAGAAGACAACAAAGATTAAATAGATTTTCAAGTGGTATTATTCTTTACTCTTTTTAAGATGTTGCTAGCCCAACCAGTGCCAATCTTAGCATAAGAGTCAAACTTATATGCTTAAATACTTGAAGATCAAATTTTTAAGACAATGCTCAGACCAACTGAGCTATTATTCTGTTATTGTTTCAACTCAATGCATTACTGCAATGAATTTAATATCTTTTTAAAAATTATAAGATATTTTTAATCAGCAAAGAATCTTATTAAAATTCTCCTATTTTTTCCATATTTATACTAATATTTGTCATCCTCTGAATTATGTGTTGGTTTTCTGTCTTAGAAAAAGTAATTTAAACAATATGAGATTATAACCAAGTTATAATACTTGATTACCATTTGTGGAATTTGCCTTTATTTATTATTCACTTAATGGCATTATTTATTACATTTTAATTTTAATATAAAACATTTACTTTACTATATATTCTTACCTACTAAAATTCACAAAGTAATTATGGACACATTTTTATACATTTTACCCATACTATGATTACCATTACAGATATTAATTATAGTGATAATTAATAATATAGCAATTAATATTTTTGTAATTTTAACATATGAGTGAAAAGTAGTTGTTTCTCCAATATTATAATTATAGTAAATAATATTTTACCCCATATTTTTATAACTATATGTAAATTAACTGTACACATCAACAAGTTGTAAAATATTTATTCACAACTAGTTTACCAGTTCTTACTTATGGATCTGAGACTTGGACACTTAACAGAAGAGCAATGCAGAGACTTCAGACCACTCAAAGAAGTATGGAGAGATGTATGTTGGGAGTAACCAGAAGAGATTGCAAATGCAATGTATGGGTAAGAGAACAAATAGGTGTTACTGACCTCATTGAAAAAATTAAAAGATTGGAGTTGGGCTGGACATATTGCTAGAAGAGATGATAATAGATGGACAATTGAAATTTTAAACTGGATTCCAAGAGATTGTAAAAAACCCAGAAAGAGACCACATATAAGATGGATGGATGAAATAAGAAAGTGTGCCGCGGTGATGTGGAGAAGAGAAGCTAAAGATCGGAGAAGATGGATTAAACTTGGAGAGACCTTCATCCTGCAGTGAAGTGATAATGATTGATGATGATGATGAGTATCTAGTAAGTCTAATGTTAAATTAGATTTGTTCACTTTAAAATATAGACAGGTTCTATTTCAGAACAATCTTTTAACAACACAAAAAGATTTAATCAAAAATTTTATCAAGAAATAAAGTCAAAGGTATTCTCACTGTATACATCCAGCTCATAATTTGATTCAAAAATGAAATAATTTGTTCTTTATTTTAAAATATATAACTTTTTATAACTATTACAATTCACTTGTCTATCTATATTACATACAATTTCAAGCAGATATTATTGCTAGAGACTGATTGACTAGCAATTTGTTTATAGTTCTAATCAGCTTTTTAAAAAGCTTTTTTAAAATTGTGAAGTGGTCTTTGAAGCAGTTGAAACAATCCGCACCAATTAAAAAGCATTGATACAATTTGAAGTTTAAATAAGTGTACATCACTTTATTGTACATAAAGTATAATAATCTCTTTCCTAAACATCCATTGTGATAACTTAACTGATAAACATACTCAACAGGAGAGATATCATTTAAGATATATTACTGATCTTATTAATTACAATCCACTATATAACTACCAATCAATAATAAAATAAGTGCAGCAAGAATGTTTGATATTGGTTAATTATAATATTAGATCATTTTAGCCTACCCACATTTCTCATTTGTGCTTATGCGATTTTAATTCTAAAATGGCTAAAATTTGATCTTTTGGTCATGTTATTTATTGAGCATAGTTCTACAAAACTTGCACATTTATTTTTTAATTATTGGTGGAGAGTATGATTTTTTTTAAATATTCAAAATAATTCAACACTACTTATGGCATCAGGGTGTGTTGTGTGACTATTTATTGCTTGGTAATGTTAGCAATGGGTTTGGGGCTCCCCTTAGAAACCAAAATGGCATAGAACACATACTAAATCAGTACCAAATATTTTGTTTATATCAATATAATAGTTGATCACTTGCTTTTAAGTTCTTCAATATAAATATTTTAACACCAAATATTATTACTCATCTACTGCAAATTCTCAGTTACTTGTCGTTTCTAATATTTTTAAGCTAACAATCATTATAAAAGTCATTAATAAAATTCTAATTATCATATTCTTTGTTTACAATAGACATTTTTATGAGGGTTGTTTTATAATCAATACCAAATTAAAAGATTCTACACATTTTTATTTACTCATAATATTTTTTTATTACATTTGTTTTCATAAAATATACACTTATTTTACATTTTAATTTAATTAATAAAGACTGTTCATTTTTAGATTATAAGATTCCTGGCTTCTTTCTTTTTGAATCTTATTTCAGAATCCATACATTTTTTGCTCTCATTTTTTTAAAATCAATATTGTTTATTTCTTTTTCTTGTTTATTTTATACTTCATTATTATCTTTCAAAAACCAAATTTATTGTACATTTAGACCATAGAAATACAGACCAAAAAGTAAAAAAAAAAACAAGTAAATGATTATGAAATAGCATGCAAATAAAAAAAAAAGGATATATTTGAATTAATGTTTGCACAGGAAACTTTTGTGACTTGTTTGTTGTTCCAAAAATAGACCATAGAAACCCAATTTGTCTAAAGTTCATAGCAGGGAAGATTAAAATGAGATGCTGTTAGTAGGTAGTATTAATATCCGTGTTTGAGTTTTATGAAATGATGAAAAGCAACAGCCACCCAATAAACAGCAAAGTTGCGGGGAGCTCTATCCAATTGCAATGGAGTCCCAGGTTTGTGCAGCTGTGAAGGGGTCAGCAGTGCGCATATCTCTATCCCTTTCCTTGTTTAGTATTTGGAAAAATGCTGTGAATATATTATTCAAGGTCTCAGCCTGGAACACCAGCTTATAGCGCAATGCCCAGATGGAAAAGTTAATTATGGCCGAAAGCCGGATCTCAGAGAATATGCCCTTTTCAATTGCTGTCTTGAGGTTCATTTCAATTTGATTTCTTGTCATGTTTTGTTGAAAATGAGTTCTTAAATTGTTCAAAGTTGTGCATTTGAAGAGGAAGTGATTGGTAGTCTCTTCCTGTCTTTGACACAATGTGCAATTAGAGTCAAAATCTTGCCCCCTTTTATAGTGGAGGAAGGCATTTGTTGGGAGGGCATGCAGGTTCGATTTCAATAGGAAGTCCACGATTTTTGGTGGCAACTTCCAGAGCTTGGTCATCCTTATCATTCGAGGGATGTTGATTGAAAGGCAGCTGGGGATCCTCTGTTTTTGATGGTCAAGAAGATCAAACACTTCCCAATACGCAAGTTTTCTTTGAAATAGGGTTGATGTTGGTTTGATGTTATCAAAGATAAAGTTGATCTGCTGTTGAAGGAGCAAGGCACGTCCTCTGGGGGGTGGCCGATCAGTAGGTTGAATGTCCTTTTCCGGAAGTGGGCATTGAGCACGTTCATTTTCCTTGAAGATGTTGTAGAGTACATTATGGATGCGTTGTAAGTTGAATATAGTTAGCGAGTGTAGTGAGAGACCATTTAAAGTTTTGGGCTTAGGAAGCATCACATGATCACATCTCCAATATTAGCACATAATTGTTTATAAACAAAGCAAAGCAAAACTCCATATAGTAATGCCACCTGTGCTAAACAGAGTAATCAATGGATACCAGAAGGCTTGTGCATAAAATGCCTATCTAATGCCTACTCATCTAATATCCCTAGACTAGTTTCTGGCTTTGGCCTTCATCAGTGAGGAGCTTTGGATCTGAGAGCACTGCATCTAGATCTTAGGATCTAATGCAACTCTCTAGCAACCACCTTTTATCTCTACTTAACTACAAAACCATGACCATGAAATTGAAAACACAAAAAATTATTTTCAATCTAAGCTCAATAGCTTATATAGTCATATGGGTCTGAACTCAGTTCAGCACCCATACATTTTGGTGTCTTTGGCTCTTTAACAACCATAGCCACCACTACCCTATTAGGCAGGATTGGTGTTAAACCAGCAAGCATCACATGATCACATCTCCAATATTAGCACATAATTGTTTATAAACAAAGCAAAGCAAAACTCCATATAGTAGTGCCACCTGTGCTAAACAGATTATTCAATGGATACCAGAAGGCTTGTGCATAAAATCCCTATCTAATGCCTACTCATCCAATATCCCCAGACTAGTTTCTGGCTTGTGGCCTTTGTCAGTGAGGAGCTTTGGATCTGTCAAAGGCCACAAGCCAGAAACTAGTCTGGGGATATTGGATGAGTAGGCGTTAGATAGGGATTTTATACACAAGCCTTCTGGTATCCATTGATTATTCTGTTTAGCACAGGTGGCACTACTATATGGACTTTTGCTTTGCTTTGTTTATAAACATTTCAATTATTTTTATAAATCACTTTATTTTTTAAATTTTATGTTTATATTTTATATGTGGAAAAAAATTATTCAAGCAAATTGTTGATATAAAAAACAAATTTAAACTCTTGTTATTCATTAACACTAATACATCGTTATTAATAAATGTAAAATATTCATTTAATTAAAAATCATATAGGAAAAAGTTATAATCAGTATTCTTATAAAAAAGCTATTGAATAATATTAAAAATTTAAATCTAAAAACATTTTACTATCAAACTTTTTTTATATAAAATGTTTAAGAGCTGAAGCTTTCTGTTTGACTGATCTCGGGATTTTCTTTAATCCCATACTAATTTAATACACTTTACAGGCTTACCCACATCTACACATATATATGTAATATATAAGGGATTCGAACTCAGACTTTCACACGACCCTTAACTCTCCATGCCATCTCATATTGCTCAACCTGATCATACACATGTTAAAAAAAATAAATAATCACCAATATACGTATTTCATGCTAAATCAGCAACCATCCGTTGTCAGCACCATGTCTCTCCCAAATAAATTTTATTCTAAATCATGTAGTTTTATAGCCATAAATTTATTTATAAATAATAATTTGACTTACGTTATGAGACTTTATTATGTAGGCTATTGCAGTTGTTTTGGACAACTTTCAATAATATTTAAAACTTTACCAATAAATCATTGATTGATCTTATAAAAAATAATTTAATTATCTCACTCTACTTTTCAAATTTCAAAATTAATATACTAAACGATTTACCCCTTCTCTTTTATACATTTCAAAACTTAGTTATTCCAATTCTTATATTCTTTATATATATATGTCAAAGCATTAACCGGGAAGTGAACTAAGGCCGGCTTCTTAGAAGGCAGCTATGCTAGCCGCTAGGCCACCAGCGCTTGACAATTATTATATTCTTTAATAATGTTTTTAACGGACCTTAATTGATGCATTATTTTTATATTTTACAATTAATCATAATTTTTTTAAATGAATAAATCTAGAGTGATATTAATGGCATCTGTTCTTTTTTAGTAGATTTGACAGTGTATTAATATATATATATATAAGTCTTATTTTTAATATATATATATATAAGTCTTATTTTGAATAGGAATCAAATATTGTGAAAACAATCTTAGCAAATTAGAAAATGTATTCACCTGCATATATATTTTTTCTTTTATTTCTTTTTTTTTTAAGATTAAATAAAAGTATAAAATATTTTAATTTTTCTTTTTTAATTTTTTTCTAGATGGTTTTGTAATTCAAATTTCTTTAGCTTGATAAAATGAATAGAATAAAATTTTCTATTATAAAAAAAGTTTTATGAGTGATTTGAAATTACGTATTACATGAGCACACATAAATGGGAGTCTTTGAGATATGACCACTTGGAGAAAAGGTGTACTAATCCCAGACATGGTTTATAGTTTTCACTCAATAATCCTCATTTTAAAAATAATATATACATATATAAAAGTCTGAAGTTGAAAAAGAAAGTCTACTTTAAGGCCAAAATCTCTCCTTAGAAAAGTAGTGAATGAAAAGATATTATTAATTGGCTGGTTACTATGATTTGTTTTTTTTTACTTTCTAAATAAAAGTGACTATACATAAATATATGTTATGAAGAATAATTCGATTTTAAAAATATGAAATAGACATGTTCAAAAATCGTTAACATGGAAATGAAAAATCGATACGTGTTTTATAGATTTACAAAGGTTAATTGATGGGACTGTTATGGATATTCTATAAAGGAAAAAAAAAAAGGTAATACATATTTATAAATAGATGAAAAGATTAATTTTGAAATATCAGAAAAATTGTATGATTGATAGCAATGAAATATAATGTAAATAAGTTAAAATTGTTTTTAAAACCTTCATCGATCATCATCATTTCCAATTCTGATCAATTTACTGCAGGATAAAAGTCCCTCCAAGTTTAATCCGGTTTCTTTACTCTCTAGTTTTTCTTCTCTACATCATCCCATCACACTTTCTGATTTCATTCATCCATCTCACATGTGGTCTTTTTCTAAGTCTTTTACAATCTCTTGGAATCCAATTTCAGATTACAACAGTCCGTCTAATATTATTTTTTCTAGCAATATGCCCAACCAAGATCCACTTCCATCTCTTAATACTTTCAGTGATATCAGTAATATATTTCTCACCCATAAATTTTATTTCATAAATCTGTCCATACTTTGATGATTGGTCTAAAGTTTCTGTGTTACTCATGTGTTAAGTATCCATGATTTCACATCAATAAGTAAAAATTGGTAAAAAAACATTTATATAAAAAAGATCTTTTTAAAACACGTAAGCAGATTGTTGCAAATATTAAGTCATTTCTACCAAATCTACTCCACCCAAGTTTGTCTATGATTATTTTAATCCATTATCTTACCATCTGTATTAGTATTCTGAAAAAGTATTTATAGTTGCTGTCTTCTAATTTATCATTATCAATCTTTATTATCTTCTTTTGAGAAAGTCCATTCACCATTACTTTAGTCTTTTTAGCATTTATCTTTAGCCCTTTCCTTTCCATCTGATATCTTTTGCAGCATTTTCTTCAGATCTGAAGCATTATTTGCAAAAACAATTATATCATCTGCAAATCTAGGTGACTTAAATAATTTCCATTTACGTTTACTTCCTTAGCTTCCCACTTTAATCCACAAAATACTCTTACAAAACTACCATAAATAGTTTTGGAGTATAATCATCCTGTTTCATTCTCTTTTCTATAATAATTTTCCTAATATTTTTATGCAATATAATCATTACTGTTGGACTTTAATCAATATTCTTCAAAATATGACAATATTCTTGGACTATACCTTGATGATTCAATGCTTTAATCACAATACAAATACTTACAGAATCAAATGTCTTTTCACATTCTACAAATCTAAAGTGTAATGGCAATTCATGTTCATTGTTTTTTTATAACTTCTGCCAATATATGTATATGATCCACTGAACTAAAATCTCTTCTACATCCAGTCTGTTCTTTTGGTTGATTTAAATCTAAAGTTTGTTCTAGACAAGTTGTAATTATTCTTGTAAAAATTTTGTATAGAAGTGATAAAAGATTGTAGATCTGTAATTTCTAATATTTTCTTAATTATCTTTTTAAATAGTAGTACACCTTCTTCTAATCATAAGATATATCCTTACTATTTAGATGTTTGGTATATGATTTTGATAACAATTTTAATATTTCTACACCTGCAACTTTTAAGGTATCAATTATAATTTCATCATTACATGAAGCTTTATAATTTTTATAGTTTTAATTGCATGAATCCTGTGCCATTCAGAAGATATAGTAATTGTAGGGAATACTTTTTCTAGTTCTTTATTTTGAAATAATTTTTAATAGAACTCTTCCAGATATTTCATAATATCATTTATCTTTTTAGTAATAGTTCCATCTTTTTTTCTTGTTACAGAAATGTTTCCTGTTGTTTTACACTTTTGAGACTTTTATTTGCTTCTGTAGCATTCCTTGTTAATTCACAATTATATTTTCTTATATCATTATTAACATTTTTTATATCATTTTATGAAATTCTAGATATTGAATTCTTTTAAATGCAACACATTTTATATATTTTTTTCTTTTCTTCATAATATGTCTTCATTCAATATAAAATTTCCTTGCCAATTGCTGCACTTTTGTATCAGATACTTTTGCTGCAGTTTTTAATAGTGCTACAGTTATCTTCCTATTGATTTCATTCAAATCTTAACTATCTTTTAAATCTGTTGATGTTTCTAAACAATTTGCAAGGTCCAATTCTAATTTATTGGAATGTTTATGAGGGTTGGGAATATTATCTAGTGTTATTCTTAATTATTTTCATCTCTCTAATTTTGTATTATCATATATCTTGCCTGTTATGTAATTGAAGATTACTTCTTATATTGAAATTTATTTTGAACATTACAATCTTGAAACATATATTTTCTGTTAAACAAAATATAATTAAATTCTGTTGCATCTTCATTTGGATGCTTCTATGTTCATTTCTGCTTAGCACATTTCTCAAATAAAGATTTCCAAATATAGAATTTTTCTTTGACTGCAACTCCACAAATCTGTATTCTCCCTCATTTCTATCACTATATCCAAATTTATCCACAACATTTTTATCTTGCAAACGTTTCCCAATTTTAGATTAAAGTTTACCATGTCAATTTAAAAACGTTGTTTGGTCTGATTAAAAAATTTTTAGACACTCATGTAGAAATTCTCTACTTCTATGTCCAAAGAGAATTTATAATCATTCGTAAATGAGTATTTGGTATTTTTTTTTTTTTTTTATTCTAAGAAAAAAGAGAAATGGCTAAAAAAGTTATAAAACAAAGAATGAAATATAAAACATGATTGCATCCATAATTGCTTTGATTGTAATTGAAGAATGAAAATGTGGTAGTACAACTATATAATACTATTGTCAAATTACTGCAGAGTGATTGTTCATGGTATGAGAAGTTCATAAAATGATCTTATTTAAAATATTTTGTGTTTAATGTTAATTTAGATGGGGTACACTGACTATCTTCTGTACAGAATATAAAACTCATATTTGATGCTTAAACATGTTAATAATATAACTTATTGCAGATAGAATTATGGTTATATAAAACAAAAAGCATTCAAAAATAGCGAGTTCTTGTACACATGAGTTGTTTTCGATGAATGAAGACTAAAGAAAACTGACTTAATTGGTATGTAAATGAGAAAAATTTATTAAGTAAAGTTAAACATACATATTTTATTGACAGAATCAATAAAAATAGAAAGTGGAAACAATATAAATATGAAAAAATTAAATAAAAGCTTTTGAATAAATAGATATAAAAAAAATAAAAAATATAATATTAAAATTAATAATTTATTAATAATAAAAATTAAATAAAAACAATTTACTATAAAAGGAACTACTATAAAATAAAATTAGAAAGTTAACTTTAAATAGGTTTATTTTTATTATAATTAAATCACTTTTTATATTCCCACATAATTAAATGGGAATACCACACATACACGTGTTTGATTTTGATAAAACAAAATTCTATCAGCTTTAATTGATTCTACAGTCATATATATATATATATAATAAGTGAATATCCATCATTTGTTATTGAGCACTAGTCTTATATGTCTTTCAATTATTACTTTTATCTCTATTACTTTACGACAATAGTCTAGATAATTATTTGAAGTGTAAAACATGACAAGTGAATATACTGTGTATTTATATCTGCCAAATTGTTAATATTCTTTATAGTAGAAACTATATTCATTAACACGCACACACACATACACATATATATATATATCATCAACAATTATCAATCCACTGCAGGATGAAGGTCTCTCCAAGTTCAATCCATCTTTTCCGATCTTTAGCTTCTCTTCCCCACATCAACCCTGCACACTTTCTTATTTCCTCCATCCATCTCACATGTGGACTCTTTCTGGGTCTTTTACAATCTCTTGGAATCCAGTTTAAAATTTCAATTGTCCATCTACTATCATCTTTTCTAGCAATATGTTCAGCCCAACTCCACTTCAGTCTTTTAATTTTTTCAAGGAGATCAGTAACACCTGTTTGTTCTCTTACCCATACATAGTGTTTTCAATTTCTTCTTGTTACTCCCAACATGCATCCCTCCATACTTTTTTCAGTGGTTTGAAGTCTCTGTATTGCTCTTCTATTAAGTGTCCAAGTCTCAGATCCATAAGTAATAACTAATAAAACACATTTATTAAAAACCTTCCTTTTCGAACACATAGGCATATTTCCTTTTAGTATCAAGTTATTTCTACCAAAAGCACTCCAACCAAGTTTAATTCTATGATTAATTTCATCCATTATGTTTCCATCTGTATTAATAATCTGACCAAGGTATTTGTAACTGTTAACTTCTTCTAATTCATCATAATCAATCTTTATTTTCATATTTTGAGAAAATCTATTAAACATTACTTTAGTCTTTTTAACATTTATTTTTAGCCCTACTTTCCTACTTTCACCTGATAACTCCTGAAACATTTCCTGTAACTCTAAAGCATTAGTTGCAAAGACAACTACATCATCTGTAAAATCTAAATGACTTAAATAATCTCCATTTACTTTCACTCCTTTAGTTTCCCATTTTAATCCACAAAATACTTCTTGCAGCACTGCTGTAAAATGTTTTGGAGATATGGAGTCACTCTGTCTTACACCCTTCTCAATGTTGTCTTTCCTACTATCATTATGTAATCTAATTGTTGCTGTTGCATTTTTATAAATATTCTTTAAAATATGACAATATCCTGGATCTACACATTGATGATCCAATGCTTTAATCACCGAAGAAATGTTTTATAGAATCAAATGCCTTTTCATAATCTACAAATCCTAAGCATAATGGCAACTCATATTCATTTCTCCTTTCTATAACTTCTCTCTATACCTGGATATGATCTATTGTACTAAAACCACTTTTAAATCTAGCTTGTTTTTTTGGTTGGTGGAAGTCCAGTGTTCTCTGTAGACGAGTTGTAATTATCTTAGTAAAATTTTTATATAAAACTGATAAAAGACTGATAGGTCTGTAATTTCTAATATCTTCTTTATCACCTTTTTTAAATATTAATACTGCATTCTTCCAATCATCTGGTACATCTTTATCATTTAGACATTTGGAATATAACTTTGCTAAAAAAAATTCTATTTCTTCACCTGCTACTTTTAATATATCAATTATAATTCCATCACTACTTGGAGCCTTCCCTTTCTTCATAAATTTAATTGCATGTCTCACCTCCTCATTCAAAATTCTGGGCAATTCAGAAGATATAATAGGTATAGGAGGTACTTGTTCTTTATTACTATAAGCGCATGTGCAACAGCGTAATGCTGTGTTAAATATTACAGTTTACAAACATCGCACTATAAAAAAAAATGATTTATTTATATAATTCTTGATAAAAGTCTTCTACACATTTCATGATGTCATCTCTCCTTTTAGTAATAATGCCATCTTTTTTTTCTTATTGCAGATATAAATTTCTTACCAATACCAAAATGTTGTTTTACACTCTTTAGACTTTTATTCTCTTCTACAGCTTTCCTTGCTAGTTCACAATTATACTTTCTTATATCATTTTCAACTCTTTTCCACATCATTTTACAAAATTCTAGACATTCAATCCTTTTTAATGCATCATTTTTGTATATCTTCATATTCCTTCTTTTCTTCATAAATTCTCTAGTCTCAGTAGAAATTTTATTGGTCAATTGCTGCTTTTATCTACCAGCTATCTTTGTTGCAGTTTTTAAAAGTGTATCAGTTATTTTCTTATTAATTTCATTCAAATCTGAATCATGTTCAAAATCTACTAATACTTGAAACGGATTTGTAAGTTCTAATTTAAATTCATTAGAATGTTTCTGAAGATTAGGAATATCAACTGTAAATATTGTTTTTCTTAATAATTTTTGTCTCTCCAGTTTGCATTAACATGTATCTTACATCTTACTGATTGATGATCACTTCCTGTGTTAAATTTATTAAGATCATTACAATTTTGAAATATGTATTTTCTGTTAGTCAAAATATAATCCAATTCTGCTGTACCTTCATTTGGATGCTTCCATGTCCATTTCCTTTTAACCTTTTTCTCAAAAAAAGAATTCATAATATAAAGTTTTTTTTTCTGCAAACTCCACAAAGGAGACCCTTTGATTCTTCTTGGAGGCCTTAAAGGAACCGAGCAGAGCAAATTCCTAATGTCCACTCCATACATTCTTGTCATTGCAGCTGTTATTACTATGTGATTATTCATATAGTATATGAACATGGATGGGCTGCTGACCAACACGCATTAGCCAGCATGGTGAGTTTATTGGCTTTTTACCTCCAAGTTTAAGAATATTTTTTCAATATATACATTCATGACAGACAATAATAAATCATGGCCCTTATTCCCAGGAGGCTGTAAAGTCACCAACCAGGGTAGCGGTTGGTGGCCAAAGGTGGAGGGTGCTAAGAATCCCCTGATTGCGGACTCAGGCTGCCATTTGATGATGACTTTTTATTTAGGTACTTACAACTGCAGATCACTTTCAAGTGAAGGAAGATTGCAAGAGTTAGAAGAACTATCTTATATTAAATGGGACATTATTGGACTTTGTGATGTTAAAAGAAAAGGTGAAGAAACAATTTATTTAAAAAGTGAACATGTACTCTACTATAAAGGCACAAACATTGGAAATACATTTGGAGTAGGATTCATTATAAATAAAAAATGGAAGAATAACATTGTGGAGATTGATGGTGTATCGGACAGTGTGGCAAGATTAGTTATACAACTTAATAGCAGATACCAAATGCAGATAATTCTGGTTTATGCCCCAACAAGTTCTCATAGTGATGAAGTAGTAGAAGATTTTTATATGGATGTACAAAAGGCTTTTGACCAGAGTAAACAACATTTTAAAATTGTTATGGGAGACTTTAATGCTAGAATTGGTAAACAAATGAAAGATATATATATATACATAATTATTATAGTCAGGGTGTTAGAGTAAGATGCTGTATTCAGACTTGTATAATTAATTATGAGTTTAATAACTCTTAAGTGCCTTATTCCATCTGGTTGATAAATAAATTTCACTCTGAATTACCAACAATGTTGATAAAGATATAGTTATAAAAATCAGAGACACCAAGAATAGATGGATTCGTTTTATTCTTGATCTTTTGTTCAATATTTTGAATGCTTTTTAGTCATAGACTGGGGGAGTGTGATTTACTCTGTTTGTTTATATATATATATATATATATATATATATATATATATATATATATATATATATATATATATATATATATATATATATATATATATATATATATTGGTTATACAACTGATGGCGTACAACAACATAGTAGTGTGTGTAAATGTATTTATATATACAGTTGAAAGGAAAAGTAGAAATAAACACAGGCAAAAATTTTTTGTAGATTTTTTCTATATTACACTGGAATAACAGTTAAGAATTAAATAATTTTGAATATAAAAATATTATTATAAATTAAACCTTTAAAAAATTTCAATTAATATTTTATTAATTCTGATTTCAAAATTAAAAGGAGCATATTTTATGGGAATTATAAGATTCCTCTATTTTGATTAGTTTATTTTTTTTAATTAAAGCTTGTATAACATATTTTGATAAAAATCTTACAAAGTTGTTTTTGAAAGAATTAAGATAAATTGAAAAGTATCATTAACTTTTTTCAATTAAGATAAAGTAAAATTGTAGCTACTGTGTTTTTTAAATTTTATCTTGATTATAAAAAGGTTGAAAAAAATATTAGGGTAGTTTTTAAATCCTTCACAGATTATGACAGCATGAGGACTATAAAATTATAACTCAAGGCAAGATACAGTGGATTCAGCTTTTATTATCACTACAACAATAATAAAGTTTGTATACACAAGGAAGCCAGATCCAGTTTGTATATGGTTCACAGCCTATTTATAAATGTATTCGATGGCATAGAGACAGGTGATATCACTACAGGTCAACAGTTACTGGATTATATCTTTCTTGAAGATGGAAATAAGCCAGTCTGTTGTTTAAAAGAGATCTGCTTACCAAAAAGAGTCCATCAGCTTGTTGAAAAATTAGTTTATAGGTATACTGTTTTATCTAATATGCAGAGAAGCACAGCTAAAGGTACTGCATTGTGTATACATATATAAAATACTGCTGGTGAATAGTGTATTATATATATATTGAGAATATTATTTTTAATATTTTTTTGAGAATGACAGTTTAAATTTTTAAATTACAATTTTTAAAAGTAAATAACCCTATTCAACAGAAAATAAGATGTGTTTACAGTATCCTCTATTAAAAAAGGAAATATTTCACAAATCTTTCTATATTGAACAAAAACTTGCTGTAGTATCTTTAAAAAAATTTGCAATTAATTAAGAGTAACCTGAAAAAAAAAATCTTTTAAGAAAGACTGTTAAAGAGTGATATTCATTGAAAAGAAATAAAAACTTATTTACAATTAAGAATAGTAAGCCAATGACTTATATATATATATATATATATATATATATATATATATGCATTGGTTATGTATTGATGCTTTTGACATTGAATTAATTGTTTGGTGATAATATACTATTTAATAAGTTTATTTGCTAACTAATGAAATATCATTATGATATAAATATATGTGATTGATCACATCTGAATAGGTACACAAACATATTTAATTCATTATTATTTTTGTATCATTAAAAATGAATAGAATGTTTTTATAGAGTCACGTCTGTGTGCTGATATATATATATGAGTTTTATGTAAACCTAATGACATATTGGTAATCATAATGGGGTAGCTTATTTTTTGTATTTTAATCAAAATCAGAAAGTTTAATTTATATGTATAACCATATTCTACAGACCTTAATTTCATTTTCATATATTTGTTATTAATAAATTTATATTTTATAAAGTCATGCCAGTGAATTTAATTAATTCTAGAATAAATTTAAAACATTATGTGTTAGGATTATATCTCTTAATTACAGTAACAATTATAGGTATTTTGCTCCCTGAACTGGATTCACGCATAATGGACTGTTATATAAAAGGGGAATACGTTTAGTGTTATGGACATGCTGGATGGTGCAAAGGAGTTATCATTTAAAATTTGCAAATTGCATTTTATTTTAATCATTTATTTATAAGTTAAGTTTATAGATGTCTGTTACATTAATGGTACTAAGTGGCCAGAACATTGATGATGATCAGCATATTTTACTGTCACAACTTTATTGTTTTTGGTGTTATATATTCTAATTGATTAGTACTTAAGTTTGTGCATTCAAATTAATGTTTAAATAAACTTCTCCAAACTGTCAAAAGCTAAATAAGTAACCTGGTCTATAATGGATTCATTTTAAATTCAGAAATTGACTGTTGATATTTCTTTATTGTTAATTATTCATAATGGTGAATTATTGTTATTGATTTTGTGTAATGCTGGTAAATGTATAATTAGCATAGTGTTGGTTTTGATATCTCTCATGCTTCTCATACTCATAGTCATAGTTTTTATAATTAATAATTAAATTTTCTTATAACTTAGGTTAATGATGATGAGTGTCATTATCCCATGTTAAACCCTATCTGTCTCTGTTATCTTGCAACTTGATCTCAAATATACCCACATCTGGGAAAGAAAAAGTATGCATTTTATGCAAAATTAACATTAAAAAACTACTGTAAAAATATGACAACAGTATTAATGATTATAAGATATAAATTAGTGGTTAAGGTATATTTATATAGATCATAGTTGGAATTGGATAAAAAATGTATGATTTTAGATTGGGTTTTCCATTGTTGGAGTTTGTTTAGCTGTAATTTTAGATTTGATGATAGATGGAGGGTTTTGTCATTTGTTTAAGAAAACAATGTTTTCATGCAACTCCAAGTAGTGTTTCATCTTAGGCATTGCCCAACCCACTTTCTGATTTCCATTTGTTTTTCATGTTACAGTTGATACATCCTGCTATGAACCCAGCCTCTAAGCCTCCAAGAAAAATAGCAAGGCATAGTTTTGTATTTTCCAGCCTGTAAGATTAAAAGGAGCAATGCTTTCCAAAGATTTTGTATTTTTATTTTATATCAAGAGTTGTGATAGCTTAGAGTGTCTAAATTGATGTATCTTATTGGTGATCATGGTGAATTGCTTATAGTCCTGTGGCTGACTTATTTATCTCAGAATTGCAAGTCATTCAATTTGTTACCTATCAAATCTCTAAAAAATTGGTGATTACATAGTTTAACGTATGAACTTTGTATTAAAATTATGTGAATATTATGTAAAGTATTGTTACATTGGTGTTTCATTTATCTTTTCATTTTTCCATGAAGGGGGGATATCATATAGTTATGCACCTCATAGTATACAACAACAAAGTATTGAAGATGCATGTATATATATTGTACCTATATTGATATAGGCACATATAATTTTTATCTAAAATTATTATTAAAGTAATCTTTCATAAAAGCAAAACATAAAATTAAATGTTGAAGTGTTTATTGCAGCTTGTTTTCGAAAAAGATAAGAATTAAATAGTTTTCTAGCGTTAGTTTTTGAAATAAAAAAGCTACAATTAATTAATCAAAAGGGGGGAGGGGGAGTCTTGGTTTGAAAAATGAAACTAAAGGTTTACAAAAGGAAAGAAATAGTTTTTTATTAGTATTCGTAAAAATATAATTTAAAAAGTTAAAACATACAAATCTCTTTTCATTCAAGTTTAATTAAAGAAAAAATAATGTTAAAACTAATATATGTGTGTATAAATGTGCGATTGTCAACAATAGAATAAATGTTATTATAAATAAATAAAAGTTAAAGAAGATTATTATTAAAAAACATGGCAATAGTTATTAATTAAAATATAAAACAACATCTCTGCATGGCTATTACTAATTAAGCAATCTTCCAAAACACATTTATCAAAGGATTAATTGATAAAGAATTTTGACAACAGATATTTTCCAGAGGATATTGAAAAGAAAACACTTCATTTGTATAAATACTGAATATTTTATCGGACAATCAGTTGAGACAAGTCAGTTCACAAATTAGTTGAGTGAGTGCAGTTCACAAATTAATTGAGTGAGTGCAGTTCACAAATTAATTGAATCAGTTGAGTTAATTATACCCAGAAACAAAATGCAGTGCTGAGAAGATTTTGGGAATTCACGCCTCTCCACAGCCTAAAAAGTCCGATGAAAACAGCAAGATCTGCCCGTGAAATAATGTCAATGTAACAACTTAGAAAATCTCCGTCAGTATCTAATTGTCTCCAATAGTAATAATCGTGAATAATAAGGAAACTCATCAAGGAAATGTCCCAGCCAGCTGGAAGCATTCATACTGGAACCATTCATACTGGAAGAAACAACAAACAAGAAAAAAACAAAGTGTTAAATCTACGTTCAAAATCCTAGGTAAAACATTTGCTTATTTTTGTTTATACTGTAATAGCCATTGCATTTCATTAATTCATGCAAATCTTTCAAGAGTCTAATTATATGAACTCTATATCATACATAAATGAACTATTGATATGTGTGATTAAATTTCAAATGCTATGTAATACTTTATTATTATTATGTGTGTGCATGAGTTAATATGTGTGTGATCCTTATATCATTATTATTAGTCAAAGTAGATAAATTCCCAGTGTTCTGTTAAGAAAATATTCAAGAATATTTAAACTATTTAGAATGTTAATTTAAAATATGCATGTGTTTTATTAGAAGTATAAAATGTTTAAATTTAGTAAATAAATGTTAGTGAATAAATTATCTTTAAAATTAAACTTTATTTGTCGGTCAATTCTTTTATCAATTCTTTTAATCACTAATTAAGTATAATCTATTAGTGATTACAAACAGCTGAGCTAGTCATGGATTTAGGCGTTTAGTTAGTGGCCACTGTTCAAAGTGCGTTGTCTATTCTTTTAGTATTCTTTTAGAATAAACAGCTGGCGCCCGTGTTTATACACAAACAAAAAAGTGCTTTGGATTTGGTGTTGAACTCAACAGCTGAGAAGAAGCTATGTTCTGGAAATGTAATGCTAGTTATATACTTTATAGCTATCGTTTGGGCATACATACTCTCCGAGTATGTTCTTCTCTGCCTAAGAGGCCGGTGTTTCGAATGCACATATTCGAACACAGTTCAATATATATATAAAGTTGAAAACAAAAGTAAAAATAAACACAGACAAATTTTTTGTAGCTATTTTCTACATTACATTGGAATAATAGTTAAGGATTAAATAATTTTGAACTAAAAACACATTATAAATTTTCTAAAATGACTAATTAGTATTTTATTAATTCTGATTTTGAAATTAAAATGTGCATAAATTTATTTTACAATACGTGTACTGATAGTTATAAAATTCCACGATTTTGATCAGATTATTTTTTTAATTAAAACTTGTATAACATTTTTTGATAAAAATACAATAAAGTTGTTTTGGAAAAGATTAAGATAAATTAAAAAGAATCATTAACATTTTTCAAACATGATAAAGAAAATTTCTAGTTACTGCATTTTTCTAAAGTCTATCTACCCTGACTATAAAAATGTTGAAAAAAACTAGGGGTGTTTTTAAAGTTTTTAAAGATTATGATAGTATGAGGACCATGAAGATAGAACTGAGGGCAAGAGACAGTGGATTCAGATTTTGCTACTAGTGCAACAATAGTAGAGTTTGGATACACATGGAAGCAATGTCCTGTTTTCATGTGGTTCAGAGCCCATATTTGTGAACATTATACAGCATAGAGACTTCAGGGTGGTGACTTCAGGTCATTACTTACCAGGTTATATATTTCATGATGATGACAATAAACCAGCCTACTTATGAAGAAAGTCCATCAGATTGCTGAAGAAATAGTTTATATATATTGTTTTATCTATATGCAGAAACGCGCAGGTAAAGGTACTTCATCATATATATATATATATATGTTCACTAGAGGGAGCTTACCATTAGCTATTTGTGTCTTGTTTTATTAATTATCTCTCTCTCTCTATATATATATATATAAAGTACAGCTAATGAGTAGTGTATTATATATATATTGAAAATAATGTTTTAAATAATTTCTTGAAAATGGCAGTTGTAATTTTTAAATTATATTTTTTTAAAGTAAATACCTTTATTCAACATAAAGTAAATGTATTTCCAGTATACTTTATTTAAAAAGGAAAATTCCAAAAATATTTGAAAAAACTTGCTGTAATATTTTTAAATATGTTTGCAATTAATTAAGGGGAACCTGAAAAATAACTTTTAATACTGTCAAAGAAGTAATATTTTTTAAAGAAAAAATCCTTATTTACAATTAAGAATCATAAGCCAATAACTTAGTTTAGTAAGAATATATATATATATATATATATACATACATGTTTGCATTGGTTACGTATATATGCATTTGACATTGCTTGGTGAAAATATAATATTTCAATAAGTTTATTTGTTAACTAATGAAATATCAGTAAAATATAAAGTATGTGTGTTTACATCTGAATGGATACACTAACATATATTATACTCATAATTATTTATGTATCATTAGAAATAAATAGAGTATTTTATACAGGCACATCTGTATGCCGATATATATGTGTTTTATGTAGACCCATTGAAATATTGGTAAATCACAATGTGATAGCTTATTTTTTGTATTTTAATGAAAATCAGAAGGATTCCTTTTATGTATAGCCATATTCTACAGACATTAATTTCATTTTAATTTGTTTGTTATTAATAAATTTATATTTTATAAAATTATCCCAGATAATTTAATTAATCCTAGAATGGATTGAAAACATCATGTGTTAGGATTATATCTGTTGATCATAGTAACAATTATAGAGCTTTTGCTCTCTGAGCTGGATTAGTGCATAATAGACTGTTATATAAATGTGGTTTATGTTTAATGTTATGGATATTCAGGTGATGATATTGACTGTTGCAAAGGATATATCATTTAAAGTTTATGCACTACATTTTATTTTAATTGTTTATTTAGAAATTGTTTACAAATGGCCAGTATATTAATGGTACTAAGTGGTCAGAGCATTGTGATGATCAGCATGTTCTAGTATCACCATCATTGTTTTATTGTTATATATTTTGATGGATTAGCACTTACGTTTGTGCATCAAAATTAATGTTTAAATAATCTGCCCCAAAGTGGCAAAAGCTAAATAATTAGCCTGCTTTATCACAAGATTTACAATTGATTTATTTTTATTATTGATCATTCATGATGATGAATGATTATTATTGCTTTTGCATAATTCTGCTGAACTTAGAGTTAACATAATGTCGGTGTTGATCTCCCATGATTTTCATACTCATAGACATTCCTTTTATATTTAATATTTAAATTATGTAATAACTGGGATTGATGATGATGAGTAACATCATCCCAGGCTCAATCCTGATTCTGCACTGTTACGATATATATATACACACATATTTAAATTTAATATTTTAACAGTTAATATGGATGTAAATTAATTAATAAATGAAATTTCCATTTTTTTAAATGAATGTTCCATTTTCTAGTTAATTTACATATGTATTCATAAACAAATAAATAAACAAGTAAAGGTAGAATTACAACTTTATTATTAAAAGAATTCTACCTTGACAACATGTTAAAATTGTTGATTGTTATTGATATTGGAATAATCTAAGTCTTGACTAAATTTAATAATATATTAATCAATTGTATTTATATATTGGACTATTTCCACAATCTAATGAAGTATTGAATGTCTTGAAAAATTTAACTTTACTTAACTTTTCCAATTACATTCAATTCCTAATCTTTATGTTCTACCTAAAATCCATAAGGATCTTCTTTCATTAAGACTTATTGTTAGTCCTAGAAATTCACCTTGCCAAAATTTGTCAAGATTTCTTTTCAAAGATCTTAATCCTTTGTCATACATAACCAGGGATTGGAGACTCTTTATAGAATTATTCAACAACAAGAAAATTGAAAGAGCTGACATACTAATATGCTTTGATGTGGAAAGTTTATTCACAAATTTGCCTTGTGAAGAAACATTATCTATTATAAGAAAAAGATTAAATGGTGATATAAGCTTACAAACCAGAACAACTATTCATATTGATAATATAATGGAACAATTAACATTCTACAAAAGAACCTACTTTCAATATCATGGAATTCTTTCAAAAAAGTCAAGTGATAATTATATTTACATGGAAAATGTTAAACTATAGCCATAAATTCTACTCCTTTCACACATAACATTGTAGGATTACATGAGGCAGCACTACTACAAACTCACTGGAAACACATCATCAACATTTTCCTTCAATTGAATTCACAGTAGAGTTAGAACAAAAATTGACTTTCTTAAACCCTCATAGCAAAATCAAAACTATAGTTTTGAAAAAAATGCACAGGAAAATATTCAGCAAATATATATCCAATCACTCTAGAACACAAAAAATGGAGTTAAACCACCACTATGGAACAAGACAAATGAAATTTGTTCAGAAACCAGCTATTTGGGAAAAAAATCTTTATAGAGCAAACACTTATAAAAATGATTATCCCATAGCTGTTATAAAGAAAACAATAAATAGATCTCAAAATTAACAATCAAAACATAAAAATAATTATTGGTACTGTAGTGTATCATATATACCAAATACAGCAGACAATTTGAGCAAAATCTGCAATCAGTATTTCACCAGAACAGCTTTCTAGATGCATATCACACTATGCAGAATTCTAACATCCACAAAGCCTAAATTTGGAATACTGAAAAGCAAAAACCACATCTATGAAATACCATGGGAATGTGGGAAAAGGTATATTGGTGAAATAAGTCACCCATCTGAAAATTGATTGCAAGAAAACAAACTGATGATTAGAAGAGAGAAAGGAGATGTATCTAAGGAACTAGATCATGTATGTGCCAATGGACATATGATCAATTGGAAAAATACAAAAATATTGGGTAGAGAAGAAAAGGTACAAACAAAAAAATTCAAAGAAGCTTCTCACATACCAATGGTGAATGACCCTAGAAGTCACCTTGTGTGACTATATATTATGTATAAAAATCACTAATTAACTTTGGTCTTAGGAAAAAGTGTAGAAATCAGGAAGAAACTATAAATAAGTATATGAAATTTCTATTAACTTGTGCCTTTGTCAGGAGGGCTCAATTGGTGAAAACATTATCTTAAAAGTCAATATTTAAAAATCTAATAGTTCAGATTCAATTTCCATGCTACTGTCACTGATCAGATCAGAAAGACCTGAAGATAAGGGGATAATAATACTGCTCAAAATGTTTATTTACTAATCTTTGTGCTGTTGCTAACAGTTGAAATAAAAATTTGAAATAAATATAATTTTTTCTAAAGACATTCAAAACTTAATATTAGATAAGAATATAAGCATCATCACAAACCTTCAGGAAAACAATATATAGATCAGGTATCAAACTTAGATAGAGAGAATAGTAGATTAGATTAATTTTGAAAACATTTTGTTTAAACATTTAAGTCATTAGAGAAATTGTCTAGTAGAATTAAAGATGGTTGCTTAAAAGATATATGTATTCAAATGTTTCTCATTGACAAATAACAAATATAAGAACTTGATCTGGGGATTTAGTTGGCACCCACATTTAGAATCTATTGATTACTCATGATTACAGAGAAGATCCAGAATATGGTAATATAATAAAGATTACTATTAATGTTTCTCATGAAAAATGTGATGCAAGGAATATGTGATATTTTTTGTAAATATTAGAGCCTAGCATTGTACAATTTCAATAAGGTAAAGGAATTTATAAACACATATTGTACAACAACTCAGTTGCGGCATCTCTTGATCATTTGTTGATAGACATGGATAGTTTATATATATTATAGTTAAGATTATTTATAATATCTTTAAAAGAAATAGATTACATGGATTTAACGTTTAACAGAAAATGTTTTCGTGACATTTATTGGCTTCATTTATTTTATATCTTACTTTTATTTATTATTTTGAAACTAATCTATAAGAAAAGTTATTTTCTTTTTTATTTAGAATTATTTTACAAAAAAAAAATGGAAGGTAAATGTTAGCAATTTGCCAGATAGGTTAAGCTTAAAGGTTGTTTTATCTTTCTAAAGATAGTTTATAAAAAGAGTTTATAACAATATAGTGATCTTAATGTTTGCAATACTGTAGAATCTAATACTATCCCCAGGTAAATGGTAAACATGTTAATTTTTATTTTTAAATATTTAAAAATAAATGTGGCATTTTTTAAAGTTTATTAATTTAACTTTGATAAAAACTTTACATATGTATATAAAAAGCTAAAATTATCACGGATAAACATTGCTTTATAATTATATATCTTGAATTTATTAATTTATTTGTTGCTAATATTTCTTATTCAAAAAATTAATAGTCATCAGACAAACTGCAACGATAATCACGTATTTACCTTGCTATGGTGTCATGACAGTCAACATTGTTTCTACGCACTGAATTTTATGTTTACAATGTGTCTCATTTTTTGACTGAAAATTAGAAAAGTAAGTGTAGCACTGGAATGGGCTGGGGACCTCTGATGTTTTTGTCTGTCCCGAGGACAGGCCAATACATGCTCAATGATAAAATTCAGCACGTAGAAACAATGTTGACCATCATGACATCATAACAAGGTAAATACGTGACTACCACTGCAAATAACATCCCAATGTTATTTCATCTATATTAGCACTTTTCAGTCGGCTGTTCCAATGTTTTAATTATTTTCAGTACTACTTCACTACACTACCATAATTTAATTTACAACTGCAACATTTACATCCTCATTCATTGATAATTATCTATTTACATCATTTACTAGATTAAAAATTATTATATCATTTGCAGATTAGCTACAAAAATGAAATCATGTTAATGATCTGATCACTTTATATCTTTTGATTAATTCGTCTTCTTTACTTATGAAGCTTGTTTACTCTTCTCTTTGTTTAATCATTTATTAGGGATGATATTTTACATTAGTTTTAGTTTGGATATAGATTACTATATACAAAAACAATAAATTATAATAATGATAATATATTTCATAATTAATTATGATAAGCCTCAGAAATACTTTCAGTTCATTTTTTAATATTTAATAAACAGATAAGTACTTGGACATATTTTTATGTCAAAGTTTTTATGTTGGTTTAGTGTGTAATATAGTTCTATAGTTTTATTTATTAATTTTAATATTTATTATATATAGCTTACATTATATAGTTGTCTTTCTTTTGTAATTAATCATTTGATGACATTTCTGAAATTTGGTTATTGTAAAATTCCACTACTTTCATTTCAGCCCATTCTTTCATAATTAAATTAATTAGTTATGTACTCTTTTTCAGAATTATTCCATTATATTTTAGGATTTTTAATATATCTCCTATAATTGATGACCTAATGACATTTAAAATGTGATGCTTGTTAATTGTAAAATTAAAATACTTTCATTTCAGCAATTTTTTTCTTAATTGAATAGATTATTAATATACTTTTAGTTTCCTGCCACTATATCTTAAAACTTTAATGTATCTCTTGTAATTGAACATGTCATGATATTTAAGATGTGTTTGTTGTTTGTGAAATTAAAATATTTTGTTAAACTGTAAATATTTTTGAAATTTTTAATTTTTTACTTTGATGCAATAACCATAGTGTTTTAATTTTAATATTTTTTATTTTTGATAACATGGATATGTGATTATTGTAATTTTTGGTCATTTTCTAAATATTAATAATTTTGATATTTTATAATTTTTTGGTCAGTTGACTATGGTAATTTTTTTGGTCATTTCTTACCTACTAATATTTGCTAAATATTGTTTTTGATATGTCATATTTTAAAAATAAAATACTTTAGTATTGGTTTTCATTTTTTGTTATGCTACATTTTTTTTGGTCTTTTTTTAAATTAATATTTTTGATATTTGACATTTTTTGCTAACATGATCACACTAATTTATTTTGTCATACTCTAATTACTAATTTGTTTGATATTTTATCTTGAGGATTACTTGATTATTTTTTTGTTAACATGATTACACTTATTTTTATAAAAGTCATGAGTTTTTTTAATAAAAATTGCAATTTTTTGATGTGGACTAGACAAATTATCAGAAATAGTTTGTGATTACTTTTGCCATTATTACCTGGCATCTCTTGGTTAGGTCAGTAGTGTTCTTGGTATTCACTGGTATTCCAAATGATGTACAGCACCACATTGTTTCATATACACAATGAATATATATATATATATATATATATATATTGTAATGGGCACATACACCGTTACATTAGTTTTTTTTAAAATTAGACATGAAATTAAAATATAAAGTTCGCATTTAAAAACTTCTTTTTTTGTTAAGACATAAAAATTGAAAATTAATTCTATCTTAAACTCGTATATATATATAAAATCACACAGATGAAAAAAAATTATTAAAATATAACTTTATTAAAGAAAAAGTATTTTAAAACTAAATTTTCAGTAAAGATTTAAAGATAAAAATATATCTAAGTTTGTACAAACAAATTAAAATTAATGTTATTAAAAAATGGAAATGATTATTTTAATTAGTCCAAGTGAACTAGCCCTTGGGCATTTAAATGTATAAGCAATGGTCAGATAGGAAAACAATAGAAACTAATAGCAAATGAAAGAAATCCATCGGGAAATCGGACCTCAATGGAAGGATCATCATCATTGATGATGTAATGTCCATTGGATCCGAAAGTTACATATAAAAGAAGTCATAAATAAATTTTTAGTTGAGTAAAGAAAATTTAAGAGAAGATGGAGATGTGTTAGTGCGGAGTTGAAGAAGAAGGGATTGAAAAGACGCACTCTTCAATCCCTTCAGTCTTGTTAAAAAAGGAAAGAGAAATGACATCGTTTTCCTAGATTGAAGACCTTAGGACATCAAGGGAATTAATGTTGGCTCCAAATGACAAGCAACTGCAAGAAATTAGAAACTACAGACTTGTTAAAACTGTAAGAACTTTATAAAATCTAATGAACAATATTAATTTGAAAACACTAAGAACTTTAAAATATAAACTTTCTCAGTATTTAATTTATAGAAATAGAATCCTATCTGACCAAACTAAATTCTTTATTAATTCTTTTTATTTGATGTATTTCTTTTTAAAATCATTTTTATTTATTTTAATTTTTGTTCTTTTAATGTTTATTTATGATTTTTGCTTTCAGTAAACTAAATTATATAAATGTTAAACTTAATTCGGGCGTAAATGGCTATATAGATTTGTAAAGTTTTATTAGGGGAGAGATATCTTAGGTTATTCATTTTATAGTTGAATTAGGTCAATGGATTGGATATATTGGTGTAATTAGTAGATGTAATACGAGATTCACTACGTGCAGAATCGCTGTTTACACCACACACAAACATTTTGCCCTTGGAATGGAATCATAAGCTGGCAAAAAGGACCACTGTCCCTTCCTATGGAATAATTGGCTTCCCAACATGAGCCGATCTCTGATAAACCATGAGGGCCCTGAGTAAATTTCTTTTTTCAAAATGAAGTATTTTTATCTGGTTACATAAAGTCTTATATTTTAAATCTTATAAAAGTGCTGCCAATAAGAAAAATAGCACATATATTAAACACGAGAAAGTATTAATAATTTTAAATTGTATTTAGTTAAAAAGAAAGTCAAAAGGTTGCAATTAATATGTTTTTTTTTTGTTAATATAAATTATGCTTTAATGTGTATAGGAGCACACAGCCACGTAAGTTTATGATTGTAAATGTGGTTCCTTATGATGAGTACCTTTTGGGAATTTACTTCAGTGTAATCCTATTTAAGCATTTCAATAAATCATAAAGAAGTTGGTGGTATTTATAATTGTGCTGCAAATACACACGTATAAACACATTATTTCTTAAAACATATTTACCTCAATGCAACCTTCTTAAATAAATAATTTATATAATTTGCTTGTTGTACAGTTTGGTAAAAATGAAATATAGAGAAAATAGAATTTTTGGGGAGAGGAGGCCAGACATAAATGTAGATGGTTCTTAGAAAAATGATAGTAAACATTTTTTTGTGTGTATATAGTCTTTTTGGTAAAAATTACTAACCAAATGTTTTTGTAAATGTCTTCATTAATCATGTACTGTAATCACTAACCCTAAGTAAAATATTTTTTTTTGTTTATTTTTTTTTTAAGCAAGTTTACTGATATGTAATGGACACATACTCTGTTACATTAGTTTTTCTTAAAATTAGACATGAAATTAAAATATAAAGTTCGCATTTAAAAACTTCTTTTTTTTTTTAAGACATAAAAATTGAAAATTAATTTTATCTTAAACTCGTATATATATAAAATCGCACAGATGAAAAAAAATTATTAAAATAAAACTTTATTAAAGAAAAAGTATTTTAAAACTAAATTTTCAGTAAAGATTTAAAGATAAAAATATATCTAAGTTTGTACAAAACAAATTAATTAATGTTATTGAAAAATGGAAATGATTATTTTAATTAGTCCAAGTGAACTAGCCCTTGGGCATTTAAATGTACAAGCAATGGTCAGATAGGAAAACAATAGAAACTAATAGCAAATGAGAGAAATCCATCGGGAAATCAGAACTCAATGGAAGGATCATCATCATTGATGATGTAATGTCCATTGGATCTAAAAGTTATATATAAAAGAAAAAGTTGGAAATAAATTTTTAGTTGAGTAAAAAAAATTTAAGAGAAGATGGAGATGTGTTAGTGCGGAGTTAAAGGAGAACGGATTGAAAAGACACACTCTTCAATCCCTTCAGTGTTGTTAAAAAAGGAAAGAAAAATGACATTGTTTTCTAGATTGAGGACCATAGGACATCGAGGGACTTAACGCTGGCTCCAAATGACAAGCAACTTCAAGTAATTAGAAACTACGGACTTGTTAAAACCGTAATAACTTTATAAAATCTAATGAACAATATTAATTTGAAAACACTAAGAAATTTAAAATATAAACTTTCCCAGTATTTAATTTATAGAAATAGAATCCTATCTGACCAAACTAAATTCTTTGTTAATTCTTTTTATTTGATGTATTTCTTTTTAAAATCATTTCCATTTATTTTATTTTTTGTTCTTTTAAGTTTTATTTATGATTTTTGCTTTCGGTAAACTAAATTATATAAATGTTAAACTTAAGTCGGGCGTAAATGGCTATATAGATTTGTAAAGTTTTATTAGGGGAGGGATATATTAGGTTATTCATTTCGTAGTTGAATTAGGTCAATGGATTGGATATATTGGTATAATTAGTAGATGTAATATGTGCAGAATCGCTGTTTACAATGCACACAACCATTTTGCCTTTGGAATGGGATCGTAAGCTGGCAAAAAGGATCGCTATCCCTTCATATGGAGTTTTTTTTTTGATTGCTCTTATTGTCAGATAGATGTAGTATTCCTATCTGGTGAGAGTAAATTTCTTCTCTTAACCTATTTGTGCTGTCGTATTACATTGAATACAATGATATATCAGATGGATTGGCGCTGGTTTAACTGCAAACTTTTGGCCTAAGGTTAAAAAAAGGATAGAATATTTTCTTTTCAAATGCAAATCTATGTATTCTATTCATACTTGACACTCTAAATAAAAATGCATTAAATTTAAGTTGGATATAGATGCTTGCATGGATTCATTATTGGTTAATTATGTTTTTGGTTTTCATATTTGATCAAAATATATAAACATTCGGTAAATAATGATACCTTACAGTGAGTATCTAAAATGTATTTATTCGGATGTTTTTTAAGTTATTGGTGTCAATGTGGCATCTTAAGATGAATGCCATTGGGTTTTTTATAAATTTCCCTCTGCAATTCCACCAATGACTTTATATTTTGATCGTTTATGTTTATTTTGAAATGTTTTTAACCATGTAATCTATGTAACCGATCTATACTCAACATTATAAAACAAGCTTTTTATAACCCATCTGTGCAAACTTATAAAAAATAAAATGTAAATTAAAATCTAAAATCAAAGTTAAAAATGTAAGTTAAATTTTAAAATGTAAAACTGATACTAAAATAATTTTCAATATTATATATGTGCGTAAATAAATGTTTGTGTGTATAATTACTGGCAGTGGCTTATTTTATTTTTTTGTAAAAATATTCTTAGATAAGAATTTATAAAATTAAATCTCTGCTATTCCACTGAGCTAGTGACAATGGGCTATCGACTGGAATCAAAATATATAGAATACATTTTTGTTTTAACTTATGTATCTGCCTACTTTATAAATTTTCTAGGTTCAAATGCCTACTGGCGCCTGTAGTGTAGATACTTTAAGTCTACTACTTCTCTGGATCGATATATATATATATATATATAGTCATTGTAGGTGCTATTACTATGTGATTCTTATATGACAAACAAATATAGTGATCTGCTCATTAACACACATCAGTGTGGTGACTTTGATTGGCCTTTAACCTCTGAGATTAAAACTAAGAATCAATATTTCCACTGTTTTTAAATTTCTAATTGTTTTTAGCTGATCCATCAGTTGAGGTTCTTGAAGGCAGAATAAATATGTGTATAAATGATTATTTTTATAATTATGACTGACAAAAACTAAATTATGAATTTATTACCAGAAAGCTATAAACTTATCAAATAGAGCAACAATTGGTGGCTGAAGGCAGAATGTGCTAAGAATCCCCTAGTTACAGATTCAGCAGCTGTTTGATAACTCTTTGTTTATATAACTATTACTGCAGAACTCTTGCAAATAAAACAAGTAAATTGGAAGGACATCTAATTTAAATTTGATATTTGTTAGACTTTCTCATATTAGAAGAAAATGTGCAGAGATTGTTGATTTTACAAATGACATATACTACACATATGCAAATATTGTAAGCCCTAGTTGAGTAAAATTTATCATAAACAAAAAGTGAAAAAACAGCACGAAAAAGATTGCTGGCAGATATTTCAGAGTGGGAAAATTAATTATTTAGATTAATGGAAGATACTATAGTAGATAATTCAGTTTTTTATTCAAATTTTCATTGTGAAAAAGAAATGGAAGACTTTTATACAGATGGACAAAGTGCTTTTTTTCTGACCAAATAACATTTTTAAATTATCATGTGTATCATTAGTGCTCAAATTGAAAAATGGGTGTTGTACGGAAATTTATTTATGATAATAGACATAAGACAAAAACACAGATTTGTGGATATCACTGAAAAAACACCTTATATTAATTTTTTAGAATAATGTTAAATAGAACTAGGCCTGGAAACATACAAATACAGATACAGAAGAATTGATGTATATTTTCACTAATATAAAATATGTAACTCAAAATGTAATTTTCTTAATAGATTGAACACAAGAAGTGATCAATGATTAGTGAAATGTAAGATATGTGGTCGTACAAAACCTGAGAGGGAAAAAACATAAAAACTTGACAATCCTTTAACAATTTTGATAGACTTTGAAGAAGGTTCAAACTCAACTGACTTCAATAATAAAATAACTAATACTTTATTTAAAATTTCAACAGAAACATAGTACAATGAAGTAGAAATTCACTAGTGAATTTTCAACTGAAGCAAAACAAAGTTCAAAGAAAAGAAGGAATATAAAAATATTTAAAACCAATCCATTAAGAAGTAAATATATGAAGTTCTGTAACATTATACAAAATAATGTCAAAAACGATATAAAAATATAATGGTGATTTGACAAGAAAAGCTATAGAAGAGACTAAAAGTTTCAAAAGTGTAAAATATTTAATTTAGTATTGAAAAATATTATTTCTAAATAAAAAAAGATGAAACTATTATTAAATAATGACACAATATCGTATCTATAAAAACTACACAATAATAAAGATTAGAAAAACAAAATAAGCATTTCACTTATTACATTATCTAAGTTATAAAGCATTTTAAATGAAAATGAAATGATACAAGCGAATAAATCTCAGAAGAAAAAGCTCCAAAAATGTTAGAATTTGATTGATACCTTAAAACAAGCAGGTGAAGAAATAAATAAATTATTGGCAAAATTATATATAAAAAATCTAAATAATAAAGATTTGTCAAACGATTGGAAAATGCAGGAATAACATTGATATTTAAGAAAGATGATAAAAAAGAAATTACAAAATATATACCTATCAATCTTCCGCCAGTTCTATGTAAAAATGCAACTCATCTATAATAAGAATTGGATTCAGACTAGTCAAGAAAAATAAATTAGCTTTAAAACAAATTTATCACAATAGATCAACTATTGAGAAATATTATAGAAAAGATCAATAAATATGAATTGCTATTATGCTTTTGATTTATATATTATGAAAATGCATTTGATTTTATAACCAGTTTAATGATGATTAAGGCGTCAAACCAACAAGTTATAGATGTAGGATATTGTCATATTTTGAAGAATCTGTTAATCAGCCTCCACATCCCACACATTTTTTTCAATATCATATAAATAAAGATACAATAAAAGACTAATGTCCTACAAGGTGCATTTCATGCTGAACCAGCACTTGTCAGTTGGCCCAGGTCACTATTTCTCATACATAGATTTATTATATGTACAGTATATATCAATAGTAAATCATTACAATTTGATTTGAAAGTATCAAAATTACTCCTCCTACAACTTTGACACCATCCACTTTAGATGACTACAGTAATAATTATCATTAACCATTTAATAAACTAGAGATTGTTTCTAACCCTGACACAAACTTTACCTGTCACTTAAAGATTAATATATTTGATATTATTTTAAAAATTAAACATACACACATGGAGATATTTATATTTGGTGTTTACATGTATAATATCTTATATAAATTTATTCAATATCCTATAACTTTTGAAAAATATTTATAAAAATATGAGAGCATTGATTAAATTACACAATGATATTAAACATTAATATTGATAAAGTGTATGATAGCGTGACTTCATATCTACAAAATCATTTGCAACAATTGGATAAGAAGTATTTTTTGAATTAAAATGGGAACATAATCCTATAAAAATATAAGACATTTTATTTAATGTGTTATAATTTAATCACTATAAATTCATTAATTTTGAGGCATTTTGGGTTGGTACGATAGTCATGCTATCACCTTGGCTCTACTATGCTAATTTGAAGCTATGTAGAATATTAGTTTACCACTTCATTTATTTCATGTAGAAATTGAAACTAAAATTAAAAGTTTAAAAGAAATCTGAAGATGTCAGTATTATTCAAATCTCATTCAAATATCATGTAAATTTGAATCTCAAAGCAAGCCAGCAATATCCTGATTGGTTGTATCAAAATATGAAAACAAACTGGTAGCATCATTGATTGGATGACTATTTGCTTCCAAGCTTTTCAAAGTGTTCTTTCTTTTTTTATCAATAACTTTATTATATATTTTAATTCAATTTAGTTGTACAAAGCAATAAATAAGATTTGTTACATAGGAGAAACATGATTTTTATTCACACATAGAAGTGATTGTCCTGACAGATAAAAAAAGTGCTAGAGTCACCCTCAGTTCTACAATGAATGTCTATCAGGTCCCATGTTGTCTTGAAAGTAAGCTGCAGTGCAATTCTCTTATCTTTGTCCCTCATTATCCTGAGTTTATACATAAAAATATGTTGGGGATCAGCATCAGGTTGATTATCAAAGCATTCCAGAGTGGGTAACTGAGTAATTATAAATCAAGAATAAGGAACTTTTCACCACCGAAAAATTCCCATTAGCAATACCAACCATGAGGGAGTTGATTAAAGATTGTTTTACAGCATATACTGATTGGATCATAGTTCTACATCCATGAAGAACTGGATATTGGAGTGAAGATATGGGTAATGGTATCATTCTCTCTGTGGCACAGCAGGCAAATCAGATCCAAACAAGTAAATCCTCTATGGACAACAAGGAAATGGCATGTGGGGAGGGTGTGTTAAGTTTTACTAGGAAGTCAAAAAACTTTGGCTCCAGATTTCATTTATTTAGTATTTCTAAAATAAAAATTGTTAAGTTATTTTAAATAATCTATTTACATATTTTTGCTTATTTATGCAACATATTTGTAAAATGCATAATTACAACTAGATTTTATTTGAATATGTTTGTTTTTAAAAAGCAAATCATAAAAATGTAGCTGTAATAAAGTGAAGTTGTTTTTACTGGTTAACAATAATTGCTTTCATAAATATAAATACTAATAAAAAAATTTGTGAAATTTAAATAATAAATATTACCAAAATCACACTCCCTTTCTTTATGTTTGACATAATGTGTTATAAATACAATTTATCCAAAACACTTCAAACACTTTTTAGCCAAAACTCTTTATTTGTACGTACACATACACCTTATGTTTTGATTGACCTGCAGTCTTCTTTAGAGCTATGATATAATGAGCAAAATAAAATAAAAAAAACATAACTATATAATACCCCATAAAAAAATTTTAAACAATAAAAAACTAAAAACAAAATAAAATATATATATTAAAAAAAACTCCGCAAATAAATAATCAAACCCCAAATAAAACAATTAATATAAAATAAAATGTACAACATAAATAGAAAATAAATATAAATTATACATGTGTTAATAATAATAAAATAGATAATATATTTAGATTAATAGTTGTCCTTGAATGTATATATGTATAAGTTAGGAATACACATGTACAACTTATATTTATTTTCTATTTATGTTGTACATTTTATTTTATATTAATTGTTTTATTTGGGTTTGATTATTTATTTCAGTTTTTTTAATATATATATATTATGTTGTTTTTAGTTTTTTATTGTTTAAAATTCTTTATGGGGTATTATATAGTTATGTTTTTATTTTATTTTGTTCATTATATCATAGCTCTGAAGAAGACTGCAGGTCAGTTGAAATGTAAGGTGTATGTGTATGTACAAATAAAGAGTTTTGCTAAAAAATATTTGAAGGTGTTGATAAATTGTAGAATTTAAATAATGGTTTGAATTTTAAATGTCAAATAGGTTTCCATTGTTTTATAGTTTCTGAGCTATAATTTCTTTTTATTTTAAAATGGCATTTAAATAAGAAACATTTTCTTTAATAATATTTAGAAATAAGCAAGATTATAATTCAATATGAAAAGATTAAATATAATAAAAACTCTTACTTGCTTATTTCCAAATATGATGGAAGGAACTGAACGATTATCAGATTAAATC